>CM050172.1:39255649-39605649 GCA_027410445.1 Discoglossus pictus | reverse complement strand
TTGCGGACTGAATCATTTGTGTCACTGCTGCTCTATTACAGGGATACCAAGTATTAAATGGTGGGCCTGTGTTAACCATCTACCTATGTGGTGTATACATAAGGGCTGCAGGAGAGGGATAGAGAAGAGCAAGGGTGTTAAAAAGTATGTTGGAGGGTTGATGGTAAATATATTTACATGTTTATCTCTTCTATCTTATGAGGTTAATGAAACAATTTCCACCCAAAATCCACTTGCAGAGTTCATAGGTCTACTGTTTTGTTGCTTAGCGTAGTCGAGGACTACATTAAATATTTTTTTGCAATGATGATAATGTCTTGGCCTATGTTCTAGCATAAACACTTGTAAATAGAAAAAAGTCACATTAAGGCTTCTGCTTGTTATGCATATTGGTAATATGTTTGACTGATTATCATAGCTTGGGGACATCTACCTTTGTGTGTATTAGTGCAGGAGTTTGAGATCTTTAAAGGTAATATGGAAGTTTCCTGGATTATGAATGCATTTGATAGAAGAGGATGAGTAGTATATGCATGGAAATAAATCCCAAAATAAGCATTAATACACTTACCCTATATTTTGCTAATTTCTTCAGTTTTCTGGCAGTTCATTTTGAGAAGGAATACCCCAAGCTAAATTAGCATAAAATGTATTATTTATTGTGACCAGCCGGAGGCAACTACAACATTGTTGTAATGTCTGGAGATTGAGTCTGCAGCAAAGCATTATGGGATGTTTAGTCTTTTGTTCCCACTATAAAAGAGCAGCTCATGCGGTGCTGCTCTGCAACGTCCTGCTGTTGACTTATTGGTTTGTATAGGGTTAAAAAAAACATAATTGAATGCAGGGTTTCTATTGGCTTGTACCAGGTGCCTATGTAGAGAGCTCTGGGGGGGTGGAAACCATTTAGTTTTTTAAATAAAATCTGTGTGTATAGAATTACTCCATGTAATGTGTGTTTGATATAAGCAGCATATGTTAGATTAGAAAAAGTTATAAACAGTGAAACTTCCATATAGCTAGAAATAAGTATTCTATGTATATAATATGTACAAACCACAAAATCGGTACATGTAATCCCACAAAAAACTGTCCCCAAATTCCTTAACAGAATGCTGTAAACTCAAGCCATATAATATGTCTATACATTGTACCAGGGCTGTGGAGTCGGTAGATAAATGTTCCGACTCCTCGGTTTTGTGTCCTTGTGACTCCGACTTCTCGGTTTTGTGTCCTTGTGACTCCGACTTCTCGGTTTTGTGTCCTTGTGGCTGCGACTCCTCGGTTTTGTGTCCTTGTGGCTCCGACTCCTCGGTTTTGTGTCCTTGTGACTCCGACTCCTCGGTTTTGTGTCCTAGTGACTCGGACTCCTCGGTTTTGTGTCCTTGTGACTCCGACTCCTCGGTTTTGTGTCCTTGTGACTCGGACTCCTCGGTTTTGTGTCCTTGTGACTCCGACTCCTCGGTTTTGTGTCCTTGTGGCTCCGACTCCTCGGTTTTGTGTCCTTGTGGCTCCGACTCCTCGGTTTTGTGTCCTTGTGGCTCCGACTCCTCGGTTTTGTGTCCTTGTGACTCGGACTCCTCGGTTTTGTGTCCTAGTGACTCGGACTCCTCGGTTTTGTGTCCTTGTGACTCGGACTCCTTGGTTTTGTGTCCTTGTGACTCGGACTCCTCGGTTTTGTGTCCTTGTGACTCGGACTCCTCGGTTTTGTGTCCTTGTGGCTCCGACTCCTCGGTTTTGAGTCCTTGTGGCTCCGACTCCTCGGTTTTGTGTCCTTGTGGCTCCGACTCCTCGGTTTTGTGTCCTTGTGGCTCCGACTCCTCGGTTTTGTGTCCTTGTCACTCCGACTCCTCGGTTTTGTGTCCTTGTGGCTCCGACTCCCCGACTCCTCTGTAATTAATGTACACATGTCTTCCCTTATACAAACAAGCAGGCATGCAGGTTTTAAAACAAATATAAACACTTACAGTTGAATCCAAGAAGCTGTTCTGAGCTTGGTTGGATACATTTTTCAAGTCTACACCAAATGATTTCTACCAATGAGGTATTGAAAACCTTGTTGAGCGTTAAAAATAAGTTGTAAACAACAAGGAAAAATAAATTTATAAGTATTGGTGCTCCGAATTGTCCGTTGCGTAGCATGAAGTGAAGCACATGAAAAGCATGCTTTTTCACGGTCACTTAAAGTGTTCGTTTAGCGGTTAGGTGAGGCACTGCATGCATGGGTCTTTAGTCTTACAGTATAGAGAAGTCATTAATTATAACTTTTTTGTGAATTGGGATATTTAAACTTGCTTTTTTTTAAAAAATTCCAATCTAAATTTAGTAGGAGTCAGTGTTTTTTTTGCCGACTCCGACTCCAGTTACCTGAAATTTCCTCCAGCTCCAACTCCTTGACTCCACAGCCCTGCATTGTACTAGCTGTTTTACTCTAAGGTGAATCAATAACTTCCGAAATATTCAGCATTTTTTGTTCAGATCTTGTATGCTGAGGCTTAGAGCGCTTGATAAGAATGGGAGGATCTAACTGCATGATGACATGGGAGCATTGTTTTTTGACACCACAAAGACCGAGCATAACACTAATTGGCACATCAAAGCAACTAATTAGTATTCCGTAGCCACTCATTTGAATAATATAGAACAGACAATGCTACATACATCCAAAATTATTCCAGTTTTTTACACTCTTTAAGAATAACCTTAAATCAAAAACTTGGTTTTGGGGTGACTGTTCATTTTGCAGAACTTCATGTGGATTTTGTGGACCAACAAAATAAAGTGAGTTAAGATGTCTGATTTGCAGCACTTATGTGATCTTTATTTAAGTCTATCTGTTGTAGCTTTACCGGGTGATTAATAGCTGCTTTAGCGACAATAATTTATATAGTTGTGTTTCACATGTATTACTCTACTGTTACTTTGATTAATTACACACTAGGTGAACTAACACTAATATAGTTAGCTGTCTTACTGCATGGTTGTGTGTGCGAGTTGCGCGCTGCGCATTGCATGGCTCGCAATGGCCGCCGTAGGAGGGAGAGCGCACACAAAAAGAGGACATCATTTTAAGACCGTAATATACAGTCGTAATTTTTGACGGGCAATTGACTAGTAAAACTATATTTATAAAATATTGCTTTGAAGGACTTCAACAGAGCATGGGCTACATGTTGTCTTACTATAGGCAGCCATTTCTTTTAAGTAATTATTTGTTCATCTGTAAAAACAGCATAGTCTTAATGTTTTACATTTCTCTTTTTCTTCCTCTTTCTACCCCCCTTTTTTTTCCTTTTTTTTTCTTCTCTCGTCCCAACAAACACTTAAAAAAAACTTGCTATTTATCTCTGTATCTCCCTACTTTGAAATAATATTGTAGAAAATGTACCTCCTCTGGTGGAACATCTTTACTAAAATGTTCATGTTGCATCTAAATTAATTTTATTATTTTATTCTTCTGTAATCTCGTACTAGCAATATTTCCTCTTATAGATTAAAGCTTTTTGTAGTGAGACTGTATTATTCCAATAAACCTTATTCCATTTTATGTTCGGCATGTGGTGGACGCGGCCGTCACATTTGTAGTGAAACGTACCGTCTGTGGTTATTCTTATACCTAACTGTAACTTGCAGCTTCACTCAATTCATATCAGATTTCTGGGCAACTATTCTGCATCTTGAGATTTTAGCCAACACTTGGGGGAGATCAGCTGCACGCTTCTTTAGGTATGCTCTGAGTACTTTAACCTTGCAGTATAATTTTACATTGGCCATAACTTGTTGTTGAACATTTTTTTCAATAAACATGTTTATGGTGGATTTGTAGTGTATGAACGGTTAAAAAATATAGTGATTAATAAAACATACATTAACAATTTATTATTTTAAACATGTATATAAATGACAGGTTTCAGGTATATATATATATATATATATATATATATATATATATATATATATATATATATATATATATATATATATATATATATATATATATATAATTAGATAGGCTGGCACAAATATATATTTTTTTAAATCTGAATTTTTAAATGAACTTAATTTCTGATAAACTCTCGTCAGCTTTACTTTTATACCCTTGAAGTATACATTGTATTTGAAAACTGAGATGTGTTTTTGTTTAAACTTCTGGGGAGTGGATAAAGCATCTAACCCTAAAAAAAAATACATTTAAGAGGTCTAGAAGTCAAGATATGTTCACTTAGGCTAGCTTAGTGGCTAAATGTTTACTTGAGCAGATGCTTCCATTAAAAAAAATAAGAAAAAATTGTGAGCCACTGGTGACAGACTTGTGAACAGTGTGTTACTTTTAAAGGACCAATGTAGATAATTTTATATAGTATTTTTTGTGGATAATTAAACTTGATGGGTAAAACATTTTTTTTGTAATGTAGTGATATGCAATTATCCTTCTTTCTTCTGCTTTCTGTTTATAGTTTTTGAGGTGATTATCATACGTATGAGTAATTAGGTTTGTGAAAAAGTAGGTAGGGCTGGGAAAAGAGAAGTACATGCAATTTGAAATATACAGGACTGAAACACATTGAATAATTTAAATGTCTATGATTAATACTGAGGATAGAGGTACAGTGAAATGGGAGGAGAGTTGTGGTACCACTAGCTGAATTAAACTGGTCACATATAGGGAGAATAGGTACATCCCTCTGTTAACGGCAATCGTCATTTACATCTTTCTCTCTTTTGTTTCTTTACAGATTTTGGCTCTTTGTTTGACTTGGAGAATGATCTTCCAGATGAGCTGATCCCCAATGGAACTGAACTAAATCTTCTTGGCACTGGTGGGAGTTTGGTACAGGAAGCAAATTCTCAAAGCAAGCCCATCACTGATCTCTTGCGTGGGAATAATGCTGGACTTGGGGCAACTATTGGGCGAGGAGGATCTGGGAGCCCTGTCCAACAGGGAATTGGTGCCCAAGGCCAGCAGAACAGCCCAGGCCTGGGGAACTTGGGTAAGCTCAACCAGGGGCTATCAGCTACTCCACCTTCTGGTCTGGCCAAGCAGGGAGCTGGCACGTCTGGTCCATCAGTATCCACCTCTCAAGCACAAAAGCAAGTGGGAATGGTTACGGGAAGTTCAGCCACTCCACAGGCCCCAACGGGAATCTGCATGAACTTCGGCCAAGCTCTACTGAACAGCAATTCTGGGCACCCACTAATAGGCCAGCCCCAGTCTACGCAGGGACAGGTCCTGAATGGGTCTTTAGGAGCTGGCAACCGAGGGCGGGGTGCAGGGATACAGTACACCCCACCTGCCATGCAAACCAACCCAGGCAGTGTCCTGGTAGAGACACTTACGCAAGGGACACCAAGTATGCCAACCCACACAGGCATGACCACCGCACAGTCCGGAGCTATGACTAAAGTACGTACAATGTTCTGTTGTGGTTGCACTCTCTCTCATTATTTAGAAAAGATAGCTTAAAGGACTAACATACTATCAAAAATAAATAAATATTTGTTTGAAAACTTTTTAACTTTTTTTTTTTTTCTGAATTAGAGCATAATTAAACAGGAAAGAAGTCATACATCTAGTTCTTAATTATACAAAAAAGGGTTTTGTGGGCAGATCCATTATAAACTGGCGGAAGTTGCTTGTAAGTAAGGGGGGGGGTTTACATTTCTGGAGATATATGGCTGCATTTCCTGAAGCAAGGGGCTACATTTGGCACAGTGGGGTGGGGGGCTTTGTGGAGTTTATTTCAATCTTGTCCAATTATATTTACAAAGATCAATTATATTGCCACCGCTCTCTTCCCTGATAGCCAAAACAAAAACAAACACCCTCATGATGCAGCTCTGAGAGAGTCCTATAACAAACATAAGATGGATTCTAGTACTCCTAATCGGAGTCTGGAAAAAAAACAGATTTCCCCCAAAGATATTTTACACCCATAGCTGCTATTATTGTTAGTTTTCTTAACCTGCAATGGTCCTTTAAGAAGATGCAGTTCTGTGAGGTTACTAGAGATAATAGGAAGTCGTTTTAGTCTAAACATAATCTAAAATCCCACATTTCTTGCTGCCTCCTCAAACCAATTCAGTGCAAAATAGTTTTTGGTATATCATAGCACCGTGTGTTTATTTTGTACCTTCATCATAAAACCAGTCAACAAGACCTTGATTTCTTATACTTTGATAGTTTGTTCAGTAATTGGCAAATCCCAGGAGCCATTTCACCCAAGCTCATATTTTACTCTAGCTCATGGTTATTTTTGGAGTTTTAGTTGATCTGTATGAGTATCCTTATTCTATCCTTGGCCTTAAAATGGTGTGGGTTTTGTCCCCACTAAAGTGTTACTCATATAGGGATCCTGGAAAGGCTTTATTTTATTTACTGCTCTTTAAATTAATTTACAAATATGAGGATTATTGTATACAATACTTGTGGAAGTTGATAGATTACTTTTCATTTGTCTTGCACCGTTTTACGGTCCCATTGAGGTTCCTAATGGCATGATTTGTTTAGCCACTAATGGTGAGGCAGATTCTCATTATGGAGAAAGACAGTGGCATCATGGGAAACAAGATCCTGGGATGTAATTTCTGATTGCCTAGGTGACCATATGTGAAGAGAAGGAAATCCTGGGGGGTGAGGCAAGAGAAACAGGATAAAGCGTAAGACAACTTTAGAGTACGTCATCAAGCTTTTGAAGGCATCTTTTTCTAGTAAATGCAGTAATCTCTGTTTTTAAATATTCTTTAGATGACTGGAAAAAAAACTGTGCCCCTAAAGCAAACCAAATGTGAATTTATTTCTCGACAGTTGGGGAAAGGGGGAAAGGGGCACGGAGGGCGGTGGAAAGGGGCACGGAGGGCGGTGGAAAGGGGCACGGAGGGCGGCGGAAAGGGGCACGGAGGGCGGCGGAAAGGGGGGGGGGATAGACACATTATACCATCATTTATGACAGGTAAACGACTAGTTATGTCATATTTTATATCATTTTTATTTGTCCCTTTTAATACAGGGAATGTATTATAAGCAGATAATGTATTAAATCAGAAAAATCAATATTATCTACTTTTCTGAATGGCTTTCATGTTTAGGAATGTATAAAGGCACAGCATGTAGAGTGGCAGCTAGTGCAGGTTAACGTTTCAAATACTTTTTTCTTTAGTCCCACTGAAAGCACTTGTAGTTTTACCTGCCAACTCTTCTATCAAGAAAGAAATTGTCTCGACATTCAAACCCACCTCAGGAAGCTGATTAGTAGAAATTTGCAAACACTGTTTTAAAGTTATTTAAATAGTTTTAAATATAGAGCTTCAGCACTGCTTTAATTCTTGTCAATGTGTACTATACTTGAATAATCCCATCAATGTGTACTATACTTGTATAATCCCATCAGTGTGTACTATACTTGTGTATAAAGATATATTGTTTGGTGCTTTATCACCCTCTCTTTATAATCAAGCCGAAAAGTTGAGTGCCTTTGACTTTATTAATACTGAACAGCAAGCACCGCTATTAAATATTTTTAGTCAATATCCTGTGTTTAGAGTAAAGTGGAAATGATATAATAATTACAACATGAGCATTCAAAAAGTGATGGGGTAAAGAGCAGACCTATGACCCTCAAAAGGTCCTCCTCACTAGTCTGACTAGAATGAGCCTTCCAGTGAGGAGGACCCTGAGATCTGTATAAAGAACCAAAATCTATATAGAGGCCCTCTGGGTGATTAACCTTATTGTGCATTTAAAGTAGTAGCTTTTATAGATTACATTTTTTTTTCTCTATGAATTCAAGAAATTCGCACTAAAGCAAGACAAAGAAAAGAAAAATAAATACATTTGGTCTGCCTTAGCATGTGTGTAAAATTGAGAAACATTATGTATTCAAGGGTCACCTATGCATATTATCAAGTGTTGCAAATGTTGATAAAAGCACAAGGCTCCTTGCCCATCTTTCCTATAACAGGGTTTATTTTGTTGCCTTCTGTCCTGTCTTGTTCATTTTACTTATTTTAAATAAACACAGATAACTTATAATGTTACTTTTAATATGAACTAAATGCACTTTAGGATTCCAGTGGTCCATTCATTGTGGGGAATACATTTGTTTCTGACATTATTCTGCTTTTTTGCACAATTGACAAGACATTGATTTTTTTCTTTGAAGTGGGTTTAGCGCCTCTGTTGCTAGAAGTGTCTGTGTTTTACAGTTTGAAGTGGATGTGTTTGTTCTCATATTGGGTGGATTGGTTACAAAACCTTCACACTGATAACAGCAAGAGGCAAAAAAATGACTAGTCCATGTAACAAGTTAGAAAATATCCCTCCTTCTAAAATTTCACTCTGCGCTGGCAGATTTATCTGGAACTTTGGCTCCTTAAAAAAAAAATGTTTGGTCGGCTGCTGAGTATAATATGATGGTTTGATGCATGAGCACAAAAACAAATACAAACAAACCTTATGTGCATGATAACCAGTGAGCAGCTTCTTTTATCAGGAGAAATATCCTGTAGTATTAGTCTGGCCTTACCCAATAGTGGTCCAGCCCCAAAATACCAGGCAATTCTACCCTGAACAGGAGAAACGACTGACCCTACATCTCGTCAGTGAGGTGTAGCTGCCCTCCCGAAGGTACCTTGAGCAAGGGGTCCACGTGGAGTTGCATGGCAGCCTATGTACACTGGTTTCTGTTTTATTTATTTATTTAAAATACTTTTGCTTATTTTGTGTGGTTTGGGTTATTTAGATTCTGTTTTAGCACCGACTTTGTGCTCTATAGCTCGCATATTGAAAAGTGCTATATCTCTTGTTTAAAAGGTCATGCTGTTATAACAGTTTAAGTTGTTTTGTGTCGTTCAGTCGTGTTCGACTCTCCGTGACCTCATGGACTGCAACACGCCATGCTGATCCACTTGGTATCCATTACAGAGATACTGGAGTGGGTTGACAGTTTATTCTCCAGTGGGCCACTGTATAAAGCTCCTGGTATTCCTAGGGGGTCTCCTATCCAAGTACTGACCAGGCCCAACCCTGCATGGCTTCAGGGTGGTGTGACCTCTTGGTTCCCTGACTGGAATCAAACCCAGGTTGCATCGGTGAAAGCACTGAATCCTAACCACTGGACCACCAGAGAGCCCCTAACCATTTAAGAAGGGGGTAATCAAATATAAATAACACTAGCGAATTGCCCGTCAAAAAATGACGGCAATGAAATAGTAAGTGAGCTAAGGGTGTTTGGTGTATATAATGTGGCTGATGTTGCGTCGTTCGTTTTCTTATTCGTGCGAGTTTTTCGGAAAATATTCGTAGCTGTTTGGTGGGCTTTTTCGGAATATCCGTAGGTGTTTGGTGTTTTGCGTGTTTATGGTAGTGTTTTGCGTGTTTAGGGACCTTCATTCTCGTTTTCGTTTTGTTCGGCTGCCATTTTTTCTCTCGCTTAGGTGATTTTCGGGTCTCTAAATGCTGAAATTTGTGCTTAAATAGAGGTCCTCTGTGCCCCCTCTTGCTGTGAGTAATCTTTTTATGTGTTTGTTGTTTGTATTTGTTGTGTTTGTAATGTTTTTGGGGTTGCGCGGGTTGCGTCCTTGTTTTGTAATCTCGTAGGTGTTTTTCTGCAAATCTGTAGGTGTTTGGTGGTGTTTTGCGTCTTTAGACTGCTGTAGCCTCGTTTTCTTTTTTTTCGGCGGCCATTTTTTCTCTTGCTTAGAGAATTTTTTAGTGTCTAAACTGCTTTAATTTCAGTTAAATTGAAGTGTAACTTTAGTTTTCGAGGTCCTGGATGCTCCCTCTTCCTGTAAGTAAGCTTTTTATGTATTTGTTGTGTGTATTTGTTTGATTTTTGATGTTTTGATGTGCGCGTGTTGCGGCCGTTTTTTGCGAGGTCGTAATGGGTCGTAACGTGTCTTGTATTTTGTTTGCGTTACAACGTAAAGTTTGCGAGGGTCGCAGTTGCTGGCAAGGAGCGCCTTTGGCGCTCCTTGCCAGCAACTGCGACCCTCTCTTTGCTGTGGCCGCGTCCTCTCGTAGCGTTAGCAACAACTCGTATGCTCACAACTTATTATGTGATTCTGTTTAGAAGACTGAGTGATTGAGATAACTGATTGTAAGAAGTGGGGGAAATGCCGAGAGACGCTTTTTAACCCAAAGATGTTTTCCTTGCATTTAAAAGATAGTTTCAAAATCGTCAAAATATTTTTTCTATGATAAATGTATTCATAGTGTAGAAAAATGACATTAAAGTACAGGAAACAAGTTGAACCTTAGAATATCTGAGCTGCAGAGTATTTGTGTTATTTCCCTGCTGGTTTTATTTTAAATCTAATAAGAAAACACAGTTGACGTTCTCCATGAGTCCTTGTTTATACTTCCACTTAACTCACAAGTATGATAAAGGACCAATCACATCTGTGTTGTTAACTAATTTTCCTCCGTTTTTACAATTGCTGAGGTGTGATTGTTGGTTCTGCTGATTTACTTCCTAAGGTTTGGGTGACTTTGAATATGAGCTAAATGTTTTATCGGCACGATAGGCATGTGTGGTCTACAACAGCCAGTGCATTCATTAGGTCTAATGAAAGGCTCATTAGTTTACAATGACCTTCTCCTGAGAGAGGAACATGCAGGATCAGTTCTAGTAATCCAAAATAGTATACATACATACATAAGCGCGTTGGGCAGGGAGTGAATGGTAGCGCGCTGCTGCACAAGCAGCATGACAGAAGTCTTTTCTAGTGATCAGGGAGCTTGTTACTACCTGCACTACACAGCAAGCTGCTCTGGGGAGACATGCTGCTTCTTGGGGCAAATAGAGGCAGAGAATCAAATACATTAGGCTAGTAGGTGAGAAGCTAAATAAAGCTCCCATACAATCTTGGTCTGTAACTCGCTCTGTTCATATAATAAAGAACTCTTCTCTAGCTCATGTAACTGCACAGCGGGACCACAATTCATTTCAGTGAATTAGAAATGATAAATCCATCGCATTGCGATGTCTGCCAAATAAAAATATATATACAAACTGGAAAAAACTATATTAAATAACAGTATTGTACAGACTCCTAAATTGTCAACACTTTTGTCATGCCCTGATATAGACAACATTTAACCACAGCAGGCGAGGCTAGAGGAAACTCTATTTTGTATTGCCAATATAGTGCTCAATAACAATTGTTTACAAACTATTTGTAAAATAAAGTACATTTAAAGCATCTCTTATTAATGTAGAACATTATTTTATTTTTAGAATAGATGCATAAGAGAGGGGCTATTGCAAATAAGTTGGAGTATTTGGGTATGGAAGCACTGCGTTTGATTTGTTATGTGGGATGAGTCCTTTGTAATTATGTAATCTGCATCTCATAAGTGATATGTGGCAGATATAACGTAAATACATTTTCAGGTCATGTTTAATAAGAGGTAGCAACCGAATCAACTATATATATATATTTAATTTTTTTTATTTTGACATAACTTTAATTCTAAGTTATAGCCAACCTCGTTTTAAATGTCCATGGGAGTCCCTTAATTGTGTGCAAATCACTTGGAAAGGCATTTTACAAAAAATGGCCACAATCAAGTCAATTGTTGGTCGACAATTATAGATTGTGTAATTGGTAAAGGACTCCCACATGCAGCTGGATATATAATAATGGGACTGGGGAGCAATCCGAGTGTACTGCCTCTTGAACTTAAGAATGAAATGTGGACTTTTTTTTTTTTTTTCCTCTGTGCCAAAATTGCACGGGAGAAGTGATGTCCTGCATTTCACTGAAAGGGGTGGAAAGAGTGATATTTTTACGGTGTGTGAACATGGGGGCCTCTGCTTTGCTGCAGTCACATGGATCAGAGTGGATGTAAAAGTGTTATAAAAGCAATAAATGTATCCCTCAGTCCAGCACAGCAGTCTCTAATATCTTGGTTGAAGAGCTTAAACTCTTGTAAAGCAACTAAAATACCTCTAAACACATATATATATCTATATACCTTTTTTATATAAGTTATATTATTAAGAAAAACTTGTATGCTCTGTATTACTGCTTAAAATCTTAGTTCCTGTATGTTCCTGTTCACTGCAGCATAACCAGATACAGACTCTGTAGGGCAAGGAGTGTCCTCGCCTATTGGGGAATATGTCTCGGCAGGACATTGCAGAGTATTGCTGAGATGGTTACTGATTGATTAATAGGAGACGCTGCACACAAAGTACTACAGAGTCTTTCTCTTCGTGAGCTGCAGAGGTCAGACACAAACTGTACATATTTGTTTGTTTCTAACTGCCTAAAATCTGAGTGTATAAGTATTGCTTAATGAAATATAGTACATAACAGTAAATATATGCCAAGGTATATTCTATACCTAGTAAAATCCAGAAATCTTCCATATCCCTTTAATTGACGTCTAAAGTGAAATTTGGCATTATGCTAAAATGTTTTTAAAAACAAAATAAATATAGCTGAGCGTGTCATTTCCCCCTTTAATATACAGAAGCCCACATTGTAACAGATTCTCACCTTCAGGAGCCTCACACGTAATTCCCAATTTTCTTGTATGTCACTGACTTCTAAAAAAATACTTTTTGCTCCAAAAAACGTTTTCGGAATTTTATCTACTGATTTGTTGTTGTGTGTTTTTTTTTTTTTTTTTTTTTTGTTTAAGATAAATTTGTCAAACTTATGTTTTAGGGGTTCTTAAGCATATATATTAGAACAGCAGTTATATGAATTTGTCCTAAACAATGTCTACTCACTTCCTTTCCCTTTCCTATGAGTATTGACTGGAAAGATTGAAAGTTTGATCTGTTACAATATGGACGACTTCATGAAACAAGTGTGTGTACTTTTTTACAGAATACTTTTACACTTGTTTGCACACCAGTAATTAGGTTCTACACCTTTATGTATTTGTACTAGCGAATTGCCCGTCAAAAAATGACGGCAATAGAATTGTAAGTCAAGGAATGGTGTTTGGCACACAAAGTAAGTGTGTTGGTTGTGTAAGTACTTTTTGCGTTGATTGCGAGCCTCTTGGTGAGTGCCTTTGGCGCTCATCGTGTCGGCTGGCAATTATCTATTTCGCCGTGTATTGGGGTGTTTTTTTTAAGTGTTGTATATCTGTATGTTTTAATGATAATTAATTAGTAAATAAATGAAATGATTGACTAATATACCTATTAATATACGCAGCAAGCAATGGTCTCAAGAGCTAACAATCTGTTTTGATGTTCCTGCAGCATATAATGTAGATTTGCAGTGTTGTTGAGCTGAGGTGTGAGTGTCAGCAATGTGTGTAGTGTAAATGGGCTGCGTGCGCGAGGGGAAGCCGTTAGTGTAGTAGGGTACTGCCCCATTCTGTAAGTGAGTGTTGTAAAATGGTGGCGAATGTGTATATGGTACGTGGGTTTGGATGATTTAGCATCCTTGATAATGGTGTATGTTGTGGGTCGTACAGGTTTTAGTAAAAGTAGTTTGTGCCTGGCGGTGTTTTGCGCCTTTAGGGGTCGTGTAGCCTCATTTTTGTCGGCGGCCATTTTTTCATTCGCTTAGGGGATTCTAGAGTGTCTAAACTTTTTTAATTCTACTGCAATTGAGGTGTAACCTGTCTGGCAGACGTCCTGGGCTTATTGCAGCCGACGTGGGAGCCTCCACCTCCGAAAGTGGTACGGGGTCGTAGGGATGAGCGCCTACGTGGCTCATCTCCACCAGCGCAAGTAGCTTTGCGAGGGCCGCAGCGTTAGCAACGGGTTTTGCCAAGCCCGCCTGCTGACAACCATATATGCGATATACAACAGGGGTCTGACAAACTTACCTGAAAGTTATAACCCAGCCAAGCATTTTTTTTTTTAGTCCGGTCATGGATTTTTTATATTTTTATATATATATATATATATATATATATATAAATATTTTTATATAATGGAAACATTGTCAACTTACAGGAGCCACCTGTCACCAGAGATGTGTTCACCACAGAGTGTTTTCCGTCTTGTGTATTGAAATACCACTGTACAGCGCTACGGAATATGTTGGCGCGATATAAATAAAGACAATAATAATAATAATGATAACAGGGCACATCATTTCTAAATATTGCCTTTTGGAACTACTTTAAAATGTAAAGAAATCTTAAGGGATTAAATGCAGAAGGAAGGGACTGGCATTAGAAGCCAAGTAAAACTATGTAGACATATAGATTTGTAAGAGAACCAAAAGGTTAAGACACGAAAGTAAAGCCTTTTATAGAGCAGCTACTGCCAGGTTATTAAATTAGTCATTTACGCATGGTCTTACACTTGTCTGTTTATTTGTGCGTTTGTATTACTCCAACTCTTACAATGTCTTAAAATATAATGACCCCTTTGTGTGCAGTAGGCTTCATTTGTGGAGTCGTACTTCTTACATGCTCAAACCTTACAGCCGTTTGTAACCATGTGATATCGGCCTGGCAGCAGACATGGATTGTCTTGTAGGCTTTAACCTCATTTCTAACTTTTTTCCTCAGATGGGGCTCCAAGGCAACAACAGCCCTTTTGGACAACCCTTTAATCAAGCTACAGGGCAGCAAATCCGAGCCCAGGGTGTTAACCCTCAGCTACCCAACAAGCCTGGCATGACCAACAGCCTTCCCCCATTCCCCTCTGACATTAAAAGCTCACCAGTTGCCAACGTTCCTAATATGGTAAGTGTTGACATTTACCTGGCCCAATGTAACCCACTGACCGTCTTCTACTCCTATTAGTGCCACCATATTCCCTGCTCTACTTTGTTTTCCTGACAGTCTGCACCTAACTGTCCCCTAAGTCTAGCCTCCCCAACTATGTAGACATTAAGGAGTCCAGGTTTAAACGGTGCACCATATGATTGCCCTGGCTACTAGCTTCTGTTGCTGCTCTACACCACAGTAGCTGCCATCCTCAATGTAATCTGCATTTTGTAAGCATGTCTCATAGCAGTGTTAACCGTTGCTTTATTGGTTATGCTCCCACATTCTGATTTGTCACTGAAGCAAATATTGGGCATACACACCCTTTTTAAAGATTTGAAATAATATCCTCCTGAAACTTCTTGGTAATTATTTTTTTTTTCTGCTAGTCACCTTTGCAGGCCCAGGTACAGCAGGTTGGCATTGGCACAGCACCTTCCATGGGCACTGGGCCCACTGCAGACCCAGAAAAACGCAAGCTTATCCAGCAACAGTTGGTCCTTTTACTTCACGCACACAAGTGTCAGCGACGAGAACAAGCAAATGGCGAGATGCGGGACTGTGCACTACCCCACTGCCGAACCATGAAGAACGTACTTAATCACATGACACACTGTCAAGCAGGGAAAGCCTGCCAAGGTAAAAATGGCGGCTTGCAATGTTGGGAACTCATGATATCGAATTGAAAGTGGGGTGGGGCAGGCAAAAGGCTAAGTTTTCTGCAGCGTTACTTTTGATTTTTTGGACCTATGACTAATGTTTTCTTATAATATTGTTTCGCTTGCCATTTGGATGTTTCATAGTAAATACATCAAAGTTTACAAAGAGAGCATGCAGCGACATTTGTTATAAATACTTTATTTTCACTTACTGGACTGATCGTAAGAATGTGTGTTTTTTTTAATATATATATATATACCTTTTGTTCTTTACTTTTTAACCATGTACACAAGATTAACAAACTCTTTCCTCACTACAGTTGCGCACTGTGCCTCTTCACGGCAAATCATATCTCACTGGAAGAATTGTACGCGGCATGACTGTCCTGTCTGCCTACCCTTAAAGAACGCAAGTGACAAGAGGAACCAGCAGCGTGAGTGTATTTCATTTGTTGTTTATCCCTATCCATGTTTTAGCATCTATTTGTAGTAGAAACGGAATATGACCAGGGGAAGTATATAGTTTTCTGTAGTATAGTTGGACTGAATATAAAAAAGGTTAGCTACTTAAAAACTAGATTGAGTAAAAAAAGTCTGGTTTCTGCATGTTTTTGTTTTATTTTAACTAAGTTAATTTTATTCTCCTCAGTGTAATTATGATATAAGAAGCCTCTAGATTTCCAAATCTTCTGGACCTTTCCCCTTTCTTCCTTGTTCTTTCAGTGTAGATGCAAACTTTAATAGCTGTGACAAGACTGAACACAGGGAGGGGTCAGCATATCACCGCTTGCAGCAGCATGAGATACAGCTAGTGTGAAGCCACAGTGGATGTGGCTTTAGGTCACAGCTGTGCAAGATGTATGTTTGCAGAAGAAAGTAGAGCAGGAAAGTGGGAGGCTGCAAAGGGATATGTTACTTTGGGGGCTTCTTAGAAATAAGCAGAGATTGAAAATAGTCACCTAGTTAAATGTATACAAAACAAAAGCATTGCTTAAAGAGTGTTTAACTAAATAGGTTTAACTTAAAGGGATATAAGTTTCATGATATTTACGAAGTGTATATATAATTCGTTTTTACGTACTTTTTATTATATACTTTATATTACAAAGTACTTATAAGCTCTGTTTTTACTGCCTAAAATCAAACAAATAGTCCCTGCATTGGTCTGCCCACTGCAGCGGATGCAGTAGGGCTGGAAGTGCAGTGTATTGTCCTAGCCTATCAGTGACCACATCTCCGCAGCACTTTGCCAATGTTGCTGAGATATGGTTACTGGTTGGTTAGTATGAGACTTCACAGCCAGTACTACAGAGCCTGTGTCTTCGTGAGATTCAGAGGGCAGACCCAAGCAGGTAAAATGTTTTATTGTAGGCAGTAAAAACAGTGCTTAAGTATTTAATAAATGAAAATACATAAAAGTAAAAAAAAAAAAAATATATATATATATATATATATATAATACAATTATACAAAGGTATATTATACCAAGTACAATCCAGAAACCTGACAAACTTGACCTAGTACTGAAATGTTTTTATAAAGACTATATATTTATAAAATGTACATGTGACTCCCTTCTACGAAGCCTCCATTGTAACAGATTATATGACTCTTCAGTGGTTCTATAAAGTAAAATGCTTTAATACAGTTATTCTATTCCCGATTTTATCAGTAAAATCAGATTAAATAATATACTTTTTGGAGTGTGAATAGTTTTCAGGAAAAAATCATTTGTTTACCACACTAGAGGTTTTTTTGTTTTTACAAGATATAGAGGTATTACAGTTATTGGAATATTATGGTGAACAAAAGCTTATTTTGCATGACATCTAAAAAGCTAGTGACATTAAAGTTGTCTCTAGTTCTGTATTAGTGATGTCCCTCTCTCCTTCTCAGCTCACCTGGGCTCCCCTTCCAGTGGTGTACAGAATCCAATTGGGACAGTTGGAGGTGGCCAACCAACAACACCTTCCTTGAGTAGCCCCAACCCCATAGATGCTAGCTCCATGCAGAGGGCTTACGCTGCCCTGGGGCTGCCCTACGGAAACCAATCTCAGGTTCCTGGACAGCAGCCGACACAGACTCAAGTACATCAGATCCGAAACATCAATGCACTTGGTGAGTGGCTGAATCGGACTGCTGCCTACAGATTTTATTCTGCTAATTCCTTATTCAATGTTCCGTAATTTAATGCTTCTAATAACTGCTTGGTTCAAAAGTGTTTGACCCTATCTTTTAATTAAAAACAAAATCTGTGATCTTTCAGCACTTTATTCTCTTCAATTGAATGGATATATGGTATTTTATATGCAGTGAGTCACAGCGAAATAAATTCTGATTCCACAGGTGGTAACCAAATGAGCCTCTCTGCAGGAGGAATCACCGTTGAACAGCAAACCAACCTGCTCTCCGAAGCAGCTCTTCCCACAGCCCTAGCAAATGCAAAGTAAGATGTTTGTTAAGTATATGTTTTGTGTCACCTAAAGTAAATAATCTTGAGACGGTCTGCAGCAAAGAACACATTGGTATGTGTAGGAAATGAGATTCAGACAACATTCATGAACTAAATGCATTACAGCTGGGAATTGTTTGTGACATTAGACTAACTCAATAAACTATTCCCTTTTGGGGGGGGGGGGGCGACATATCCAGTAGTCATAGGTGTGTGTGTGTAATGCATAACCTAGTGTGCGCTCTGTTGTTGTTCAGTCTTTCATTAGTTTCCAACTCACTATGACTATGTATTGCAGCATGCCAGGCACATCATTATGGTCTCTGTTTGTGCTCATCCATAAGGTTTTCTTGGCAAAGATACTGGAGTGGGTTGCCAGTCCCTACTCCAGTGGACTGCAATTTGTCTGCCCTCTTCTATGACCTACTCATCGCTTCATTAAAGTACTCAAGCCCTAACCAGAACATGAAAGGAGCGTGAGCACTAATGATCCTTAATAACCAAGTAGATTTAAGATGTGGCGATTTGAGACCTATTACACTCATCAGGTTCTTATATTTGTTAAATTAAGACCACAGTTTATTTAGTACAGCTGCAGTTATTGACTGTTCTGTCTAGAACCCAAAGAAGGACTTAAAGGGCTCTTCTGACCATCCTCCTTTTCTTTCCCCAGTCCGTTGCTGAGTGATGGGAGTAGCCCAAGCACGGTTGGCAATCTGGGCACTATGCCCACAGCAGCACCCCCTTCCACCACAGGAGTGAGGAAAGCCTGGCATGAGCATGTGACTCAGGACCTCCGCAATCACCTAGTCCATAAACTGTAAGTTATATGGATATATTTTGAGGATAAGTTTATCATTGTCGTTTCTTCACCAGAAGTGATTTATTTTCTTCTTGAAACAATGATTTTATTGCTAATTATTTAATAAGTAATTTAAATCCTGTTGTGTGAGATCTACAGTGGTCCTTTAAAGCAGCATTGAGTCCATTGAGCACCCCATTGCTAAAAGGAGGGAAGATACCACTTCTGCAAGACTACATCTGTACTGTAAAGTGGCATTTGGGTGCCATTTGCAACAGGTTTACAGTGGATATAAAAAGTCTACACACCCCTGTTAAAATGTCAGGTTTCTGTTCTGAGACAAAGATAAATCATTTCAGAACTTTTTCCACCTTTTTAATGTGACCTATAAACTGTACAACTCAATTAAAAAACAAACTGAAATCTTTTAGGTGGAGGGGAGAAAAA
The DNA here is from genome assembly GCA_027410445.1 of Discoglossus pictus. NCBI lineage: Eukaryota > Metazoa > Chordata > Amphibia > Anura > Alytidae > Discoglossus > Discoglossus pictus. Next base: position 39,586,600 of record CM050172.1, on the reverse strand, counting down.
TAAAAATAATGTGGTTGCATAAGTCTGCACACCCTCTTATAACTGGGGATGTAGCGGTGTTCAGAATTAAGCAACCACATTCCAAATTGTGTTAAATAGGAGTCAGCATACACCTGCCATCATTTAAAGTGCCTCTGATTAACCCCAAATAAAGTTCAGCTGCTCTAGTTGGTTTCCTGAAATTTTCTTAGTCGCATCCCACAGCAAAATCCATGGTCCACAGACAGCTTCCAAAGCATCAGAGGGATCTCATTGTTAAAAGGTATCAGTTAGGAGAAGGGTACAAAAGAATCTCCAAGGCATTAGATATACCATGGAACACAGTGAAGACAGTCATAATCAAGTGGAGAAAATATGGCACAACAGTGACATTACCAAGAACTGGAGCTCCCTCCAAAATTGAGGAAAAGATGAGAAGAAAACTGGTCTGGGAGGCTACCAAGGGGCCTACAGCAACATTAAAGGAGCTGCAGGAATATCTGGCAAGTACTGGCTGTGTGGTACATGTGACAACAATCTCCCGTATTCTTCATATGTCTGGGCTATGGGGTAGAGTGGCAAGACGAAAGCCTTTTCCTACGAAGAAAAACATCTAATCCAGGCTACATTTTGCAAAAACACATCTGAAGTCTCCCAAAAGCATGTGGGAAAAGGTGTTATGGTCTGATGAAACCAAGGTTAAACTTTTTGGCCATAATTCCAAAAGATATGTTTGGCGCAAAAACAACACTGCACATCACCAAAAGAACACCATACCCACAGTGAAGCATGGTGGTGGCAGCATCATGCTTTGGGGCTGTTTTTCTTTAGCTGGAACTGGGGCCTTGGTTAAGATGGAGGGAATTATGAACAGTTCCAAATACCAGTCAATATTGGCACAAAACCTTCAGGCTTCTGCTAGAAAGCTAAACATGAAGAGGAACTTCATCTTTCAGAATGACAACGACCCAAAGCATACATCCAAATCAACAAAGGAATGGCTTCACCAAAAGAAGATTAAAGTTTTGGAATGGCCCAGCCAGAGCCCAGACCTGAATCCGATTGAAAATCTGTGGGGTGATCTGAAGAGCGCTGTGCACAGGACATGCCCTCGCAATCTGACAGATTTGGAGTGTTTTTGCAAAGAAGAGTGGGCAAATCTTGCCAAGTGAAAATGTGCCATGCTGATAGACTCATACCCAAAAAGACTGAGTGCTGTAATAAAATCAAAAGGTGCTTCAACAAAGTATTAGTTTAAGGGTGTGCATACTTATGCAACCATATTACTTTTATTTTTATATTTTTTTCTTCCCTCTACCTAAAAGATTTCAGTTTGTCTTTCAATTGAGTTGTACAGTTTATAGGTCACATTAAAGGTAGAAAATGTTCTGAAATGATTTATCTTTGTCGCATTTTTTTACAGTACAGAAACCTGACATTTTAACAGGGGTGTGTAGACTTTTTTTTATATCCACTGTATATGGAGCCAGAAATTGACATTGCCTTAATATGTCTGTTGGTGAATCTCCTTGCTGTCCGAAACCCATAAGTCCGCCTTTCTTAGACTTAAAAAAAAAAAAAAAATAGGTAACAGTGGATCAAATATGTGCTTAAAGGATCACTGTAGTACCATATTTGTTACATAGATAGATAGTTACATAGTAATTGAGGTTGAAAAAAAAGTATTTTATTAGTTTAGTTCAACCTTTTTAGATCTCCTCTGAACTTTGTAATATGCAGAATAATTGATAATTAATCCAGAGGAAGAAAAAAAGAAACATTGAAACATTGCTAATTGTCTCTCTACTGGAGAAAAGTTATATTCCTTCCTGACCCCAGATACTGGCCGGACAGATACTCTCTGGATCAATACTCATCTCTAGGTATCCAGGATAACCCTAAATACCTTTTTATTTATTTTGAATATATATATATATATTTGTTCTATATGGTCTTTTAAATAATTAAGCCTGATACATATTTATTTTATTTTTATTTTTTAGGAAGCAAAAAAGTTACTTTAATATTTAGTTAGTCTTTTCTGTGTTGCTTTATTTTATTTTCTTGGATTCTGCTTACTGAATCTAAGTTCTCATGAGGAAAATTCATTTTAAACTAATGATCATTCCATTCATTTTATATGAAGCACTGGCAGATTTAACTGCCTTGTTCCCATAGTGTAGATAGACACTTTCTCTGCATTTAGTTTGCTCCCACTTCAGGTGGTCTATAACAATAAAATGTACTTTTTAGACATGTCTTATTGTATTTGAAGCATTTAAAGTAACTCTGTAAAACTGATGTTCTCTTTTTATGCAATAAATTTAAAATAAGCATTATTTAGGCATTACAAAAGATTTTTCATGCCATGAAGAACAAGCAGACTTTATGAATATGTACTTTAAAAGTTGCTTGGCCCTTGCTATGTTCTAGCTTATTGTTGTGGCACAAACAATCGGACTAAGCTTCCTCATAATGTTGTATAATTTGAAAGGCACAAACAGATTCATACTCACACTTACAGCCCTGTTGTTTTAACATATTAAGTCATATTGGACCTACACATAGTTGTCTCCAAGGCCTAACCGCAGATAAATCTAACCTCATGGGATAAATAACACACATTTTATTGTGTCATTCATTATTGAACAAAAATCAGCAAATATTCAGAAACCTTGTATAGAGAAGACACCTTTTACTGTATCTGTTATCCGTTAAGAAATTAAGTAGAATTGTGGGCTCCTAAACAAGTGTCCCCTTTACGATGCATACCATGAACAAACAAATGAAGAGACCCTAACCCTTTATGCATACTCCTACCACTATTCAATAAAGAGACCCTAACCCTTTATGCATACTCCTACCACTATTAAATGAAGAGACCCTAACCCTTTATGCATACTCCTACCACTATTCAATGAAGAGACCCTAACCCTTTATGCATACTCCTACCACTATTCAATGAAGAGACCCTAACCCTTTATGCATACTCCTACCACTATTCAATGAAGCGACCCTAACCCTTTATGCATACTCCTACCACTATTAAATGAAGAGACCCTAACCCTTTATGCATACTCCTACCACTATTCAATGAAGAGACCCTAACCCTTTATGCATATTCCTACCACTATTCAATGAAGAGACCCTAACCCTTTATGCATACTCCTACCACTAATTAATGAAGAGACCCTGACCCTTTATGCATACTCCTACCACTATTCATATATTCGTTATAAAAAATAAAGTTTTGGCCGGTAACTGATGCCAAATCAGACCACTTTAGGTTGAGAGCCACTTGTTGTTGAGACGCTTAATTTTTTTATGCAGAAACTACTAAATGGGCACATTAAATAAGCCAATAGCTTGTGAGGCATTTGTCTGTGATTTTCATTTCCTACATAAGCTGTTATTTTAATCTTCTTACTTGAGAAGAGATATTGCAGACTGAACCGTAGCCTCTGCCTCTCTTGCAGCGTTCAAGCGATTTTCCCTACACCTGACCCTGCAGCCCTAAAAGATCGGCGAATGGAGAACCTGGTAGCTTATGCCCGAAAAGTTGAAGGGGACATGTACGAGTCAGCCAACAGCAGGGTAAGCATTTGTGCCTTATATTCACGGAGGTTTCATAGCAGGTTGTGACCAAGAAAAAGATCTAATGCCAGAAATATTCATATGTTCAGTAGCAGTATTCTCAAATTGTAGCTTCCTGAACCTAAAAGCCATACAGCCACATCTTGAAGTTTCCATCCAAATACACATACTGACAATGTGTGAGTTCCCAACACCTTTGACTGCATTGTGACGGTGTATAACAGTGATGGGCAACATGTAGCCCACGCGCGGCCCCCGACCTGTTTTTCTGGAGTGGTGAGGGCATGCCCCTTTTCAACAATATACAGTGCAGTGTATTTCTATAAGACTAAACACCAGATTATAATTGAAAATATTTTCCTTTATTGCAGAAATTCCTTTCATACAGTAATTTAATTATTATTTTTTTAAATAAAAAATATTTGAAGCATGATGAGGCTCTTTTAAGAATCTGAGTGCGGCAAATGTGGCCCTTCAATTGAAACAGCCTGCCCATCACTAGCATAATAATCACCACTAGATGTCACACTTAAATACATTTTAATGTGGATATATGTTTGAATTTGTACTATTAGAACTGTTTCAGAAAAATGCCCTTGTTTGTCAAGTATGTACCTAACTTACAATATAAGCAGTTGTGTAAGCCATGGACATAAAATATTTTTTGGGAAGTTTTTGAATAATCTCTTTATGAATACACGTATCAATTGTGTGTTTGCTATATTACCATCTCAGAGCTGAATCGCGTGCCTTGGCTATCGATGGTGAAGGGGACAGAGAGCCTTTAAGATAACTGGATAAAATTGAAATTGACACCACACTCCTTCCCATCATTGTCCTAGAAGCAGAGTCCTTTTTTGGAAATGCAACCACATATCTCCCGAAATGTAAATGTCCTCTCACATAAACAACTTCCACCTATGTATCATCATGGCTTACACTTGGGCCCAGCAGATGCTTCAGAATAATTTTTATTCTAATTTAAAAACTATCAATATTTTCTTTTCTTTTTTACCTGCTTAATTATTCTCTTAGTTAGATTCCATGTTTTCAAACCAATTATTATTCTTTGTTGCGCATTGGTCCATTCAGTGTAAAAAAAAAATTAAACATATGGACACCAATACAGATATCATTAAAAAAAAAAAAATGTGTGTGTGTATATATGAATGCTTATTGGCTTGGAGTAGACTGCAAACTATTTGTAAAATTGTTATATTTTACAAAAAAAATTTGTTCAATCATTTTTTTATTTTTTTTATTTTTTTTTAATGTTTTTATGACTAATCCTTATTACAGCCCTAATTACTTTTAGATTCCACTGTGGCATCCAGTGCCTTAAAGCATTTGAAGATTTTGCCTCTGAGCTGCTACTCAATATGACACATAATTGAACATTTTGCGCTCTAGAACCTAGACTTATCTGGTTTATACGCAGCCCAACCTCTCAAATTGGGACCAAATGATCACTCCTGTCCCTTTGAGTCCATTCCATGGTCAGACATTGTGGTAGATGGTCTTACAAACAGACTCCTACATCAGTCTCACTCTATTATACAGTCTTTGCCCGGTAGTTTTAGACACTTGGCAACTTTCTATTGACTGTTCACTTCATATCCATGTCTGCTGTACTGGTGTTTTCAAGGGAATTAAAGTAATAGTTTTGTATTTTTTTTTTTTTTAACAAGCGATTGTTTTATATAAACTGTGGGTGAGGATTAACTCTTATTGAGTAATCTACCATCATCTGTATCCTAGCATGATCACAAAAAACATCCCGTTTATTGGCACTACAGGAATGATGACCCTGATTTTATAACTTTCTGCAGGATGAATATTATCACTTATTGGCTGAGAAAATCTACAAGATCCAGAAAGAACTGGAAGAGAAGCGAAGGTCCCGCTTGCAAAAGCAAGGTATCTTGGGAAACCAGCCACCCTTACAAACACCTGGAACTCAGGCGTCTGCCCTTCCACAGGCAGCTAATGCATTAGGGCAAGTGCAGGCTGTCCGGCCAGCCAGTGAGTATACGGAGTACAAGATTGACTAACCACAAGTTGTACGAACTACTGTATGATTACACACAGTACTCTGTATTAGGTTGTAATTGTAAGAAGTGATTGCAGGTAGAGAAATAAGATTATCTCTAATTATAAAAATATTTTAAACTTGATCATGGGCAAACTGTTTTAACCTTTAAGGGATATATTTTATAAGTGTAAGTGTTTTTTAGGCATTTAAAATTTATAGTTGTGGGTTCTGCCTTGTAACTTATCTTCTCATTAATCTGCAGATGGCCCTCTCCCTATGTCTACCGTGCCTAACATGAACCGAATACAGGTGTCTTCAGGTAATACAGACTCATGTACTGCTCTGATATATTTAGGGTTACAGTTTACATATTACAAATTACATATTTAGGTTTAGTCATTATCCATTGAATATCTCTTGTATGCTGTTGTACCTGTGTCTTCATACCGAGAAGCAGGTAAATAGGCAAACTAAATAGACTTGACTTAATTTTGATATTTATTTTAACCTGCTTTCAAATTATATGTTTCAGTAAAGTTGAATTGTCCAGTAGTTCTTTTCTACCATTAATAAAGGAAATAGAAGCTTTTATCTAGTAATGCATCAACATAAATATCTCTGGTAACTGGTTCCCATAAATACTTTAGTTACTGCTCCGTTTTGCTATGTCTTACTCTGGCTATCTCTCAGATGGCTGTCAATTAGCTCTCAGCTGCTAAGTCACTGGCATGTTTATCTTGCTCTCCAGGATTGAACCAGTTTAATACCATGCCTATTGGGAATGTACAGATGGCATCAACTCCTATGGGACCCCGTGCAGCTTCCCCTCTCAACCACCCCACGCAGATGAACAACATGGGCTCTGTGCCAGCGGTGAGTACCACTCTCCATCACTGATGTAACTCACTTGTTAATAGTGGTAAAATATCAGTTACCAGTTTTGCCAATCCTTTTGGTAATTTTGTTGATCATTTTATTGTATAATATTTAATTATCTCCACTTTTCCTAGATGGCAATGTCTCCGTCACGTATGTCTCAGCCTCAGAGCATGATGGGAGCACATACCAACAACATGATGGGTCCCACACAGACACAGAGCCCATTTATGCAGCAGGGCCAATTCCCAGCCAATACTGGGGCTCTTGGAGTAACACTAGGACAGATCGGAGCAGCAGCTGCCGCTGTGTCACAGGTGAGAGAATGTATGGCAATAGAGGTTTTATATAGTAAGCATATTATATTTGTAATGCACTGTGGTGAGACGAAGTGTAGAAACTGCATTTGTATTTATTTATTTATTGATTTTATTTATTAGCAGGGGCAGGTGCCAGCTGCATCGTTACCAATTAGCAACTCCATGAACATCCTGGGCCCCCAGACAGGTCAGCTTCCACGTCCAGCTGTCTCCCAATCTCCACTACACCAGACCCCACCTTCTGTCACTGCTGCTGCTGGCATGCCACCTGTGCAACATCCAAATCCTACAGGCATGACCCCACCACAGCCAGCAGCACCAGCTCAGCCATCCACTCCTCTCCCCCCGGCTGGGCAGACACCTGCACCAACTCCTGGCTCCGTCCCAAATGCCATGCAGACACAGAGTACCCCAACAGTGCAAGCAGCGGCCCAGGCTCAGCTCACTCCACAGCCTCCAACTCCTGTGCCCAGTCAGTCAGTGCCTACCCCACAGCCTGCTCAATTACAGCCGACGTCTGTGCACGCTCCTGCTCCTGGTACTCCGGTGAGTGCATCTCACTTTTCTAGCTTGACATCTGTGGTGTATTTCAGACTTCAGATTGATGAGCTGTTCTCTAATTGTGACAAAGTGAAATTTAGCTTTTTAGACTTAAAGCATTCATTGCCTATTTTAATAGAAGTATCTGTATGGCGTGTAATTATAGAGAAGTGCGGTTGTAGTATGTCTGAAAAAATACAACAGAGTATTGCCAAATTTTCTATTAGCTTTAAGTTTTTTTTGTTAAACATTAAATATTTTTTGTTGTGTAGTGTTTAGAAATACCAATAACATGAGGGAAATTGTAAGGAACTTTGGAAATCTGTTTTACTGACTGATGTTTTTCCTGTGTTGGTAATCATGGCCTTCTTGTTTAAAGCACTACTGTAGAAAGACATTTCCTATGTAATGTTGTTGTTGTTTGTTTGTGAGCCATTAACAGTCAACTTCAAAATACCTTTTTGTCTCAGTTATCACAGGCGGCTGGGAGTGTCGAAAACAGAATTCCCACGCCAGCATCTGTGGCCAGCACTGAAAACCAGCCACCTCCTGACCATCCCATGCTGGAAATTAAGTCTGAGGTGAAAACTGAGGAACCAGAAGCAAATGAGAATAAAGTGGAGCCCAAAGTAGAGGTAAAACAGGTCAACCTGTAAAGATTGAAGGAGATTCATAAGTAAATGGCAAGGCAAGAGTGCTTTTAAAAAAAAAAAAAAAAAACAACCTGATCGCTTACCACTTCACAAGAACAGTTTCACATAAGGGTGCCCATGGTCCCTAAAAGGGGCATTTGAGGATTTCCAGTCAGTAGTGGTCCTAGTTGATCTATTTAGCTTTGATGATCACCTAGTGTAAAGGTGCAGCACACTAAGTCTTTCAGAGCTGTATGCAAATGTACAATAAACTATGATGGGTATAAAATGAGTGAACAAAATATGTGTACAGAAAACCTTTTTTTACCCACAGATTGTTTTAAAGTTGCAGTGGTGTTCCTCAAATTGTCACGCTGATTTTATACACACAGTTGTTTAAAAGCTATTCATGAAACTATGCCATAGCTCCTGCAAGTTACTTTATGTACAAGCCAATGATGCAAATGGCTTTTAAATTTCCAGCAAAATCAGTTATATTCCTTTAAGTCTGTAAACTACAATCACTCTGGAGCCGGGTGTTTAATTCCATTCCGTCATTGTTTAACGTTATATTTTATTATTTGTTGTAATTCATTGGATGTCCTTTCTCATGATGCTTGTGGAACATTCTTCGCTTAATAACCTGGCTGAAAAAACATTGTAATCTTGTGTCTCTTCTCTCACTCAGCAAGCAGAAGAGGAGTTGCCCTCACAAGGGAAGGAAGCAATGAGTGGGGGCCCTGAGGTGAAGTCAGAGCCCATGGAAGTAGAGGAGAAGAAGCCTGAACAAAAAGTGGAGGTGAAAGAGGAAGAAGATAACTCTGGCAATAACTCCGCCAACCAATCCACATCACCATCCCAGCCAAGGAAGAAAAGTAAGTAACTTCTGTGATTAAACTAGATTTTTGCATGTCATGAAGGCAAGGTTTGCTAACTAACTTTTATGTTGGGATATCTGTCCCATACAAGGCACCCAACTTATATTTATCTATGTTGCAGTCTTTAAACCAGAGGAGTTACGCCAGGCTCTGATGCCCACACTTGAAGCACTTTACAGGCAGGATCCAGAGTCCTTACCTTTCAGACAGCCTGTGGATCCACACCTGCTAGGAATCCCAGTAAGTAGCCAGGCATTTCTTTAAACCTGACCATGTTCCTACTCCTATTATCTACCCCAGTCCATATGTAACTGCTATTCTTTTCTCCTTTTCAATAAGAGAAATGTTATGAAATGTGAGAAAAAAAGAGGATTAACAGAAATGGTGATGGATAAAAGGAACTCTTAGTAAAACACATGGATACAGATATTCTGGGATATATCTAAAGCTGTGCAGAGATTCAGATAATTTCAAGGAAGTGGTCCATGTGACAAAGTGAATCCTGTTTAACCAAAGATATTTTTGATGTAAAACTCGCTTATATAGTGGATGTATTTCATGCAAACCTTGTATTTCTGCTTTACACTGTATATTTTCTGAAGTTACATGCTTTTTCTCTGGGCGTATCCTACTCATGGATTTTATACAAAGCACATGCCAATATGCTGACTAGTATAGTCAACTGAGCTAGTGCTGAAGATGCCAAGCTTTTCTCTGTACATTTGTTAGTTGAAGTGATGTCTCCGTATTGTTATCCATTAAGCTACCTGCCCCCTATATGCAGTCTCTGCTCCCATCCACTGACCTACTTCCCATAGATGCCTTGCTCCGCGCCCATCTCCTGAACTTCAAGATAAGATTCTGCGCCCATCCTCTGAGCAGTGAGTCCAGTATGTGCCAGATTGTCTTTGCCCATTCACCCATATGTGCCAAGATCTATTAACTGAGCTAATAGTTTAATGAGATTGTGTTACTGCAAGCCCACCAGATATTTGATTCTGCCCTTCCTTTTGCCAAGCTTCACCTTCTTACTGAGTTACCAGCCTTAAGTTTCTCCTACTTTTGTGCCTGTCTTGTCAAGCCTGCTTTTTAAGGCTATGTTCTATTCCAGTGTGTTGCAAGCCGGATAAATGCTTTTTTGTGTCCTTCATCAGAATGATGTAGATAAAAGATAACTGCAATCATTAAAATTGCTCTTTACCATCTTGTTGAACAATTAAAACCAAGTTGAAAGGGGTATAAAACCTTTAATTCAAATTCTAATTTAATTCAAAGCTCACAAAATTGTTTTTAAATGAAACAGCAATAGATTTACAGCACTTCATTTACATTGAGCAACAGCTGTTGGGCTGCACTGCAGGATTTTATTCTCTCCAGGGACCATAAATTACAAACTTTCTTTTAAAAGTATATATACTTTATTTACTGCAATAATTCGTTTCACCTGATTTGAAATTATAATGTTTAAGGAACCCAAAGGAATAAACTTATATTTTGTGGTTGCAGCAAGGAGATGTTTTTTACTATTTGCATGGTAATTAGAATTTTTGGTCCTTGCAGAATCAGCCATGTGTGGGAAGCTCGACACAGCCAACAGAACAGTTTGACGATTATCTGGGTTTTACAAAACTCTTCTAAAGCAGTGAAAAATGCATCCATTTAAAAAAAAATAAAGTTTTTCACTTGGTTCTCAGTGCTCTGTGTGATGTACATGGATCCCATGTCCCTTGAGCTTTCATTAAATGCCAGTCTTCTTTGACCAATGTTATTTCTTTGTCTTTGTTGCAGGATTACTTTGACATAGTGAAAAATCCCATGGACCTCTCCACAATCAAGAGGAAACTGGACACAGGACAGTACCAGGAACCTTGGCAGTATGTGGATGACGTGTGGTTGATGTTCAATAACGCCTGGCTGTACAACCGCAAGACCTCCCGGGTCTACAAGTACTGCACAAAGTTGGCTGAGGTCTTTGAGCAGGAAATAGATCCGGTCATGCAATCCTTGGGCTACTGTTGTGGACGGAAGGTATAAACAAGCAAGATAGGGCAACCCCTAACTGAGTTGTTCATGGTGAAAAGGTTTATGGCACTAACACCCCCTTGTACTTTTTTGCAGTTTGAGTTTTCCCCACAAACTCTTTGCTGTTATGGGAAGCAATTGTGTACAATTCCTCGTGATGCAGCCTACTATAGTTACCAGAACAGGTAAGTGCTGAAGAGTGGGTTGTCATATGGGTCATGCTCATTTTAAATATGTCCCATATTTAACTGTACAGTGACATTACTGGTTTTATTAGGTTAATGGATATAATATGTTAGAAGGGCCGCTATAATCTTGTAAGTAGGTTTATGTGAATCCGTTTATGCATCTGTAAGCAATTAAGTGAGCAAGCTTTATAAAATAAATATTTAAGTAGAAAAATTACTTCTGAAATTTAGTGTGAGAATCTCCAGTTTAGGTGCTTTTCTCCATTCCCTTTTAACATTGTGGAGTCTGTGAAGGTGTATCTGAATACTCTTTATGAAGCTGACCCGGTTCTAATGTTTATGGGATTGTGTGTGTATTTATGTATGTATGTATGTACTTTTATATATATATATATATATATATATATATATATATATATATATATATATATATATTTCACAAACTCCATTACAAAATGCTCTCAATTAGTAAAACCGTGCTGGAATGGTCAAAATATTAGAACTAGATGCATCTTGAGTTCCTCCTTAAAACTGTCTCTGAAGCCGCCTATAGGTACGCTGAGGGAAACTGATGTTCAGAAGCAGAATACTAATGCAGCCCCCACTCAGCATCACTCTCACCCCCTAATTTCTTCAGGTATCACTTTTGTGAAAAATGCTTCTCAGAGATCCAAGGAGAAAATGTGACCCTTGGAGATGATCCTTCCCAGCCGCAAACGTAAGTACATGCACCACATAGATTCCCCCATGAAACATATATATTCAGTACCTGTGCAAATTAATGTGGAAGAGCAATGATGGTTACAGCATGGGTTGAGGGTGTCCTGAATTGGAGCAGTGATCAGTACAGTTATAGAGTGGGAGGGGGGGGGGGTCCTGTAACAGAGCAGAACAGTTATAGGAGGTAGTAGACAATTTTTGTTTCTAACAGTTTATCATTGCAGTTCATTGTCTGCATTGTGCTTTGGTGGTTTGTGTATTGTATTCCTCATTACTGTGCTGCTGCAATTTACATCTCCTTCATTGCATGGCATTCACGTTTTCCCAGCTAGAAACTCTGTCTGCAATTAACCCTGTTTGTGCCAGAGGTACCAGGCTATATTACAGTGCATTATGTTTTAGTACACATCTGGCTCCTCCTATATATACACAGACTACATTTTCTCACTGATTACTAGTTTTTCAAATAGTGCATTATAATTATGAGATTTTTTTATTTTATTTGTTTTGCGTTGTCATGAATATTTTTTAAATCTAGCTGAGATGGTTGAAGGGCAGGTTCTTTTACCCCCCTACACCAAAGTATATTGCACTCGGTCATGCTGTTTATAGTGAGTTCAGCCTTGACTCTGCTTGTTGCCGTTTCCTGATATCTTGTGCCAGAGCAGTTTGCTAGGCCCTGGGAATGTCTGGATTATTTTATGACATCACTAAACTACTCTTCCCCTCACAAGAGGGATGTTAACTCAACATGACGGTGTATTTCAGACTTGTGGACGAGAAAAATGGGAGGCGATGCTTTCAGCTGAACAAAATGTAAATATCTGCTACCTCTTTATTTCTTAATGTGGGATTAATGTATTGCGGGTGTGGCCCCTCCCCAGTCGTGTGATGCATGATGCTGTCCCAGCCCTCTCGTCAAGCCCTGCAGGGGATCACTGCGGTGTAAAATGTGTAGTCACTGACTGTTTACCTTCTCCTTGTATTTATTCAGGACAATCTCGAAGGATCAGTTTGAAAAGAAGAAAAATGACATGTTGGATGCTGAGCCGTGAGTAGCCATCACTTCTGCTTTTCCAAAAGATGTCCTTCAACCATTTTGTTGCAGACTGCAAACACTAGATGGCGACATACACTATAGTTGCCAGGACCTCATCTCTTTATGCTGTAGAACCTTTCCTAGTCTATAGGACGTTAATTCACAAGCCTTAAATATAAAATGCAGATACTAGCTGTATTTTTCCTGGATTGGTTGTATCGAACTGGAATTTCAAGGCTTGGCAAAAAAAAATAATACTTGAGGTTGTGTAGATCTGCATTTTATAACTAACTTCATGAGTTGGTAAATATGAGTCTCTCCTAAAGACATGTAAACAGAAGATTTGTTTCAATCTGAAACATGGAAGCTATTGGTGAATACTTGTGAAAATTTTAAAGAAAAAACATCCTACATTGCATATTATATTACTAAATATTTTACTGACAAACAACTGCAAAATTATTTGTTAGATTTTAAATGTATAACCTAATTAGTACATGTTTTTAAAGCCCACTTGCTATTATATTGCTTTTGTAGTCTCCATGTTACTGTGTAATATACCCTTATTTGATTGTACAGCAATAGACCATCTATTTTTTTAGGGCACGGCATGTTATACTACATTTCAGACAATGATGCTTATACTGTAAAGTTCAGATTTAACCAAAATACTGTGTTTCTTCCTCAGGTTTGTGGATTGCAAAGAGTGTGGGCGGAAGATGCATCAGATCTGTGTGCTGCATTACGATATCATTTGGCCATCAGGGTGAGTTCAGAACTTCAATTTTAAGGAGTTAATTATACAGACAGTTACGCGGGCAAGTCGCTAGTTCTGTATAGTTTCCTTTTCAGTACTTTTGAAAGGTTGTTAAATAAACAATGGTTTACAGTATCTTGGATTGTAATATACAAATACACATCCCTCATATCATCTGTAAGCTGAAGAGTGTTTGGCATCAAGTCGTTAGAAGCATGTCTTGTTGCCTGTGACCCATTTTAGAGTTGAATGTGTAGTTTAGTCTCTCTAACCTCTAGAGCTATGAAATATTTTCATATCCGAAATTAAAATATCTCATATAATCTGGGGGACTGCATTATGTGAGGTGTTCATTCCATTTGGTAGGTTCTAATGAAAGTAATCACAAGAATTAGGATATACACAATCGAGTTCTTGAATGTTATGGCCTCTTTTTTTCATTTATTTTCGGTTTTATTTTTGACTATCTCTTTATCATTGTAGCTTTGTATGTGATAACTGCTTAAAGAAAACTGGACGAACAAGGAAAGAAAACAAGTTTTGTGCAAAAAGTGAGTCTTGCCATTGACAATTTGATCTCTGTGCATCTGTCAGGAAGCTGGTATCCCAGTTAACATTTCTGTTGGCTTTTCCCTACACTTATATTGTACTCTCTGATCACACATCTATATTTTAGAATGTTGTTTAGGATGTTGTTGTTTCTTTAAAAATGCGTTTTTCTACAGTAATTGTACATTAAAGTTTTGCAATTTTTACATATCAGGCTTTCTGGTCTACGCGCTCATAACGGCATGTCTTGCTAATCATAGGTCACTGCCAAAAATTGATACCTATTCCCTGTAGCTTTAAATGTATTGCGTTAAAGGCATATACAAGTTTCATGTATTAATACATTTCTGCAAAAAGCAGCCTATATACAGTGGATATAAAAAGTCTACACACCCCTGTTAAAATGTCAGGTTTCTGTGCTGTAAAAAAATGAGACAAATATAAATCATTTCAGGACGTTTTCTACCTTTAATGTGACCTATAAACTGTACAACTCAATTGAAAAACAAACTGAAATCTTTTAGGTAGAGCGAAGAAAAAATATAAAAATAAAATAATATGGTTGCATAAGTATGCACACTCTCTTATAACTGGGGATGTAGCTGTGTTCAGAATTAAGCAATCACATTCCAAATCGTGTTAAATAGGAGTCAGCATACAACTGCCATCATTTAAAGTGCCTCTGATTAACCCCAAATAAAGTTCAGCTGCTCTAGTTGGTCTTTCCTGAAATTTTCTTAGTCGCATCCCAAAGCAAAAGCCATGGTCCACAGAGAACTTCCAAAGCATCAGAGGGATCTAATTGTTAAAAGGTACCAGTCAGGAGAAGGGTACAAAAGAATTTCCAAGGCATTAGATATACCATGGAACACAGTGAAGACAGTCATCATCAAGTGGAGAAAATATGGCACAACAGTGACATTACCAGGAACTGGAGCTCCCTCCAAAATTGATGAAAAGACGAGAAGAAAACTGGTCTGGGAGGCTACCAAGAGGCCTACAGCAACTTTAAAGGAGCTGCAGGAATATCTGGCAAGTACTGGCTGTGTGGTACATGTGACAACAATCTCCCGTATTCTTCATATGTCTGGGCTATGGGGTAAAGTGGCAAGATGAAAGCCTTTTCTTACGAAAAAAAACATCCAAGCCAGGCTACATTTTGCAAAAACACATCTGAAGTCTCCCAAAAGCATGTGGGAAAAGGTGTTATGGTCTGATAAAACAAAGGTTGAACTTTTTGGCCATAATTCCAAAAGATATGTTTGCAAAAATAACAATGCACATCACCAAAAGAACACCATACCCACAGTGAAGCATGGTTGTGGCAGCATCATGCTTTGGGGCTGTTTTTCTTCAGCTGGAACTGGGGCCTTAGTTAAGATAAAGGGAATTATGAACAGTTCCAAATACCAGTCAATATTGGCACAAAACCTTCAGGCTTCTGCTAGAATGCTGAACATGAAGAGGAACTTCATTTTTCAGCATGACAACAACCCAAAGCATACATCCAAATCAACAAAGGAATGGCTTCACCAGAAGAAGATTAAAGTTTTAGACTGGCCCAGCCAGAGCTCAGACCTGAATCTGATTGAAAATCTGTGGGGTGATCTGAAGAGGGCTGTGTACAGGAGATGCCCTCGCAATCTGACAGATTTGGAGTGTTTTTGCAAAGAAGAGTGGGCAAATCTTGCCAAGTCAAAATGTGCCATGCTGATAGACTCATACCCAAAAAGACTGAGTGCTGTAATAAAATCAAAAGGTGCTTCAACAAAGTATTAGTTTAAGGGTGTGCATACTTATGCAACCATATTATTTTATTTTTATATTTTTTCTTCCCTCTACCTAAAAGATTTCAGTTTGTTTTTCAGAAACCTGACCTTTTAACAGGGGTGTGTAGACTTTTTATATCACCTGTATATATGCAGCACATCTCATAAAACATTTTATTTGTATTAATATCTAATAATCCCTCTAATGATTATGTTAACACCCCCAGAGGTGTGTCTGCACAGGCCCCTGATCCCGACCCAATCAGCATGCATCGTTAGGGGATCAATTTAACCCACTATTCACCTGCTGTTTCTTCAGCTAATAGGAGAGCACTAATGTCAGCTCTAAAGTCACTGCTGAGATATGACTGTGTACTGCTTCTTGTCTGTGCTGCTGCCATTGCACCTAACATAGTGCAACACTACATATCCCAGGCAGCTTTGCAGCACAAACAGGAACCCCAGAGTTTAAATCAAATGTTTCAGCTAACCCGATTAGCATTAATTTCATAACTTGTTTTGGCCAATTTAGCCTGGGTTTGGAGACATTTTGCTAACTTCAATGTAAGTGTTTAAATGTTTGTTTGTTTTTTTTGGGGGGGGGAGGTTCATGCAAAAAAAAGTGTTTTCATACACTATGAATTCTCCTCTATCAGATGCACTCCTAATCCAGAAAACTTACATGTGCATTTAAGTGTATGTCATATGTAAAACAAAATACTGGCCAATTCTCAGACCACAGTTAGTAACTGTGCCTGTTAGATTAATTTATCTGATTAGTAAGTTATTTCCTAGCCTTTGACCACACCCAATATTTTGATTTTCACATGGTTTAATCAACAATTTACTGTGACAAGTAAGAATTGTAAACACCAATGTTGGTTTGTTGTATAAAATAACAAAATATTTGTTGTTACCAATAGATTTTAAATGTACATTACTTGAATTCTCTGTATATCGGATTACTTCCTACTGGATTTTGTATAAAGCCATTCCCTGTAATCAGAGTGACTTTCTAAGCTTACCTTTTGGCACAACCATAAGTTTCAAGTTACATCTTTCCTTCCAGGGCTCCAAACTACACGATTGGGAAATCACCTAGAAGATCGGGTAAACAAGTTCCTGAGGAGGCAAAACCATCCTGAAGCTGGAGAGGTCTCGGTCAGGGTAGTGGCCAGCTCAGACAAAACAGTGGAAGTGAAATCTGGCATGAAATCCAGGTATGACAGATCTATAATGTCCAGTTAGTGTCCTTTGATCATCTCCATGTTCGTATATTAAACTTAAAGGACCACAAACATCCCCTATATGTGCTCTGCACTATTAAATAGAGAATGAAAAAGCATAGAGAGAGTTTTTTTAATTTTGAAAATTGATGAAGAATTGGTGGAGTTATGCTCAATTGAAGTCAGGCTGTTTCAGTGAGTTAACTTTGCCTGAATAAGTAATGAGTTCTGTACCACGCAGAACAATTAATAATTAAAAGCAGAAGCTTTCAGTGATTAAATCAGACTGGGACTTACTCACTATTATATTATAGAAGTAAATGCAATACCTGGTAAAATAGCACAGTCAGTAATGCAGCTGTCTGTGGAACTAAAGGTCCGGAGTTCAATGCAACCCAAAGACTAATATTTCTTCACTGCTTTGAAAATCATATCATAACATATCCTTAGGTTATATAAGAAAACATGTCAGTATGAGTTACTTTTGTCTTGTGTTTTTGTTTGTAAATCTCCCACACCCACACCAAATTCATTTTTCTATATATATAATTTCAAAAAGCATTAATTTAGTTTAGCCTTTACACTGTTTTTAAAGCAGTGTGTGTTAGTGTAGTGGAAAGTGAGTTTCATAAAATTATTTCATTAGTAATTCATTGGTTCTAAATCAATGACGTTCACTTTTTTATTTAATGTATTTATTACCACACATGATTGGAGGCCTTTATTCATTCTACCACAAATTTAGAAATTGGACAGATAACTATTCTTTTGATTGTCGCATAGTATCCTTGTATCCTATGGAAGTGTCTAACTTTCTTTTTACTTCCAGGTTTGTAGACACGGGTGAAATGCCGGAATCCTTTCCTTACCGCACCAAAGCACTATTTGCCTTTGAAGAGATTGATGGAGTGGATGTTTGCTTCTTTGGCATGCATGTGCAGGAGTACGGATCCGAATGCCCTCTTCCCAACACCAGGTGACCATTCTTTGCCAAGCCGATGTTTTTTTGCTGTATAGGAGTGTGGGAAATCCGACTGCAGCTCAAGTATCAGTGAATTTTGTGTATTGCCAATAGATTAGCAATATAAGGATTAGCAATATAATCAGCATTTGAAGAAAGTAGATTCAATTTAGCCTTTAAAACTTTAATTGAACTGCAGTATCTCAGTGTCTAATAGAACTGATTTTCTCCTTCCCCTGTTTTGTGACCAGTGGATGTCCTTTTGTTTCTGAAAAATCTAGATTTCCTGCAGAGGCCACTTTATCTGCCCAGGAGGCTGTCCTGATAGAAGTATTTGAAGTGAAACTGATAAGACTCCTATTAGGACAACATTCATGGCAGTTCTCTCCACGCATTACAGGTGCCCAGTGGCAGGATAAGAAGTTCTACTAAAATCTAAAAGATTGTTTTGAAAGCTTTATGTTTATTTGTCCCCCCCAAAATACTGACGTTATTGCTTATCCTTAACCAAATTAAACCATATTGTGTGAAGTAGTAAAATGTAAGTAGTAAAAGCTAAAATAATTTGTTTCTCTCCAAATATTTTTCATGGCTAGCCTGTTATTAAACAAATGACACCAGGTATCATTAGCACTACAATTCTTTAGTTCCTATAGTTGATGGGAGTCTATTGTGATATACTTGTATAAAATAGATGAACCAGTGTGTAAAAACTAGATATATTTAGGTAATCTCTTACAAACCTGAAAAACAGTCCTAGCTTTATAGGCAGTATGTAATGCAGTACATGCTAATATCTAGCTGCTCACTTAGGGTTAGGGTGTGTACAATCAGCTCTTAATGAGATTGTCTCCCTTTACTGCAGGCGTGTGTACATTTCTTATCTGGACAGTATCCATTTCTTCCGGCCACGCAGCCTCCGAACAGCGGTCTATCATGAAATACTCATAGGATATCTGGAGTATGTCAAGAAACTTGGGTGAGGAAAAATACTAGTTGCTCGTTTCCTAAAAGTTATTCTGCATCTTTGTAAATATTTATTTATTTTTGCACTAGAGGGTGACCATGCATTTAATATTTTTCACAGATCGTTATTAGAATAATAGCAAAAAATACTTGGTCCATTACAGAGGAGAGATCTCCTGAAGCTTCCGACTGTATATATTTATTTTTAAACATTACAAAGTATTGTTTGCATTTAAAATTAATGTTTTAAGGGATAAAAATGCTCTTTTATTCCATGTAAAACTGCTTTTGAAAATTCAAGAATGCCTCCAAATTTTTTTATTTTCACTATCATCTCTAAGAGGGGGTAGCTGTTTTTTATTTATTTTTCCATAGAAACTCCATGACTTGGTTGCAGTATTTCAGCATGCGTTCAAAGAATATATTTTGTAATTTTTAAAGCCTTCTCTTTTAAATGCATAGTAGCACATTTGTGACATCAGTGTTCATGCAGTGCTAACACTACTATCAATCTGTTTTCCCAAAAGTGTGGGAAGCCTGCCCTTATTTCAGATTTTCTTTTCTTTCTAAATGTAGGAGTGCATTCCACTCTGAAGCTCCATTGGCTGGGGACAATTCCTATCACCGACCCCAGCCTAATCTTACAGCGGCAGTTCCCCTTGATTTTGATTGGCAGATGCATTTGCGCTTTGGTCTGAAACAAACTGTTGAAATTTACTTTCGACAAATTGTCACATGCTCTGGGACTGCCTTGTAATATGATAAATAAAATAATAAATACATATAAATACACACAGTAGCTAGTTAGCCTCAATAAATAACTGGTGCAGTAACAATTTGCACTAAGATGGGAGATGGAAGAGGGCCATGCTGACATTTTAAAGTGAAAGGTGTAAAAAGAATCGCTCATAAAAAATACATATAATACGGAGGAAAAAAGGTAAGAGGTCAGCTGAAAAACTGAATAAAGAACAAAAATCTGTAACGTATAAAATGTGTTTAATGGTGGGTTGGAAAGGGTAAGTGGAAGGGCATGTTGGGTAAGTTTAGAAGCAGTTGTTGTGTGCGAGGCTCTAGGTATGGAGGTAAAAGAAACTAAGGTGAATGGATCTGAGGAAGATGGCGGTGATTCTGCTCAGGTGAATGGTATGAGGCCCATTGTCAATTGCTGAGCCCCTTCATGAGTGTCAGCTTAGTTTTAATTGCACGTGGAACTGGGAAAGATGTCATTTAGTCAGTTCTATAAAAATGTATTTTACTTCATCAACCCACAACAAATACATTTCACCAGTGAAGATTCCCACCCAGCGACACTCCTTCCTGTGCAAGTTCGGTACAGCACTCCCAGGCACAGTAGTGTTATTATAATCTGTGGTAGCACACTAAATTGGAATCACATTTGACTGAATATTTCTGGACATAAACCTCGTTGGGTGACTTTTCTTCAAGAGCACCATGTTATGTTTTACTGAATTATCATCTGCACAATTTTTCAGTTTTATATACCCTTGTCCCTAAATTTAAATTCAGTGAGTAGTATATGGCATATATGCATAGCAAGCAAAATGGCTATGAATAGGGTGCCATATTTTTTCTGATGGTCTCCTGCCAGCAGTATCTCACTGACTTGTGTAGTATTTTGTAACATTGTGGTTGCTGCATATCCCTAAGTTGATGGTCTTGTCTCCACAGCTATGTCATGGGCCACATCTGGGCTTGCCCTCCAAGTGAAGGAGATGATTATATCTTTCACTGCCATCCAGCTGACCAGAAGATCCCAAAACCTAAGCGCCTGCAGGAGTGGTACAAGAAGATGCTGGACAAGGCCTTTGCAGAGCGCATCATCCATGACTACAAGGTAAGAGATACTACTGTTTTGAACCTGAGGATCTACTACTGAGAACAAACTGGGAGAACCAACACTATCCTATTATTAACATACAAATATGCTACATTTTAGTTTGCTCTACTAATTTATCAAATTAATTAATAGGGAGCAATCTATTTCCAAAAGTGCTTAACACTAATCCGCTTGCCATTTGTCGTGATAAGAAAAATAATAAAGTTGCATTAAAAACAGCCTAAAATTAAAAACATTTCAAATAAAAAAAAAACACAGGATTCACACTTTGCTAAATAAAGTTTTATAAATTTGCTGTTTTGTAGGCTTGCCATATTTGTTTTAGTTTCTATAAAAACCTGTTGCTAAGCAAAGTCTGTTCATTCCATTTCTTGCCTTTTGCCCACAGGACATCTTTAAACAGGCTACAGAAGACCGCCTCACCAGCGCCAATGAGCTTCCATACTTTGAGGGTGACTTCTGGCCAAATGTTTTGGAAGAGAGCATCAAGGAGCTGGAGCAAGAGGAGGAGGAGAGGAAGAAGGAGGAGAGCACGGCAGCATGCGAAACTACAGAGGTGAGAATCCTGTATTGTTGGACCATGAAAGTTTCTTCTGTTTTTTTTCTTTCGAAAAGGCTAATAGAATTTTAGATTAGATTTGTCAAACAAAAACATGAGAGCCACTGACTTAGAATATCACTGGTTGTGCCCTGACAACAGCAGTTTTCAGTCATGAACAGAAATCTTATTTCTTGAATATTCTATTTGTTTATAGAAAGCTTTCATCTTGTGTATTTCCTGATAATTCTGAGCTTGAGGGCATTTTTTATCTACTGAACAGGGAAACTAAACGGGAGGGTTCATTGGACCATTTGGAATTTGACACCTGCACCCTTTCCCCACACAGGCTCAGAAGCAGGTAGTTTAACAAAAATAAGCTCTGTCCTTCAACAAAATGAATATGAGCATTCCTCTTTCACCAAAGTATCAGGGATACTCCCAGGAGATAGATTTTTTTTTTTATAATCCAAAACTAGCATGGAGTGTTTTCCCTATCTAATCATGTTGTTTGACTCACATTTTCATATATATTTTTTATTATATTGGCCAAGATAATGGAGTAGAAAAGGAAATCTAGGGGAGGGGTACATTTGTATGACTGCTACGTTTGTTTTGGTTAACTTTGTTCTTTTCTTTGTGCAGGGCTGCCAGGGGGACAGCAAAAATGCCAAGAAAAAGAACAACAAAAAGACCAACAAGAATAAAAGTAGCATGAGCCGGGCTAACAAGAAAAAAACCAGCATGCCCAACGTTTGCAATGACCTGAGCCAGAAACTCTACGCAACTATGGAGAAGCATAAAGAGGTAACTATGGGGCATGCTACACACCAAAACATGGACATTCTTATACATTATGTTTCTTGTGCCTATAGTATTTTTATTTGTGCGTTTTTTGTTTGTTTTTTTGCACATACTCTGCAAACATTTAATTATATAAATAAAAATAGAGGTGCTTTATCTAACTATTGTCAGTAGGTTGTAGCGGAACTCTCTTAAGCAAAGTGAGCAAGGACCCTGTCTCCCTAAGGATGATAGGGGGCTCCAGACGAGTCCTCTTTGCTCACTGTGCCTTACTAGGCCAAAACAGATGTCTGGGGTTTGCTGTTTCTCCTGTTCAATTACCTGTTTTCACACTTCCTTTCATTATCGAACTTAACATTTATCATCATTTTGCTTTGCCCATACACGTAATTAAACATTTCTTAAAGGGGATGTTCAATCTAAAAATAAGTTACTGAAATATTTCTTCCGTGATATTTGTATGGTAGTGTAGCCAGGTGATGTGAGCTGCAGAAGTGCATAAAAAAATAATTTAATAGCAAGGTTTCAAATATTGTATAATCTAAATCTGTGTGGTAATTGCATTTTTGTATAGTAAATTTACATTGTGGTTTGCAATTTTTACCTGCCAATTGGCCTTTCTAATCCACCCACCACAAGTAATTATTAATATTTTTTTTAAATGATTACTCTAATTTTCACCTGGGGTTCTGAATCTGTTTTCAGTGGAAATTCATGTGCAAATGGAAGAGGCTAAGCTTTCTTGGGCACAGGAATAATTTATCCTAATGTGCTTAGTTACTCCCTCGGGATCAGAGTGTGTTTTAGTATTTCCATTTGCAAGTAACTTTTCACTAAAAAAACAATTGGGTTGGACAGGAACAGTGCAGTTATTCCTCTTGTACTAATTTTGCTTAAACCAGAACTGTTTAGGACAGAGGAGAGCTAAGTAGTTCTAAGATGTCAACAGTTTCATAAAAGCAAAATAATCCTAATCCTTTCATCCAGTTTCCAGTATTCCCAAACGACCTTCTTTGTCATCTCACCTGTGCCTTTTTTTTTTTTTTT
The DNA here is from genome assembly GCA_027410445.1 of Discoglossus pictus. Taxonomy (NCBI): domain Eukaryota; kingdom Metazoa; phylum Chordata; class Amphibia; order Anura; family Alytidae; genus Discoglossus; species Discoglossus pictus. The sequence continues at coordinate 39,563,302 of CM050172.1, read as the reverse complement.
TTTTAAATCAGGTGTTTTTCGTCATCCATCTATATGCTGGGCCAGTCATTAACTCCTTGCCCCCCATTGTTGATCCGGACCCCCTGCTAAGCTGTGATCTGATGGATGGGCGGGATGCCTTTCTTACACTGGCTCGTGACAAGCACTGGGAGTTCTCCTCTCTGCGACGATCAAAGTGGTCTACACTCTGCATGTTAGTGGAACTGCACACACAGGGTCAGGACCGCTTCGTTTACACCTGCAACGAGTGCAAGCACCACGTGGAGACACGTTGGCACTGCACTGTATGCGAGGTGAGTTTGGGAATGCAGAGAGGATAAGGGAATCTATGATAGGGCAACCAATGAATGTATCTCTTACTAATATGTTCTCTTCTCCCCAGGATTATGATCTTTGTGTGAGCTGCTACAATACAAAGAGCCATGAGCACAAGATGGTCAAATGGGGCCTAGGTCTGGATGATGAAAGCAACAGCCAAGGAGAAGCTCAGTCCAAAAGTCCTCAGGAGTCTCGTCGGCTGAGCATACAACGCTGCATCCAGTCCTTAGTGCATGCTTGCCAGTGCCGAAACGCCAACTGCTCACTTCCTTCTTGTCAGAAGATGAAGAGGGTGGTACAGCACACCAAGGGCTGCAAACGCAAGACCAATGGTGGCTGTCCTGTTTGCAAACAACTGATTGCCTTGTGCTGCTACCATGCCAAGCACTGCCAGGAGAACAAGTGCCCTGTGCCCTTCTGCCTCAACATCAAACAAAAGTTACGGCAACAGCAGATACAGCACAGGTTGCAGCAGGCTCAGCTAATGCGGCGGCGCATAGCTACAATGAACACAAGGACTGTACCACCACAGAGCCTGCCTTCCCCTACCTCAGCAACGCCAGGCACACCCACGCAACAGCCCAGCACCCCTCAGACACCCCAGCCTGCTCCTCAACCTTCTCCGGTGAGCATGGCCTCACCAGGATTCCCTCCTGTGGCAAGGACTCAGCCTCCCAATGCCCCATCACAGGGCAAGCCATCCAATCCGGTACCTGCAGTACCCCCCTCCCAACCAACTGTGCAGCCCCCTCCAGCTGCAGTGGAAGCTGCCAGAAAGATAGAGCTGGAGGCACAGCAACAGCAGCAACTGTACAGAGTCACAAATATTGGCGGGGGCATGACCGGCACACGTCCAGGTATGGTGAACCCAGCTGTTGGGCCTGTGAACCCCATGCAGCAGGTAGGAATGAATGTACCACGCCCTGGTCCCATTGGTGCACCACCTATCATGGCTGGAATGCAGCCTGGACAATGGCCAGCTGCTCCACTTCCCCAGCAAGCACCAATACAACAGGGCCTCCAGCGACCTGTGATGCCAATGGCTACTGCACCCCAAGCAGTTGCAGGAACTCGACTGCAAGGGGTGCCACCTCAACAGCCTCGCGCCATATCACCAAACGCCCTGCAGGACCTGCTGAGAACACTGAAATCTCCAAGTTCTCCCCAGCAGCAGCAGCAAGTGCTTAACATCCTAAAGTCTAACCCCCAGCTGATGGCTGCATTTATCAAGCAGAGAACTGCCAAGTATGTGGCTAGTCAGCCCGGGATGCAGCCGCAACAGGCACCTCCTCAACAGCCACAGCAGCCAGGAATGCATCCACAGCCAGGCCTGCAGAACATGAGCCCCATGCAGGTTGGAGTGCAAAGGCCCAATGTCCCTCAGCAGCAGCCGGGTATGACACCTCAAAGCCAAGGCATCAGCTTGATGAACCCAGCTCACAATCCCAGCATAGCAAACATGAACCCTCAATATAGAGAGATGCTTAGGCGGCAGATGATACAGCAGCAGCAACAGCAGCAGCAGCAAAGTGGAGCAGGAATGGCAGGTGGGATGCCAGCACATGGGCAGTTCCAACAGCCACCTGGAGGATACACACAGCAGCAATCCTTGCAGCAACAGCGCATGCAACAGCATCTTGCTATCCAAGGGGGAGCTATGGGGCAGATTCCACAGATGGGACAGCAAGGACTTGGTACTGAAGGGGCACCACCAAGCATTCAGCAAGCAATACAGCAGCGACTTCTCCAGCAGCAGCAACTCAAACAACAGATAGCTGCTTCTGGGCAGCCCAACCCCATGAGCCCGCAACACCTTCTAACAGGCCAGCCCCCTGCTACGCACTTGCCCCCTGGCCAGCAAATTGCAACCTCCCTAAGTAATCAGGTGCGTTCACCCGCACCTGTCCAATCTCCCCGCCCGCAGTCTCAGCCTCCACATTCCAGTCCCTCTCCCCGTGTCCAGCCACAGCCCTCCCCGCACCATGTCTCACCCCAGACGGGCTCTCCCCATCCGGGCTTGGCGGCCTCCATGGGCACCTCACTGGACCAGGGTCACCTGGGAAACCCAGAACAGAGCGCTATGCTCCCGCAGCTCAATCCCCCCAATCGTGGTGCCCTCACAAATGACTTATCGCTCGTTGGAGACACTTCGGGAGACACTCTGGAAAAATTTGTTGAGGGATTGTAGCATCCACAAAATCGCAGCGAACTGAAGAACTGCAATGATGGTTATGGGGGTTGGGAGAGCACCTTTCACCCCCATCTCCCTCCTTTTTGTTATATATAAATATAAATATATAAATATCTATCTCCCCGTTCCTTCATCCCTCAATGGACATTATTTTATTTTGTTTGCCTACTCATTGCTGGTCTGCACATTAGGGGAGTTGGGCCTCAGTCTGGACTGAGACCATCACCCCATCCATCATACAACCCCTGCACTGTTAGAGTTCGGCAGAGCGCTGCTGAGCACCGCCTTCCTCTTCTCTAGCATCGTTAGTGGCTACTCTGACTTTTTAAACACAACAGGACAGAGTCATACCTTGGGGTTAGTTTTATGAAGCTGACCAGATGGCCAATATTACTGATCCTCCTCAGGCCCATATTGGCTTCCATACTTGGAAAGGCCGGAGAGGCACGGTAAGTCTGGCAGCAACGGGATATAATGTCCCACTCCCTTCCTTATTCTGTGGGGGAGAATAGCCCCTTCTCTGCCGTGGGGGTGGAGGGATCCTCTGCTGCTTCTGGCAGATAAGGAGCTAAATTTAATTACGCTAATATATACATGTGTAATTTTTATTTTCTTCATTTTTGAGGACTGTCTTACTGTGTATTTTTTCCCTCCCGCAGCTGCAGAGCCTGAAACAAAATGGGGAGGGAGAGCTCCTTTTTACCACTCGTAACTAAATCTTTCCCTTTTAAACTAGGAAGATGCATTTCCATGGGACATTTTTAATGGGGAACGCTGTAAAGAAACAAAATAACATCCTTCATCCGTGGGCTTTATATATTTTTTTCCTCCTACAGCCCAAGACAAACTGCAGAAAAAGCTCTTCCACAAAACCTTCCTGGCAGAGAATTCCCTCTGTAAATGTATTTTGAAAGGATCCAGAGGGAAAGTCGCATTATGTGATCTCAAAGCCCCTCCAAAACTTTATCCCCCTCTTATTTTATTGTATTTTTTATTTTTAAACGACTGGGCATGAACCGGAGGACAGTAGACATCTGCCTGCAAACTTGGGGGAGGGCGTATTAAAAAATACAGAAAAAAAACAAACAAAACTACACACAAAATTGAAATAAATACAAGCAATCAAAGTGTAAATCATGCAGGTTCTACCAGTATAAATAAGCGGAGCTGGGGAAAGAGAGACTCTGAATCATTGTACAGAATGGTAGAACGCGTGGCAAAACTTGGGAGCATTTCTTAAACTATATGACATTGTTAACCCCTTTGCTGCCAGAGGGGCTGAGCAATATAGTGCCAGTCCCTCTGGCAGTGAAGGAGTGTAAATTCTGTCTTGACAGCAGCTATTTTCTTGCTGAGTAAAAGTGTACATGGTATTAAACTTCAGTGTTCTGGGTTTTTTCATTTTTTTTTATTTTATTTGTTATGAAAATGCGGTTTTCAACATTGTACGCTGGACTATGCATGTTTTTTTTTTAATTGTATATAAAGTATTGCTTAAAATTGATATAAATTACTGAAATTTTTACCCTGTATCTTATTCCTTACAGCCCCAAACCCATAGTGCCTTGTGGTTGGAAAAGAACATGCAAACACTTAAAACAATATTTAATAAAATAGGAGGGTTTTAATTTAACAACGCACATTTATGAACATTTTAAAGTAGCGTTTATTTTGTAAACTGTTTTGTTTCTGTGTATACTTGGAATGGAGTGATTGAAACCTCTAATCTCTAGATATTCTGACTGGTGTAGATACTAGATTGTAGATTATGTGACATGGCTACTTAAAGAATCACTGCAGATTATATATATATATATATATATATATATATATATATATATATATATATATATATATACATATATATATATATATATATATATATATATATATATATACATATACATTTGTGCTCACATCTGAATGTCTAAAATAAGGTAAAAAAAGGTATTTCCTGCTCAGAATTCCAATATATGCAATTATTGCACTGCATGCTGGGAGCCTGGGCAGGGACATGCAAAAAAAAGGATTTGAGCATATCCCTGCTGGACACAGTTGAGTCAATCGGGATGAATGAAGAAGCAATTGACTTACCTGTGTGCATCAGGGATATCCTAAAATCCAAGCCTGTGTTTGGCCATCCAGGACCAAAATTGTACACCCCGGCTCTGGTCGATTATCTTTATATGCAATTATGCTGTTTTCTCATCAGCTTCTGGGGGTGGGAGAAGATTTTGACTTCACAGGAAGCTACTGCCTACACCCTTGGAATGTGATACCAACAATTGCCAGTATTTTCAAAAGAACTAATGAAGATCTCATTTAGTTTACAAGGACACACACTCATGAGAGTAACAGCAGAATCAGTTGAGAGACGAAAATGGAACTGCACAGTAACAAATAATTGCATTTTAAAGTTAAAGATGTGTTTATATTTTTATTACTTTCTAAAATGAATTTGTCATTATTATACTTAAATCGATAACTGCCACACTGAGTTGCTCCAGATTTGGTGGACACCCTGCCTGCTGATATTGATACATAAATTATTGCCTTCTAACTATGTGTCCAAGTACGGTTTTAAGAAGGCCTCCGTTATTGTATAATGTAAGAGAAAACATAGACCTGTTTGTGTCTAGGCAGTGCTCTTCATTGGCTGGAGATTTACTTTTATAAAGTGGTTTTCCTTGGCAACAACCAGGTCATCTATTATGGGTGGGAGACAGACACTGAAGAGCATCATCATTTGGGAATGGCATTAGACCGTGTAGCAATGGGGACAAACTATTACAATTCATGAAGTATGAATTGTATTATTGATAAATGACTAAGGACCTGAGCCTTTAATGGATCACTATACTATGTGTCAGGAGGGTAGATTATATGGGCATCTTTTATAGCCAGAGATGGAATCTGCAACCTAGGGCCTGTATCCAATCACAGTACTGATCAGTGTAGGTCTTCTTTCAGCCATAGGTAGATGCATCTCTTCCTAAAGCAAGTCTGTCTATTGAGAGTTTAATCTTTTGAACCAGGCAGGTTACAGCTGTATATTCCAAACTGTGTCAGTTTGTGCTGATCTTTCTTTGTTCTCTGCCTGAAGTTGTTGTGCAGCAATAAAAATACAAAATAAGCAAACAAAATAAGATATGGAATAAGGTGTGTGTATATAAGAGCAATTTGTGTTTAGGCATGGCTGCCATCTTGAAAAAAAATGTCTGATTGCAACATAAAAACATAATTTAAGTAGGTGAGAACTATGCTGAGAAGAAAAGTATGAACCTTAAAGGGTCAGTTTAAGTGCCTTTCATGTTAAACTTATTTTTAGTCCACCATTAAAGTATAAAAATACCTGTGCAAACGGCAGCAAGGAAAGTATTCAGCCAAAAAATATAAGCTTAAAAGTTTACATTAATGGTCATTGCTGTACCCCTCCTCACATTTCATCTTGGCTTGGTAAGGCTTGAATAATATTCTCAGCAGTGTTCAGGACCATGTGGGAGGTGGGATGGAGTACAGCAATGGCGCAAGCTGTGTTTTTACATTTATACATACTGGTTAAAGCTTTGATTTGCTGCTGCTGGTGTTTTATGTTACTGATGATATGAAAAATGCTTAACATCAAAAGCATGATATCCTTATGCTAAACATTTACTAAATCCATTAAATGTACTTTGTGCAGAACAGTTGCTCTTAAAGGCATATCTAAGTTTGCTGGATTATGAAGTATCTGATAGAGGAGAGTCAGTAGTGGATGCAAACATTTAATTGCATGAAAAATGTCCAAAATAAACATGAACAAACTCACCCTGATGTTTGCTAAATCTCTCGAGTTTTGCAAGCTGTTGATTTTGTGAGTTGGCACCCCTGGATATCGCTGCTAAAAATTAGCATAAAATTCATAATTTGTTTTGGCCAATCACAGGCAGATAATACATTTTAATACAATTTAACAATGCGTGATGGCAGTTTGTGCAGGAAGGAAATCACTGGGTGTGTAATCCCCCCCAACAGAAGGAAGCAGGAGGAGCCATACACTGGTCTGTAGATCTCTGCATTGTGCTGCTTGAAGGTTTGTAAAAGATAAACATCTGAACCCAAATGCAGTGTTTCTATTGGAAATCAAGTTTTATTTTTAAATAAAATAAGTCTGTGTATATAATGAGTCCATGTAATATGTGTGTGATATAAGCAGCAAGTGAGAGATCAGGGAGAGGGAAAAACAGGGAAACTTGGATATACTTTTAATGCCTAAATTACAAGACTCCTCAAAATCCTTATGTGCTCTTTTCTCTAATACATTTTTTTTTAATTTGTTTTGCTTTAGAGAAATGAAGGGGGGGAAATGTGAAATGTTTAATAAAACCAATGTCTTGCCAATGTGATTTTGATGGCCCTTATAAGACCTAAGGAGACAAGTAAACACCAGCCAAGTTTCAGACTGAAATGGGAATAACTGGATTACATAAAAACATTATAAAATAGTTTAAAAAAATCATATTAAAACATCAAAAAGGTTGGTCCCTCAGTTTTCAATGCTGTTTGATATGGAGCCACAATGTTTATTTCCATGTCACTTTAATATATTTCTGACCAAAGAGTGGGGGCCATGCTATAGGGTGTAATAGGAGTCTTCAAATGTGATATCATTTAAAACTATAGGCATTATTAAAGGCATATCGAAGTGCCCTTGGGGAAAGAGCGGTAGAGAGAGTATAGGGAGAGGAGGTAGAAGAGAGAAACTGAAGAAGAGCTGGAAAGAGGAGAGAGAGAAGTGTGTGTATAGAGAGGAAAAGACCAGCATGGTGATGGATAGGGCGTAAAGGTGGAATGGTAAGTGGGAAAAGGAGTGAGAAAAGAGAGAGACAGAGGTAAGAAAAACGGAAATGGGAGAAGGAATGAGGAGTGAGTGAGAAAGGAGAGTTGAGTGGGAGAGTGTAGGGGATGAGGAGAAGGTAAGAGGATTAGAGAGAAGGGGAAAGGAATAGAGATAATTGGGGAAGAGGAGGAAGTTGGGAAGAGGTGGGTAGAGAGAAGTAGTAAAGACAAAATTGGGATATAAAAGGTAGTGAAAAGATGATTAATATAAGGACAATTAGGGAAAATAGGGGATGGGAAGAGTAATGGGGAAAAAAGGGAGAGATAAGACGAGTGAGAGAATGGGAAAAGGAAGGGACTGAAGATAGGGAGAGTGTACTTGGAGCCATAGGGGGGGGGGGTTGTGAAGGGGCTGAGGGTGCTGGTGGGGTTTAGGAAACCGTGTGGGTGGGCTAAAAGCCCCCCTGGAGGTAAGTTCCTGGTGCAACAACATCGGTTGCAACAGTAGTAGCTCTTTGTGGGTGGATCATAAAGGCTAGGTGTCTGCTAAAATTGCAAACTTCAGAGTAAGTTTACTGTAGTAAAATGCAATTTTTGTACCATTTAATTGATAAAGTATTCACTGTTTTATTAACCTATTATTTTTCAGTAAATAGCCAGCCCCTCAATTTGATATTTTAAGCTCCTTTTTCAGTAGTGTGTGGCCTAGCATGAGATTTCCATAAGTCCCTTTTAGTTATAGCGGTAAGGATTGTCATACTTTGTTTAAATGCAAAGAATTTACTATGCTTCAAAGGCATATCTAAGTTTCCTGAAATATTACACATCTGCAAACGTTGGGCAAAAAACATCCTTGATATATGCACCATGTTTCATAAAACATTGTATTTTTATTAACATCTTAAATACCCTCTAATAATTATGTTGATGCCCCCAAGGGTGCCTATAAAAGCACCTGGTATAACCCAAACAGCATGGAGCATTTGGGAACCAATTTTAACTATTTACTAGCCTGCTCTGGCTTCCTCGGCAAATAGCACTGATGTCACGGCTGGGATGTGACCCGCCCGCTTCCTGCTGCAGTCTCTGCTGTGCACCAGAGATCAGCACAGACGTGTGTATAGGAGACCTGCAGCCTTTAATAATAAGTACAGTTATATCCTAAGTAAGACTGTTTGCACAGTACGAGTCTTTCTCTAAAACAGCAGGGACATGAAGCCGAGGAAGTGCTGGCATAGTTCTGCCCTTACAACCTCAGTTCTTGTATGGAGCATGTCAGAAACTACTGAGATGAAAACTGATACAATGCATTAGCCTGCTTCTGATTGTGCACAAATAAGAATTTTATGCTAATTTAGCTGGGATTTTCTAGGAGTGTAAACCAACAAATGCAATTGCCAAAAACCACAAGCCATTTTCCTATTTCAAGGTAAGATAATTTAATGTTTATTTTGGGGTTTGTTCATGCAAAAAAATGTAATACGTTACTAATGATGTTTCCTTTTGGGTGGCCAATAGGGGTAGCAGTTAGGCCACGGGCCACTAGATGGCTCTCTCATTATCCAACCAATCACCCTAAGCCTTATCCTTACCCATATCCTAACGCTATGAATTTGACAGTAAAAGTGGCAGTAAAGTCTAGGCAGTGTCATCTACCGGACCCTTGGCAAAACTGCTGGCGGCCACAGAACAGGAAAAGTCCACTACTAACTCTCCTCTATCAGAATCATTCAAAATAATCCAGGAAACTTAAATAGGGCTTTAAGATTTATTGTCATTTATAGAAGCAGAGCAGCTGCAATAAAAATGGTGGTTCCTACTACAATTTTAAATTGGGTATAATAGTAAAAGAACTGTAAATCTTCTTCCAATAATGTTTTTAACGTGTCCATTTCACCTCTAGAAATTCTATTAATTGGGGGATAACACTAACCCAGAAGACTGACAAGATGTTTTATTTTTTAAATGTGCCAGTGAGTAATGAGAAAGTAAAAACAAGGAGTCCTTGCAAATTGTGATTTGGTCCATGGGAACAGATATCCATAAGACTCACTGCCCTGCTGTTGCCTGAAACATCAAAACACATAATATACAGTATTTCTTCACTGCACACACACTTTATCATACAAATTTGGATTACAGTGGTCCATTAATATACTAAAAGCTATCACTTTCCAAAAAACATTTTCACGTTAGACTCTCAAGAGTAGTTTGTAAACAGGACACAAAATGTGTCCTTTCTGTAATTCATTAATGGACCTAAATTCAGTAGTCCGTTATTACAGGGAAACTGTCGCCCTCAAATCACATTTGTTTTTAATGGTAAGATGCATGGAAAACTAGCTACAGTGGATATAAAAAGTCCACACACCACTGTTAAAATGTCAGGTTTCTGTGCTGTAAAAAAATGAGACAAAATCATTTCAGAACTTTTTCCACCTTTAATGTGACCTATAAGCTGTACAACGCAATTGAAAAACAAACAAATCTTTTAGGTGGAGGGAAGAAAAAAAAATAATGTGGTTGCATAAGTCTGCACACCCTCTTATAACTGGGGATGTAGCTGTGTTCAGAATTAAGCAATCACATTCCAAATCGTGTTAAATAGGAGTCAGCATACACCTGCCATCATTTAAAGTGCCTCTGATTAACCCCAAATAAAGTTCAGCTGCTCTAGTTAGTTTTTCCTGAAATGTTCTTAGTCGCATCCCACATCAAAAGCCATGGTCCACAGAGAGCTTCCAAAGCATCAAAGGGATCTCATTGTTAAAAGGTATCAGTCAGGAGACGGGTACAAAAGAATTTCCAAGGCATTAGATATACCATGGAACACAGTGAAGACAGTCATCATCAAGTGAAGAAAATATGGCACAACAGTGATATTACCAAGAACTGGAGCTCCCTCCAAAATCGATGAAAAGACGAGAAGAAAACTGGTCTAGGAGGCTACCAAGAGGCCTACAGCAACATTAAAGGAGCTGCAGGAATATCTGGCAAGTACTGGCTGTGTGGTACATGTGACAACAATCTCCCGTATTCTTCATATGTCTGGGCTATGGGGTAGAGTGGCAAGACGAAAGCCTTTTCTTACGAAGAAAAACATCCAAGCCAGGCTACATTTTGCAGAAACATATCTGAAGTCTCCCAAAACCCTGTGGGAAAAGGTGTTATGGTCTGATGAAACCAAGGTTGAACTTTTTGGCCAGAATTCCAAAATATATGTTTTGCGCAAAAACAACACTGCACATCACCAAAAGAACACCATACCCACAGTGAAGCATGGTGGTGGCAGCATCATGCTTTGGGGCTTTTTTCTTCAGCTGGAACTGGGGCCTTAGTTAAGATGGAGGGAATTATGAACAGTTCCAAATACCAGTCAATATTGGCCCAAAACCTTCAGGCTTCTGCTAGAAAGCTGAACATGAAGAGGAACTTAAACTTTCAGCATGACAACGACCCTAAGCATACATCCAAATCAACAAAGGAATGGCTTCACCAGAAGAAGATTAAAGTTTTGGAATGGCCCAGCCAGAGCCCAGACCTGAATCCGATGAAAATCTGTGGGGTGATCTGAAGAGGGCTGTGCACAGGAGATGCCCTCGCAATCTGACAGATTTGGAGTGTTTTTGCAAAGAAGAGTGGGCAAATCTTGCCAAGTCAAAATGTGCCATGCTGATAGACTGATACTCAAAAAGAATGAGTGCTGTAATAAAATCGAAAGGTGCTTCAACAAAGTATTAGTTTAAGGGTATGCATACTTATGCAACCATAATATTTTATTTTTATATTTTTTCTTCCCTCTACCAAAAAGATTTCAGTTTGTTTTTCAATTGAGTTGTACAGTTTATAGGTCACATTAAAGGTGGAAAAAGTTCTGAAATGAATTATCCTTGTCTTATTGTTTTACAGCACAGAAACCTGACATTTTAACAGGGGTGTTTAGACTTTTTATATCCACTGTAGATATTTTCTTGTTTATATTATCCTGAAATAAATCAATCCTGGGAAATTTCCATGTTGTAGTTGCTCTGTGTTGCTCATGTATATTAAATCACTGCTTTCTTGCGCTAAATAGAATTAAAATCAATTCTGTAGATGCCAAAATATAGGCGCCTATTGTTATCTGGCAGTTGGATCCCAATCTGATCTGCTCATTAACCAGCAGAACTGCAAATTCAATACTAAATATTTCATGAATAAATTAAAGGGACTGCCACCCAAACGTCTGGTTTGGGTGACCGTCACTTTTAGTCATATTTTCCGTTCTACTAAGGTTTTCCCCCTATCTATAGGCTCTTTCATGACCCCATGCTCTTGTAGTGTGATACACTGCAGCTCTCCAGTTAATAATGGTTGCAGACTCCTGCAGTGGGAAGTCTTTATGCAGAAAATGGGACAGCCATTAAATGCCAACCACGTTCAGTATCCTACTACTGCCACCAATTGGGCATAAGTACAACAGCCAGTAGGAAGATACAGAGCATTAAATATGATGAGAAACAGAACTGGAATGGCCTTACTGGCAAAATCTAACCAGTAAGGTGGTAATGAAATATTAAATCCCATAATGTGAATGAAAATGTAGAATGGTTATTTCCTGAGCGTCTTCCTATGTGTGATTATACAAAGTAGTTTTCCAGCAACCAACAAACATATTCTAAACTGCAGCACTAAAACCTGTCCTTAATCCACAAAATAAGCGTAATATACATTATACTTTCATAGTGTTTAAGGGATTAGCCACGTGGTGCATGCAGCGTCTCGCTTAAAGGTATACAGAAGACTCCCGGTTTGGAACTGTTTCTAATCTAACACATGTTCCCTGGTGGTCTAGTGGTTAGGATTCTGTGCTTTCATCACTGCGAACTGGGTTCGATTCCAGTCTTGGAACCAAGAGGTCACACCATTCTGAAGCCAAGGAGGGTTGGACCTGGATGGGAGACCACCTAGGAATACCAGAAGCTGTATGCCGTGGCCCACTGGAGAAAGAACTGGCAACCCACTTCAGTATCTCTGACATGAATACCAAATGGATCAGCAGGGTTCATGAGGTCACGGCTGCTTATATCAGACAACTATTACATTGATTCATGTTATACACATATAGCTTTCTTTATTTTTTTATTTTATGGTTTCCACACCCCCAGAGCTGCCTACATAAGCACTTTGTGCTAATCAATAGAAAAAATGCATTCAAGTAAGTGTTTATTTTTTTTTTAACCCTATATTAACATTCAAGTCAAAATAGTGCAGAAATCCAAAGCGGCACAGCCAGCGCTGCTTCCTTGTGGTGGGAACAAAAGACTACACATCCATGATGTTTTGCTGCAGATACTGAATCCCCAGGTATTGCTATAAAAAATGCATGCTGATTTAGCTTGGAGTTTCAGGGGTATTCCACTGCCAGAAAAATGAAGAAATTTGCAATCTTTAGAGTATGTTTATTAATGTTTATTTTGGGATTTTGTCATGCAAAAATGTTTGCATACACTACTGATTATCTTCTATCAAATGCATTCATAATCCATGGAACTTATATAGCACCATGGTAGTGCTTGTATATTAGATTTTCGTTTGTTTTATATTTAAAAAACCCTTGCAAGTGTTTGATTAGGACATGGGCCAGAGTCTTTGTTTTTTTTTTTATCCAGGCACGTGCATGGCCCTTTATGACTGAACTTGAGTACCCTTAATCTAGAGTATGATGCAGACAAAAGGTGAAGGAAATTAAAATTGCTCCTGTGATGACTGAGGGTTTTAGATCAATGGATAACTTGGTCATATCTCCAATACAATTATACTTGTATTTTAGGGCTGGATTAACCATTAAGCAAAATAAACAAGTTCCTGGGGCATCAAGGGAAGGGGGCACCACGGAAAATTTTCATTACCAGGTTTACCATGGACCATATGGTGTCAAACTGCAAATGGTGCAGCTGAGCCATGTTGAACAAAAAGGGGCTCCCATATGAAATATATATATATATATATATATATATATATATATATATATATATATATATATATATATATATAATTACATATGTGTTCACATTTAAACGTATAAAGCAAGTTAAAAAAAAAACTTGTTTCCTGCTCAGAATACTGAGAAAAACAGTTAATTCACTGCATTCTGGGGACATGCAAATATGCCCACAAAGGCTTGGCTCTTTAATCCTAATTTTACACAGCCTTACGCAAAGCCCAGAATGGATTATGTACAAGCTAGGAAACCTACCCACAGACAGGACTGTTTTGAGGTTACTGCCCCTCATCAGTGTGGGGCCAGTTCTCAACTTGTGTAGTAGATTTTGTGAGGAGGTAGTTTACTACAACATCCATTTAATTTATGCTGGGCAAAAAAGCGATAGAAGCCTCCACCGTACAGTAGTACCGTAAATAAATAATAAATAGTACATCTTTGTTCACCTTTTGAATGTTTAAAACAAAAAAAAAAAAAAATATATATATATATATATATATATATATATATATATATATATACACACTATAATAAAATAGTGATAAGAGGTTAATGATGAACGTTGTAATGGTTTATTGTTTAGATTTTGAATGAGCGAGGACGAGAGAGAACTTCAAAATCTTTTAAGCGCTTAGGGCCTCTAAAGGTCTTAATGCGGCCCTGTCCATAAGTGCATAACTTTTTAAGCCTTGCACTTGGCATTTAGTATGTTAGACTTGAGGATTATCATCTTAGGTGTCTTGTACCATGTTTTTAGGTGGTGATTGAGCTTGTCTTGATTGACTTCATCTGCCTCCTTCCCTGGCATAGTCATGGCAGTGATGCATCAAATTCACTGAAGAAAAAGGACAGCCTTCTAAGCAGATCCTCTCCTACCTCCTGGACAGCAACTGGGGAGGAGACAAACAGCCCCATTAGTCCTTGTCCCAATAAAGTTCATGTTTTAAAAGCTACTTTTAAAGGGACGTAGAAAGTTGCCTATTTCATTATAAAATAAACTACCAAAGTATTTATTTTATTTAAATATAATTGTATGAATTAGCTCTGTTTACTCACTGAAACCTCCCAACTAGTCCCTACAAATGTCCACCTCTGTAGCTCATGCATACAAGGTTTCTACAGTACAAGATAAAGTAGCCAATTACAGACTGCCAGCAGCATTTCAACATGTTGTTGAGACAGCCTGTGATTGGTTAGTTCATCTAGTGCTATAGAAAAACACTGTATTGAGCAACGCGGGGCAGAACTTTTGTCACAGACTCCTTTTTCTTGGCTTGGGTGTTGGCCCATCAAGCCCATTTAAAGGACAGAAAGCTTGGCTCCAGCCACTGGATTATGTACGTAAACACCTCCATTGTTTTGTCCCATTGTTTGCTAGAAAAAGTTAATCACATCTGAAATGTGTTCGAGATGGCAGGATGTGTATTGGAGGTTAAGCCTATTGCTTTCAGGAAGCTACTGCTAGACCCCATGTGGGGTCATCTCCTGTAATTGTCTGTCGCACCATCTCATTGTTACATTGTATACACACTCCCTCTGTCTCTAATTGCCATAAATATTGCTACCTTTTCTTAAATAAATCAGTTCACTTCTGGATACATATAGAAATTGTGTGTCTCTTATTTTGCTCCTGGTGACACTATGATACTGATCCTATCTCCACCCTGTAAGAAAATTGTCCTGGTCACTACCACAGGAAGGTTACGGAGACTCCTGGAAGTGATGATTCCTGAAGGAGAGACCCTGACTGATACAGAAGCCAGATATCAGGATACTGGTGCAGAGATTTCCAAGAACCCCACGGTCCTTGTGGGTAGTTAACCTGTAGTCTATAGCAGGTGGGCCTGGGCTTGTATAGCCCCTACCTTCCGATTGTCACACCTTTGCAGGGTTTGTTTGAAATATTTCAGTGGGTAAAAACCCCTTTTTAAGCACTTCTCAAAAAAAATTAATTATGCAACAAAACTTACTTAGTTATGGTAATATTTAAGGACCACAGCAGTACAAGAAAGAGACATGTTTGAAAAAGTATGTATCAAATTAACAATTTAGCAGCCGTGCAAGTCATTGGCATTAAAGGACCACTTAATTTAGTACAATGTGGAGCACACCAATGTAAAGATCTCTTAACAGGATTTTGAAAAACGTTATTTTTTCACTGAGATATTTATTGATTAAATGTGTGTTTGCATGTGTCACTGTCAAGCTGCCAGACAGACCGACAGCAAGCTGCAGAGCAGAGAGTAGAGCAAAACTACAGTTAACACTTTATAAATTCATCTGTTCATAGAATGGGGTGTTAGAATATCTTAAAAAAGTTACTTGTGGTTTAACTGCTGGGCTGTAGGATTCCTGAATGCCAAGAAAAACATGTAAATCATTATCTGCACCCGGAGCTACAACAGCCGGTGTTGGTATATGTAATTAATCATGGAATAGTCAGTGTGTTTGCAAACAGACCTAAAGCTTTTAAAGTTTTTTTAACTGTTATAAGTAGAATTTAAAAAAAAAAAGATAATTTTAACATAAAATCTTGTGCTCTTTTACAAGATGAAGAGCACTTATGGTGACATAATTTTTTTTGAGACAATCTGATTTTTTTGTGGGGGAGCATGCTGGCAGATGTCTAGAGCCATTGGATTTGCTTCTGTTGGTGATAAAATGAAACCAAGAAAAGACCTATCTTCGTCCAATATGGATTTTCTTGCCAGAAATATGGTGGTGGTGGTGGTGGGGAAGAGACGCCTGGGATGGACATGGTGCCCCCCCCCCCCCCCCCATGAGTTCAACAATAAGGTTGAATAGGTATGATAGTCATCTTCTAACTTTGGCCATTATGTTACTAACTAAAGATATTAAGCCCTAAGATATGAGCAGTACAGTTGTTCTGGCCATCTAATTTGTCTAAATCATTTTTATCTTGTTTTGTATCGGTCAGACGATGATAGCTTGTAAAAACAGTCCATGCATTAGGATAAAGATGTACAAGGCACACATATTCTCTGAATGACATAACTGTAGGCAGCTATTGTTCAAGTTTTATTAGATAACATCTAGGTAGGAGCTTGTATACAGTGCCTTGCAAAAGTATTCACCCCCTTGACTTTTTATCTATTTTGTTACATTACAGCCTTAAGTTCAATGTTTTGTTAATCTGAATTGTATGTGATGGATCAGAACACAATAGTCTACATTGGTGAAGTTAAATGAGAAAAATATATACATAAAACTATTTTTTAGAAAAAGAAAACAGAAAATTGGCATGTGTGTATGTATTCACCCCCTTTGTTATGAAGCCCATAAAAAGCTCTGTTGCAACCAATTACCTTCAGAAGTCACTTAATTAGTGAAATAATGTCCATTTGTGTGCACGTGATCTGTCATTACATATACACACCTTTTTTGAAAGGCCCCAGAGGCTGCAACACCTAAGCAAGAGGCATCAGTAACCAAACACTGCCATGAAGACCAAGGAACTCCCCAAACAAGTAAGGAACAATGTTGTTGAGAAGTACAAGTCAGGGATAGGTTATAAAAAAATATCCAAATCTATGATGATCCCAAGGAGCACCATCAAATCTATCATAACCAAATGGAAAGAACATGGCACAACAGCAAACCTGCCAAGAGACGGCCGCCCACCAAAACTCACAGGCCGGGCAAGGAGAGCATTAATCAGAGAGTCAGCACAGAGACCTAAGGTAACCCTGGAGGAGCTACAGACTTCCACAGCAGAGACTGGATTATCTGTACATAGGACAACAATAAGCTGTGAGCTCCATAGAGTTGGGCTTTATGGAAGAGTGGCCAGAAGCCATTACTTTCAGCCAAAAAACAAAATGGCACATTTTGAGTTTGTGAAAAGGAATCTGTGAAACTCCCAAAATGTATGGAGGAAGGTGCTCTGGTCTGATGAGACTAAAATTTAACTTTTCGTCTATCAAAGAAAACGCTATGTCTGGCGCAAACCCAACACATCACATCACCCAAAGAACACCATCCCCACAGTGAAACATGGTGGTGGAAGCATCATGCTGTGCAGATGTTTTTCAGCAGCCGGCACTGGGAAACTGGTCAGAGTTGAGGGAAAGACGGATGGTGCTAAATACAGGGATATTCTTGAGCAAAACCTGTACCACTCTGTGCGTGATTTGAGGCTAGGACGGAGGTTCACCTTCCAGCAGGACAATGACCCCAAACACACTGCTAAAGCAACACTTGAGTGGTTTTAGGGGAAACATATAAATGTGTTGGAATGGCCTAGTCACACCCAGACCTCAATCTAATAGAAAATCTGTGGTCAGACATAAAGATTGCTGTTCACGAGTGCAAACCATCCAACTTGAAGGAACTAGAGCAGTTTTGCAAGGAGTCAAAAATCCTAGTGGTAAGATGTGGCAAGCTCATAGAGACTTATCCAAAGCGACTTGGAGCTGTGATTGCTGCAAAAGGTGGCTCTACAAAGTAATGACTTTAGGGGGTTGAATAGTTATGCACATTTACTTTTTTTTATTTTATTTTGTCCTATTTCTTGTTTGCTACACAATAAAAAAAAAAAAAAAAAAAGCATCTTCAAAGTTGTGGGCATGTTCTGTAAATGAAATGATGCAAATCCTCAAACAATCCACGTTAATTCCAGGTTGTGAGGCAACAAAATGAAAAATTCCAAGGGGGGGGTGAATACTTTTGCAAGGCACTGTAGGTCAGCAATATTACAGAACTAGCGACTTGCCTGTCAAAAAATGACGGCAATAAGATTGTAAGGCAGGTAATGTTGTTTGTGTGCGACATTAATTTTGTTGGTGTTCCAAGATCCTTTGGTGCTCATTGCGAGCCTCGCGCTGAGCGCCTTTGGCGCTCATCACGTGGCTTGCAATGAGCACCTTTTGGCGCTCATTGCGAGGCTCTTGATTGTTTGTGTGCTATGAGCAGCGTTGTGTTTTTTTTGGGGTATGGCAATTAATAATTAATAAAATAAGTAATGAATATACTTTACCTATTGTGAAGTAATATATGCAGGAAGGATTGTGTTGAAGAGCTGGCAATCTGTTTTGATGTTGCTGCAGCATTAGTGGTGTGGAGCTGCTGTGTAAGCGTCATGAATGTGTGCAGTGTGTAGTGTAATAGTGTGCGTGCGCGAGGCAAATCCGTTAGGGTAGCTGTGTACTTCCGGATTGTATAAGTTAGTGTTCTAAAATGGCGCCTAATGTGTGTTATGCGGCTGTGGCTGATTTTGCGTCCTTGTTTTCGGATGTCATCCGACTTTTTCGGAAAATCCGTAGGTGTTTGGTGGTGTTTTCCGTCTTTAAAGTACTGTAGCCTCGTTTTCGTTTGATTCGGCGGCCATTTTTTCTCTCGCTTAGGTAATTTTTGAGTGTCTAAACTCTTTTATTTTGAGTTTAATTGAGCTGTAACTTCACTTTTCGAGGTCCTCAGGGCCCGCCACCCTTGCTGTAGGTAAGCTTTTTATGTATTTGTTGTGTGTATTTATTGTGTTTTTAATGTTTTCATGTGCGTGGGTTTTGGGGCAGTAAGGTCGTATTTTTGCGAGGTCGTAATGTTTTTTCCGCTTCTCGTCATTTTGCGAGGTCCGCAGTTGCTGGCAAGGAGCGCCAAAGGCGCTCTATGTCTGCAACTGAGGCCCTCGCTATGCAAGCCCACAGCGTTAGCAACAACCCGCATGCTCACAACTAGGAACGACAGAGATATTGTCTGAGCAACTGTAGTATAGTGTAGTGTTATAATATTGACCAAAAATAGACCAATTGATGCAGTAGGGGGAAACGCAACTAATACATTCCAGCTAATCACCCACAAATTGTATTGATTTTGGGATAGTCACATAATATTAAAATAAACTACCCAAGTGTGTGACTGTATATTTATACATCATTTCATTAATACTTGCTTAAAAGCTCTATTTTTACTCCCTAAAACCTTACAAACAGTCCCTGCAAAGGTCTGCCGCTTGTAGCTCAGTTGTACAATGTGTGTATAATACTAGATTACTAGTTAATAACAAACTGGCTCTCCATAGCATTTCAACAATATGCTGTTGAGAGACAATCTTTGATTGGCAAGTGCATGTAGTACTATACACACATTGTATGCATGCGTTGCAAGGGATGGACCTATGCTGGGAATGTTTAGAAGACTTTGGATTACTTCTTGCAGAGCATTGCCCTATTGACTTATTCCTTACATTACATTATTCTATTAGACACTGATGTGATGAGAGAGGATGAAAGAAGAAGGTCGTTAGCAGAGTGAAGAGGACGGTTGAGAGAGTATTTAGAGACCAGAGCAGATATCTGAGGGTGCATTATTATAGAGGACTTTATATGTTAGGGTCAAATTTTTTAATTTTATTCCGGTGACTGGCGGGCCAGTGGAGTGACTGACAGAGAGGGGAGTATGATAGATGAGTCTAGTGGAGGCATTCATTATGGACTGAAGTGGAGAGAGACGGGTGATGGGGAGGAAAACAAGGAGAGAGTTGCACTAGTTGAGATATGATAAGAGAGTGTATTAGAATTTTGGTTGTGTCTTGTGAGAGAAAGTGATGTATTTTGGAAACTTTTTTTAAGTGAAAATGACAAGATTTAGTGATGGCTTGGATGTGAGAAATGAAACAGAGTGCAGGACCCAGTAGAACCCCAAGACAACGGGCCCTAGATGTGGGCATGATGATGGGTTTGTTAATATTGATGCGCAGAGATATGCAATGAGTGGAAGAGGGTGGGAAGAAGTGCTTATTGATCATATTGAGTTTGAGTTGATGGGTAGACATTATTATTTTTATTATTATTACTTTTATTTGTCAACAGGGAAAATACAAAATTAACCCCTGAAGAAAATGGAAAGCCGTGTTTTGAGCTTGAAATCTTTGTAGAAAATGGCTTTTTCCCAAAGCACCCTACAAGATTGGAAACTCGCTACTTACATCCAGGAGGTTACGCTAGAGAGGCAGTTGGCAACATGAGCTAGAAGAGAGGGGATAGTTCTGTGGCAGAGGGTAGATTAGGGTGTCATCAGTGTATAGATGGTATTGAAATTCTAAATAATTTATTAGAGTACCAAGTGAGGAAGTATAGATGAAAAAAAGGAGGGGACCTAGGATAGAACCTTGAGGTACGACAACAGTCAGAAGGAGAGGCGATGAAGAGGAGCCAGAGCAGAAGACACTAAATGATTGATTTTTTAGATATGATAGTGAATAAGAGAGAGCAGTTTCACAAATGCTGAGAGAGTGGAGATTTTGGATAAGAAGAGGGTGGTCAACTGTGTTAAAGGCAGCGGAGATATCCAGGAGAAGTGACCCTTTGACTTGACGGTGAGTAAGTCATTAGTGACTTTAGTGTGAGCTGTCTCTGTGGAGTGTTGCGACCGGATGCCAGATTGGGAGTTGTCATGGAGCGAGTTGGAGGAAATAAATTGGGACGTGTGATTGTAGGTGATACATTCAAGTAAGTTAGAAACCAGGGGAAGTAGAGAGATAGGGCTGTAATTAGATAGAGAAGCTGGATCAGATGAGGGAGTAAAAATGGGTCCTTTGCTATTATGAGTGCGCCGGCGTGCCGCCAGCACAGGCAGCGGCAGTGAGCATCAGCTAGATGTCGCAGCCAAAATTTTGCTTTAGGGTTAGGTGGTTAGGGTAAGTTTAAAGGTTTAGGCGTGGAAATAGTATATGATCTAAACAGTGCTTGCAAACTGTGCACAATTTCAGCAGCGCCATCTAGCAGCTCCTTGCTGCTGCTGCCACGGCCGGTGCAGTCAATACAGGAATGATCCTTAACAAGGTGTGTTTTGAAGGTGATGGAAACTTCCCAGTGTTTAGGGAAATGTTGAATAGAGCTGGGATCAGTGTGGTAGAGAGTGGAGGAGTCAGCTGGGATGGAATAGGATCATGTGGACAAGTTGTAAGACGAGAGGTTTCTAAAAGACTAGAGACTTCATCCTCCGTTACAGGATCAAAGGCGTCCATTATGGATGAGGGTAAGGATAAAGACTCTGTGTTGTCTGTCTGTTAAGAGGAGAGTGAGTTAGGGCCACACTGAGAGGAGAGTTTGTTACGGATCATTGTTAAAGTGGCTAGCAAAGTCTTCGGCTGTGAGACAGGACGGGGTAGGAGGTGGTGGAGGGCAGAGTAGAGTGTTGAATGTGGCAAACAAACATTTGGGATTGGAGCTAAATTGGATATTAGTGATGAGACAGTGCAGGAGCATCTCTGGATGTAGCGTGTTTGTGTGGTGTGCCAGGGTTGTAAGCAAGGATGTCTACCTGTGGTTATGTGAGCAAGAGATTCAAGGGGGAAGTAAGAGTCAAATTGTAATATATGGTCGCAATGTCACAGCATTGGTTGGATATAGTGCAGAGATTTGTAAAAATTAGTTCAAGGGAGTGACTATTATGGCGAGTTGGGTATTCTGTCCATTGTGAGAGGCCAAGGAAAGAGGTAAGTGCGAGTAGTTTTGCTGCTGTAGAGGAGGAGGGAGTGTCAATGACAATGTTGACAAGAGAAGGTATGTTGGAAGAAAAAAAGTGAGAAAGCGAGGAGGCAAAATGGTCCAGAAATTGAGAGGGTGGACCAGGAGACTGGTAGATCTCACTGAGAGATGGTGAGAAGAGGCAGGATGGTGGGATCTTTGAAAGATGAGAATTGGAGGGAGGGAAATGGGGACATGCAGTTAAATGTGCAGCGAGAAGTAAGTAATATGCCCACACCTCCACCTTACTTATTCCCGGGTGTAAGTTTGTGACTGAAATTAAAGCCACCACATGAAAGTGCTGCATGAAGGCAGGGTCTGAAGGAGTGGCCAGGTTTCAGTGATAGCTAGCAGATCGAGGGAGTTAGAAATAGCACAGGTCATGAATGAAAGTGAATTATTACACATTGCCCTTCTGTGCCCTCTGGAATGTAAGGTCTAAGTAGAAGGTTTGTGATGGGTATTCAGGTAAGGGGGTTGGCAGTTTGCTGCACTTGGGGTTGAGTGTGGCTGATAAAAGGTGGAAATGAATGTGGGGCCTGGGTTAGGAGATACAGTGGATATAAAAAGTCTACACACCCCTGTTAAAATGTCAGGTTTCTGTGCTGTAAAAAAATGAGACAAAGATAAATAATTTCAGAACTTTTTCCACCTTTAATGTGACCTATAAACTGTACAACTCAATTGAAAAACAAACTGAAATCTTTTAGGTAGAGGGAAGAAAAAATATAAAAATAAAATAATATGGTTGCATAAGTATGCACACCCTTAAACTAATACTTTGTTGAAGCACCTTTTGATTTTTTTACAGCACTCAGTCTTTTTGAGTATCAGTCTATCAGCATGGCACATTTTGACTTGGCAAGATTTGCCCACTCTTCTTTGCAAAAACACTCCAAATCTGTCAGATTGCGAGGGCATCTCCTGTGCACAGCTCTCTTCAGATCACCCCACAGATTTTTAATCGGATTCAGGTCTGGGCCATTGCAAAACTTTAATCTTCTTCTGGTGAAGCCATCTTAACTGAGGCCCCAGTTTCAGCTGAAGAAAAACAGCCTCAAAGCATGATGCTGCCACCACCATGCTTCACTGTGGGTATGGTGTTCTTTTGGTGATGTGCAGTGTTGTTTTTGCGCCAAACATATCTTTTGGAATTATGGCCAAAAAGTTCAACCTTGGTTTCATCAGACCATAACACCTTTTCCCATATGCTTTTGGGAGACTTCAGATGTGTTTTTGCAAAATGTAGCCTGGCTTGAATGTTGTTCTTTGTAAGAAAAGGCTTTCGTCTTGCCACTCTACCCCATAGCCCAGACATATGAAGAATACAGGAGATTGTTGTCACATGTACCACACAGCCTGTACTTGCCAGATATTCCTGCAGCTTCTTTAATGTTGCTGTAGGCCTCTTGGTAGCCTCCCAGACCAGTTTTCTTCTTATCTTTTCCTAAATTTTGGAGGGAGCTCCAGTTCTTGGTAATGTCACTGTTGTGCCATATTTTCTCCACTTGATGATGACTGTCTTCACTGTGTTCCATGGTATATCTAATGCCTTGGAAATTCTTTTGTACCCTTCTCCTGACTGATACCTTTTAACAAGGAGATCCCTCTGATGCTTTGTAAGCTCTCTGTGGACCATGGCTTTTGCTGTGGGATGCGACTAAGAAAATTTCTGGAAAGACCAACCAAAGCAGCTGAACTGTATTTGGGGTTAATCAGAGGCACTTTAAATTATGGCAGGTGTATGCTGACTCCTATTTAACACGATTTGGAATGTGATTGCTTAATTCTGAACACAGCTACAGTTGTACAGTTTATAGGTCACGTTAAAGGTGGAAAAAGTTCTAAAATGATTTATCTTTGTCTCATTTTTTTACAGCACAGAAACCTGACATTTTAACAGGGGTGTGTAGACTTCTTATATCCACTGTATATCTCCTGCAGCAAGCAAAATAAGCAGTGAGAGTGAGAGGAGATGAGAGTGGAACTTGCAGAATTGTTTCTGCTTATGAACTTTAGAAGATGGGGGAGAAACTGACTGGTCCCATGAGCTCCTCTCCTTCCTCCAAAGAAGAGGGGAGGTGAGCAGGGAAGGTGAGATTGTTAAGGTGTTGGAAACATGTTGAGGAGAAAAGTTGGAGTAGAGTCTGAGAAACAGGCAGTAGATAAGTTCTCTATTAACTTACTCTCTGCAGAATGTTACTCTGAGACTGTATCTTACTCCCACTCCCTGCAGCCTACTGATCTGAGACCGTATTATCTGCAGAATATTACTCTGAAGCTCTCCATTATATTATAGTACTATTGCTCTAATAACATATTCCCCTGCAGCAGATTATTTTTATACCCTACTCACACCTTGCAGCCCCCCCCACTCTCTTCAGAGTTTTGCATTATTACCTCATTCCCTGCAGAACATTACTTTAGGATTCTCTCTTCGGCCCTGCAGATTTATGCTCTATTATGTTTTTCCCTGACGATCATTACTCTAAGACCATTATTTACCTATTGCAGAACATTACGGTAGTAGGCCATCCTTTACTCCCTGCAGAGCATTTATCTATGAACCCTCTCTACAGTACTTTGAGCCTGTCCTGTATTCTCTGCAGAGCATTGCTTTATGAACCCTCTCTACATTACTCCTTGTAGAGCATTGCTCTATGAACGTCTCTACATTGCTATGAGACCATCCTGTATTCCCTGCAGAGCATTGCTCTGTAAACCTTCTCTACAGTACTCTGAGCCGATCCTTCACTCCCTGCAGAGGATTGCTCTATGTACCATGTCACAACCCAGAGACGAGGGGCCCACATACTCCTAATGCTCCTCCTTTAGCTTACAGAAACAATCTCCAGGTTGTGACTTTATTCAGCTCAGCACCCAGCAATTCAGATCATAAAATCACTCATGGGGAAGCAGAAAAAACTGATCCCTTAATTAGGATTTCACATCATACAAGAAATACACATGCACCTTGGTTTTGTGCTGACACAGACTGCTTGTTTATTTTTATTCAAACACATAAAAAAAAAAAAACCCAGATCTCCTCACTTTCTTTAGCCAAACCCCTCTGGTTTTGCTCTGCTGTCAGGAGTGGTAGGTGGTTATTTATCCGGTCAAGCGTATCAACTTTTATGACTATCTGAGGCCAGAGAGTGTGAATGTCTTGTCGCTCTGACAGGCCGTATATCCAAATAAATTATTATAGATAAACGTAACCCTTTGTCTCCCCCACTAACAAACATGGCAGAAAGTGTATCTATGTTAGATACCGGTAAAATAGCATAATTACAGTGCAAATAACATCGCAAAGTAACCACAACATTAATTATTGTGGCCCACACTACATTACACATAAAAACAACATGTCACAGTCCTTACAACAAGTCTCTTGTGCACTTTAAAAGCCTTTGATATTAGCATCCCAGTGTGTTAGAGTCCCAACAGGGTTGCTTGTGGGGTTCGGGGGAGACCAAAATCAGTCATGAGCCCCCTCTACATTACAGTATGAGACCATCCTTTACTCCCTGCAGAGCATTGCTCTATTTACCCACTCTACCGTATTGAGACCATGCTGTACTCCCTACAGAGAACTGCTCTATGTACCTTCTCTACAGTACTCTGAGCCTATCCTTTATTTTCTGCAGAGCATTGCTCTATATACCCTTTCTACATTACTGTGCCTATCATGTACTCCCTGCAGAGCATTGCTCTATGTACCCTCTCTGCAGTACTGTGAGCCCATCCTGTACTTTCTACAGAGCATTGCTCTATGTACCCTCTCTGCAGTACTGTGAGCCCATCCTGTACTTTCTACAGAGCATTGCTCTATGTACCCTCTCTGCAGTACTGTGAGCCCATCATGTACTCCCTGCGGAGCATTGCTCTATGTACCCTCTCTGCAGTATTGTGAGCACATCCTGTACTCTCTGCAGAGCATTGCTCTATGTACCCTCTCTGCAGTACTGTGAGCCCACCATGTACTCCCTGCAGAGCATTGCTCTATGTACCCTCTCTGCAGTACTGTGAGCCCATCCTGTACTTTCTACAGAGCATTGCTCTATGTACCCTCTCTGCAGTACTGTGAGCCCATCCTGTACTTTCTACAGAGTATTGCTCTATGTACCCTCTCTGCAGTATTGTGAGCCCATCCTGTACTCTCTGCAGAGCATTGCTCTATGTACCCTCTCTGCAGTACTGTGAGCCCATCCTGTACTCCCTGCAGAGCATTGCTCTATGTATCCCCTCTGCAGCACTGTGAGCC
The DNA here is from genome assembly GCA_027410445.1 of Discoglossus pictus. Lineage (NCBI taxonomy): Eukaryota > Metazoa > Chordata > Amphibia > Anura > Alytidae > Discoglossus > Discoglossus pictus. The sequence goes on along the minus strand of CM050172.1, from coordinate 39,537,242 downwards.
CATCTTGTACTCCCTGCAGAGTATTGCTTTGTGATCCCCTTCTCTTAGTTACTCTATCCATGTATTCCTCCCCCAGTCACTATGTCCCCCTCTCACACTGATATTCTCTATGAGATTACGCTCCTCCCTATATTCACACACTGCCAGTCCTGTGACGTCACCTCTCTGCGCCTGCGGCCCTCGGCTGTGACATCACTTGACCTGAAGTGAGAGAAGAAGCAGCATGGCAACTGGAGCTCTGCTGAGAGGAAGCCTGAGCCGGGCACTGAGAGCAGCCCGAGCATGGCCGCCCGCACAGGGGAGGGGCCTGAGCGGTGAGTGTGTGGGGTCACAGATACCCGAGCTGTCACAGCACCCACTGGGAGCCTCATATAAATCACACCATAGGCCTGTCCTCCATACGACATGTCACTTTATGTCATTCTATTGGCACTCAGTGTGATTTATATCCTTAGATTTGGCCGCAGAGCTTACAATCCTTGGGGCTATAAACATTGTAAAAATATATTGTTATGGAGGATAAGTACTGTAAAGGTTAAACAATATAATTGTGTCTACCTTTGTGAAGGGGCTTGTGTACTTCAATGAAGCTGTGAGCTATACCATGTAGAGTCACCCAAAATGGGCATGTCACAGCAAAGAGGTCAGACAAATTGCAGTCCGCTGGAGAAGGAACTGGCATCCCATTCCAGTATCTTTCCCATGATAATCTTATGGATATGCACAACCAGGGACGTGTGCTGTCAAGAGGATGGCACGTCTTTTGCGCGCTGGAGACCAGCGCGCCATCATCAGGGCGCCTAGAACTGCACCCCGATGACGCTCTGCGCTCCAGCCTACATCCCATTATATTTACTGGTTGCTGGAGACTGGCCAGGCTAAGGTAAGGGGCTATATATATGTGGGACTGGCATGTGTCACTAGGAGCATGTTGTATGTAATGTCACTGTCATTGTGTGCATGTGTCACTAGGAGCATGTTGCATTGCATGTTTATCACTACATACATGATAAACATGCAATGCAACATGCTCAGAGTGACAAATGCACACAATGCCTGGCCCATACCTTAGCCTTTGCAGCCTCCAGTAAATATGAGATGGGGGCTCTGTGGCAGATGGTATGCAGGCTGAAATTCTATATATTCTACTTAGAACTGCAGGCTGGAGCGCAGAGTGTCATGAGGGCGCACTTCTCGGCACCCTGATGACGACGAGCTGTTCTGCAGCGCGCAGAGTTCGGCGTGTCCGCCTAGAGTGATGCAGTCCATAGGGTTACAGAGATTTGGATACGACTAAGCAACAATAATATATATTCATTCATTCAACAATTCTGTACAACAATAGCTGATAACCGACGAGATAATAGTGTGTCTTAAGAATTCGATATTAGGGCGAAGAACAAGTAAGTCATGGCTGCACAAAGAGGCAAGAGATGATTCTAGGGGTTAATGGTAATTAATACAGCATCAGTACTGGATCATACCACTATATAATGTTCATTAATAGTGTGCTTTAAAACCTATATCCTAGCCCCACATTCCCGAGTTATTGCAGAATAATCGTAACCCTAAAAGGATTTAGGAAAAGTCTCTGAATTTGTAGTTTAGTTGATTGTTCGGGGAATTAGTGACCTCTACAGGTGACCTTGTGTACATACAGTGGACAAAAAATACAATATTTATATTTCGTGGGTTCAATCCACTGCAGAATAAGATATAAAGCAGGTTGTTACATTAAGAACACATTTTGTTATTTCATTTTTTGTGTGTAAAATACGAATTTAAGATTATTATACAATGAGAACGTCTCAATATAAAATGTATTGCTTTGATGGATATTAGACCTGTTTTACTGGCAGGAGCATTAAGGCAATCTGTTACCTGTTCCGTCACTAAGTGAAAAGGTTACATAATGTCACGTGTACAGTACTATTGCTACACTGTCCAGTTGTCCAGAACATATTGCATTACACAGACTGACCTCTCTGCCAGTACAAGGTCACAGACATTTCACAACAAGGGTCAGAGTTGTAAACCCTTTTTTTACATTATTACACAGCACTCCTGCTTGATATTTCCAGACTCTCAATTATGTTCATCTCTTATCTTACAAGATCTTAAATTTACCGTCTGGAGTTCCCCTTTTGATTGTGAGCCTGTGTCTGGTCTGTATGGATGGTTATCATATTTCAAGAGAACTCGATAGAGGTTTTATCTGAACCCGTTGTCCCTTCCATTCATGTTTGTGTTGTTCAGTCGTTTCTGACTCTCCTCGACCGTAACACACCAGGCACATCTTTATGTCCATGGTCATGCTGATCCGATGATATTCATGGTAGAGATACTGGAGTTGGTTGCCAGTTCCTTCTCCAGTGGGCCACAACATACAGCTCCTGCTATTCATAGGTGGTCCAAGTAAGCCTACATGACTTCAGGGTGGTGTGACCTCTTGGTTCCCTGACTGGAATCGAACCCAGGTCACAGCGGTGAAAGCACCAAATCCTAACCCCTGAGCCACCAGGGAACCCCTTACATTCCTACCAGGTGTCTACCTACAGTAATACTTTCTCAAAAACCCTCTTTCTGATGCAACCATAAAAAAATGCTTTCAATGTACCTTTTAAGAAAATCTTAAAAACATCAACTTGATTTTAGGGTATCAGATTCTCTTTATAGGGAATTATGTTTCGCACCTGTGATGTTTTTTATGCCGTAATTGTAATTTATAGTGCTATCTTCTTCAGGATGCATCTCCAGATGCCAACCCAACACTTGGCACCCACTGGCTACATCACGTTCTGGCCTTCCAACATTGAGTGCCACAGCCTGGCGCCGATATACCACACAGACAGCCGAGAACAAGGAGGAGGAAACTCTGCACATTATTATCGCAGACACTGAAGCCGTGCAAGGTGAGAGCAAAAATCCTCATTCATAGCACTTATTTTACGTGCAGGAATAATGTCATAAAAGCAACAATAAAATACCAGTTTGGCGCTAAAAGGAACACTGGAATGAAAGCTCTGGTTAAGCTAAATATAGATTAAAGTAATGATGCCAACCAAAAAATATATTTAAATATGTACTCACTTTGTATTGCTTTTGCTTGCCTCTGTGGGTATTTTGTTTTCATTGTCTATGCCTGTTTCCATTATCTCCTAGCGTGTCATATTCTGTTGCACTGTTTTCATTTTGGAATGGGAAGCACTGCTTTGATTCAGAACAATGCAAATTGTGCTAACAGAGATTTGGAGGAGAACATTGATGCACTATTTGAGGTGCTGGACAAATATGGCTATAATGTTTTAATATCATTACTCTAATTTATACACAGATTGAAAAGAGCTTCTGTTACACTGTCCCTTTAAATGCAACCTGTAACTCTCCTATGTCTATCACTGCTCTATTACAATACACCTCACCCTATAACGGCCCTGTACCTATAACTGCCCTATTACTCTATAATTGTCCTGAACCTATCGCTGCTATATTACAGGACCCCTCACCCTATAACTGCCCTGTATCTATCACTGCTCTATTACAGGACCCCTCACCCTATAACTGTCCTGTACCCACCACTGCTCTATTACAGGACCCCTCACCCTATAACTGTCCTGTACCCACCACTGCTCTATTACAGGACCCCTCACCCTATAACTGCCCTGTACCCATCACTGCTCTATTACAGGACCCCTCACCCTATAACTGCCCTGTACCTATCACTGTGTTATTACAGGACCCCTCACCCTATAACTGCCCTGTACCTATCACTGCTCTATTACAGGATACCTCACCCTATAACTGTCCTGCACCTATCATTGCTCTATTACAGGATACCTCACCCTATAACTGCCCTGTACCTACCACTGCTCTATTACAGGACCCCTCACCCTATAACTGCCCTGTATCTACCACTGCTCTATTACAGGACCCCTCACCCTATAACTGCCCTGTACCTATCACTGTGTTATTACAGGACCCCTCACCCTATAACTGCCCTGTACCTATCACTGCTCTATTACAGGATACCTCACCCTATAACTGTCCTGCACCTATCATTGCTCTATTACAGGATACCTCACCCTATAACTGCCCTGTACCTACCACTGCTCTATTACAGGACCCCTCACCCTATAACTGCCCTGTATCTATCACTGCTCTATTACAGGACCCCTCACCCTATAACTGCCCTGTACCTACCACTGCTCTATTACAGGACCCCTCACCCTATAACTGTCCTGTACCTATCACTGCTCTATTACAGGACCCCTCACCCTATAACTGTCCTGTACCTATCACTGCTCTATTACAGGACCCTCACCCTATAACTGTCCTGTACCTATTACAGGAGCTCTCACCCTATAATTGCCATATACTTATCATTGGTGTATTATAGGAGCCTTTGCCCTATAACTCTTGTATATTTCACTGTAATCTATAAACCATTTTACCCATGTATTTCATATTATATATATTTTAGGCTCTGCTTCTAAACATGAATTTCAAGCTGAAACCAAGAAGCTTCTGGACATTGTTGCTCGTTCATTATATTCTGAGAAAGAGGTGTGTACCTGCACAAAGTGGCTTGACTTTTGTAATGTCTTGGTAGATGCTCAGTCTCACTCTATAAATGCAAATTAAGAATAACAAATTTAATACAGTGTTGTTGATTTTTTTTTTACATTCTAAAACATTTTGCATTGTAATGAACAAAAAGGGCGTAATTTGCACAAACTGCAGAAAGTCCGCCCCTAATTTGGTTTCATATATCCTGGGGAAGATTGCTATGTGTGTGTGAATATTCAAACTAGAAAAATTAGAGACAAAAATATACACTTTAAAACATTTGTTCTGATCTGCTGGTCCTCAGAGATGACATTTTATACATATAGTCACCATTAGTCGTAGTTATAAAATGATTATAGAGGCAATTAAACTTTACTGTATTCAAATCAGTGCAAAGCTAAATTCATTAAACCATATGAAATGTTCTGGATCTTACAGCCGGTCCACAAAAGATTGAGAACCACAACTTTAAACTTTTACTTTTTGTAATATGGGAATAATCACACCAGCTGCTTTGTTCCTTAAGGTGTTTATCCGAGAGCTGATCTCTAATGCCAGTGATGCTCTGGAGAAGCTGCGTCACAAGCTCATGTCCCAGGGAGCTGCCGTGCCAGAGCTGGAGATCCACCTGAGAACTGACAGTGAGAAGGGTACAATTACAATCCAGGTGAGAGGGGTATATGGGATAGAAGTACAAACTATAGCAGCACTTTGCACTGATTTTGTAGTATTTTTGCCTATCTAATGACTGTGCTCTTGTAATACTGCTGCTCCTTTTTTACCTCTGCCCGGACACAGTCCTGTTCTTTGCTGCTCTCCGACACAGATCAGCAAGAAGATCCTTTACTGAAGCATTAGCTCCATGGTCAGCCGTTGCTTTATGTATCTCTATAACATGCATTCTGTTTCCCTGCAGGACACCGGAGTGGGGATGACCGAGGAAGAACTTGTGTCTAACCTGGGGACCATTGCTCGCTCTGGATCCAAGGTAGGACAACATGCAGTTCTCATTTCATGCACTCAGACTCACTCCCTCTGTGCCATATAAAGGCTTTATTAATGTCAAATTGCTCCCATTTGGCAAACAAAAATATTTAAAAAGAAACCAAAAAATATTTACCTAATGACCATTTCCGTTAGAACTTGGTGTAGGAGAGTATTTTGTCTAACTTTAGGTAGATGAGATTAAAAATAAAACAGGTACCCCTTTTTAAAATGGTGCTTCAGCTTTTAACTTAGGAATATTAAGCATGGCTCAAAGGGCTAGTATGTATCATACTCTGGTTTTCTAATATGTTAGTCCACAGTTCTGCAATTTATAAAACAATACTATGAATACCCCATGTGGTTGCTTCGTTTTTCCTGGCAAAGCACTAAACTGATTCTAAAAGTGGTCTTTTAGTGTTGGGACATAATATTTGTTAAGCATGTTTTTAAAAAACAAGCTGAAAATATATAACAGGCTTATCAAACACTAGTGCTCAATGATTTGCCCGCTTTAGCACGGGTATTGAAAGCAAAATGATTGACACACTCAAGCAAGATGTCCTGCAATGCCAGTGAGATACTGGCCTTTACATTGAGTTGAACAGAACTGCTTTATACTGAGGACTCCCTTTTTGAAATATGTTTTGGTTCCTTTACTTCTACTCCATCTTCTCTTACTCTTTTCCATTTTCCTTATCTCTTTTTGATTTGCCACGGACACATTACTTTATTTTCCATCTCTACCTTATCTCCATTCTTCCTTTATTGTATATGTATCCCTCCCATTCTCTCTTTCCATACTTTTAGGCTTTTTTGGACGCCCTGCAGAACCAGGCTGAGAGTTCTGGGAAGATCATTGGCCAGTTTGGGGTGGGCTTCTACTCTGCTTTCATGGTGGCAGACAACGTGGCTGTTTACTCTCAGTCCGCTGAGCCTGGGAGTGCTGGTTACCGATGGTCCTCAGACGGGTGAGTGCAGGAGATCCAGGAGCTTACATAGCGAACAGTTATTGCTGTAATGGAAATTACACACATAAATATATAACGCTGTTGATTGTTATTAGAAAGTTTTTAGTATAATTAGATATTTGAGCTTGAACATTTTGTATTATGAGCATAAATTGCATGAAAAAACTCCCCCCACTCTCCTGAGGATTAAATATTTTTTAAAGTCGGGGTGATAACGCATAAGAGTTTGCTCAGCTAGTGGATCTATAAAAGTATTTCACTTGATAATGAGCCACATCTTTTTAGAAAGTTTAAAATAAAGTATTTCATTTGTATCTATTATATTAAAGTTTGATTTAATGGCAGCAGACATGTGCCCTTGTTCCTAATGGAAATAGAAACCAGCGTGGAATGGCAGGAACCTTGGCTTTTGAAGAAATCGCTATTCTGTTCTTTCTAAAGACTGTAAATAGCCAGTTGAATATAGAAGTAACTTCCCATTAAGCTACAGGCAGATTTTCAGCTCAAGATGCAAGCATCAGTGTCACAAGCAGAATCCCTTAAAGTTATTTTTTTTCCCTAAAAATGCTTAAGTGTTAATAAAAGAAAATTGTCGCAAAAAGCTAAGTATCCATCTTGCCCACCTTCTGCAGGTCTGGTGTGTTTGAGTTGGCAGAGGCCAGTGGTGTTAGACCAGGAACAAAGGTCACCATCCAACTGAAGGATGATTGCAAAGAATTTGCCAATGAGGACAGAGTAAGAGGTGAGAGCCGCACTCTGCATTACAAGCACTGGATAGAATGAATAGTAAAATCATTACGTGCTGACTCTGGTGTCATTCCTCTTCCCTCTGCAGAAGTGGTAACGAAATACAGCAACTTTGTGAGCTTCCCTGTATACCTGAACGGCAAGAGGATTAACACCCTGCAGGTAGGAGAAGGCAAGGGATGTTATGTTATAGAGGAGAACAATTTATTTATGTTTTTTTTTTTTTCTTTTTTTTTTCTCACCTCTTTCTACTTCCCTCTCTTTTATTCCCTTCTTTATTTATTGTCCTATCTCATTTATCTCCATTCTTTTATTTCAGGCTCTTTGGATGATGGATCCCAAGGAGATTGGTGAGTGGCAGCATGAGGAGTTTTACCGTTTCATTGCTCAGGCTTATGACAAACCTCGTTACACTCTGCACTACAAGGCAGACGCACCTCTCAACATCCGCAGTATCTTCTATGTACCCGAAATGGTGAGTACTACCGTTTATGGCAAAGCAGCATCTATGTATATGTGCAATAACAACCAGTGATAAGGTGATCTGCGTGTTCAGATTTTACTACCTGTGTATGGTATTTTTGTGCATACCTGTGCTATGTTTTAGATAAGTTTGTGTTGGCTCTACTTTGCATGGAGTAATACCAACCTCTCTCCTTTCACCTACAGAAACCATCCATGTTTGATGTGAGCAGGGAGCTGGGCTCCAGTGTGGCTCTTTACAGCCGCAAGGTTCTGATCCAGACTAAAGCCACGGACATCCTGCCCAAGTGGCTGCGCTTCCTGAGAGGTATGAACATTACACCATAAATTATCACCTAAGTGAAGAAGAATGCTGGGTGGCTGGGTCCCACACCTTGATATGTTTTCATACAGGACACGTAACTTCCTCCTCAAATAAGTTGGATTTTAATTAGCAGCATGACCCAGTGTTTTACCTGTATTAATTGGAGGGGGTAGCCTGCAACATTGGTATAGCTTTCCTGTATTGTTTATACCGAGGTTTTACAATTATACTCTCCGAAAAATTGTCTTATGTGAGTATTTTAAAATTTTGCCAAAATCGATTTTATTTGTAAAACCTTATCTGTGCGCAAAAGAAATGTGCGCAAGCAGATCTGTTTATTAACGGCACCAGTTTACAAGGCTTATTTTCAGAGTGTGCAGTGCCTTGTTTGGATTACACAAATATATTTAAAGACCTTTCATATATAAATGTAAAATAGTCAAGGACTAAAAAGGCAGCTATGGACTCTCAATTAGAAAGTCTCTGAATTACGGTACTCCCTTGTTCATTCTCTTAATGCACTTCCTTCTTGTCTCTGTTTCTCCTACTTCTCTTTTCTATTTCCCTATTATCTCCCACGCGATCCAACACTCCCATCATTGTATCATTCTCTCTGGTCTTTGCAGGAGTTGTTGACAGTGAGGATATCCCCTTGAATCTGAGTCGAGAACTGCTTCAGGAGAGTGCCCTCATCAGGTTAGAAAAAGCTTTATTTCTCCAGGAATTAAAGGAAACCACTTGGTGGCACTGTGTGTCTTTATCTCTCTGCACAATTTACTCAGTATATTCCTGATTTCCCCCATGCCAGGAAGCTGCGTGATGTTCTTCAAAGACGACTGATCAAATTCTTTATTGATCAGAGCAAGAAGGACCCAGAGAAATATGCCAAGTTCTTTGAGGACTATGGGTTGTTCATGAGGGAGGGAATAGTGACCACAGCTGAGCAGGAGGTCAAGGTAAGTTTGACCCGAGAGTCTCATGTGTATGTATGTGCATGTATATCTATTCTAAATGTGTGTGTGTGTATGTATGTATTTCAATTTAAAGTGTTAAACTTAGTAGAGATCCAACTCTTTTTCAAGTAAGAAAAAAATAGTAATCTTATCTTTATAAATAAAACCTTTTGCTCCAGTGGGGTTAAGGGGTTAAAAAGAACAGACCAGTGTTCGAGAGACGAGACATGGTTAAAATGTGAGATGTTCATGATGAATGTACAAGGTCAGAGAGAGCTATAGAGATAAAAATACGTGTACAGTGCCTTGCAAAAGTATTCAAACCCCCCCCCAAATAGGACAAAATAACAGAAAAAGTCAATGTGCATAACTATTCACCCCCCTAAAGTCAATACTTGCCACCATTTGCGGCAATCACAATTCCAAGTCGCTTTGGATAAGTCGTGCCACATCTTACCACTGGGATTTTTGCATTCCTCCTTGCAAAACTGCTCCAGCTCCTTCAAGTTGGATGGTTTGCGCTTGTGAGCAGCAATCTTTAAGTCTGACCACAGATTTTCTATTGGATTGAGGTCTGGGCTGTGACTAGGCCATTCCAACACATTTACATGTTTCCCCTTAAACCACTCAAGTGTTGCTTTAGCAGTGTGTTTGGGGTCATTGTCCTGCTGGAAGGTGAACCTCCGTCCTAGCCTCAAATCACGCACAGAGTGGTACATGTTTTGCTCAAGAATATCCCTGTATTTAGCACCATCCATCTTTCGCTCAACTCTGACCAGTTTCCCAGTCCCAGCTGCTGAAAAACATCCCCACAGCATGATGCTGCCACCACCATGTTTCACTGTGGGAATGGTGTTCTTTGGGTGATGTGATGTGTTGGGTTTTTCTTTGATGGTCGTGAGTTTTGGTAGGCGGCCGTCTCTTGGCAGGTTTGCTCTTGTGTCATGTTCTTTCCATTTGGTTATGATAGATTTGATGGTGCTCCTGGGGATCATCAAAGATTTGGATATTTTTTTTATAACCTAACCCTGACTTGTACTTCTCAACAACATTGTCCCTTACTTGTTTGGAGAGTTCCTTGGTCTTCATGGCAGTGTTTGGTTAGTGGTGCTTCTTGCTTAGGTGTTGCAGCCTCTGGGGCCTTTCAAAAAAGATGTGCATATGTAATGACAGATCATGTGACACTTAGATTGCACACAGGTGGAAATCCTTTCACTAATGATGTGACTTCTGAAGTTAATTGGTTGCACCAGAGCTTTTTATGGGCTTCATAACAAAGCGGGTGAATACATACGCACATGCCAATGTTCTGTTTTCTATTTCTAAAAAATAGTTTTATGTATATATTTTTCTCATTTCACTTCAGCAACTTAGACTATTGTGTTCTGATCCATTACATACAATTCAGATTAACAAAACATTAAGGCTGTAATGTAACAAAATAGGTAAAAAGTCAAGGGGGGTGAATACTTTTGCAAAGCACTGTATATGTATGTATGTAAGTAAATGTTCATATCTGTGATGTGTCTAACAAATGCCTAATGGTTTTAACATGAGAAAACGGCCTATATTATATATATATATATATATATATATATATATATATATATATATATATATATATATATATATAACAAGCATCCCAAAAAGTGATCGACAGCTTTGATATAAATCAAAAAACAATTACATATAATGCTCTCTTTTAGGAGGACATTGGAAAACTGCTGCGCTTTGAGTCTTCTGCACTGCCCGCCGGCCAGCATACCAGCCTGACAGACTATGCCAGCCGCATGCAGCCCGGAACACGCAATATCTACTACCTATGTGCACCCAACCGCCACCTGGCAGAGCACAGCCCATACTATGAGGCCATGAAACAGAAACAAACAGAGGTGAGACACTGGGAGCTACAGGAGACCGCTCTGCAATTTCTCTTGCACATTTAGCTTTTTTGCCCCTTGTTTCTTCACTTACGCTGAGCAGGGGTATAAGCTGTGTATGATGATGACCAGAAACCTTAGTTCTTTCTCTTTGCTTCAGGTCCTGTTCTGTTATGAGCAGTTTGATGAGCTCACTCTCTTGCACCTCCGGGAGTTTGATCGGAAAAAGCTCATCTCAGTGGAGACTGATATTGTGGTGGATCATTACAAGGAGGAGAAGTTTGAGGAGAACCGTTCAGGTTCAGGTATGTAGTGGCTTTCATGGATCGGGTGGGAGGGATGCCAACCACAAACAGTCACTCATCAGTCTTTGTTGCCCTCCAGTCACAGAGCGTCTGCCAGAGAAGGAAGCTGAGGAACTGATGGCCTGGATGAGGAATGGATTGGGCACGCGAGTGACTAATGTCAAGGTAACACATTACACTCTGCATTAAGGGTATTGGATCAGTTTCATGGTGTTTTATTAAACTGAAATTGTAGTCTCATACTTATTAATTTACTATAAAGAACTACATTCAAAGTGACACAGCAAAGGTTCCAGATATGGAATCATTTAAAACTAAAGGTAATAAGAATTGAATATGTCTACTGTAATCCAAAACATTAAAGTCTGCAAATCTGTCAGCCTTTCTGATCCACCCACAATAAGGGGTTTATATTTGTTAATGGGAGATCATTGGCACTAACTAGTGAGTAGCCCTGAGGGTTTTGTCCATTGTCTTGAGATCAGACTAAGCATGCTCAGACCAAGGGGCTCCACTCAAATGAACCCATGCAACGACATCAACTTTTATTCTCTTTCTATTAAAAAAAAAAACCGTAAAGGTCCAAAGACATTTGAAGTTCTTTTGCCTGTTAAACCTTTCCATATATATCACCAAGAACACTTTTTAAGATTGTCCCTTTAAAGTCTTACCAATAAACAGGACAGAATCACTCAGTCATGCTACTGTGTACCTCCAGGCTATTTCTCTGTCCCCTCCACCTTATGGGGGTGGAGAAAACGCATATGTGTCTTTTTGTTTTGCACCAATTGTACCCAGAGCTCTCACCTCCCCCACTTCAAGATATGGTAATAGTGGAGTAACCTATCGCTTGCTTCCACAGGTAACACCACGTCTGGACACTCACCCGGCCATGATCACAGTTCTGGAAATGGGGGCCGCTCGGCACTTCCTGCGCACACAGCAGCTCGCTAAAACTAGCGAGGAGCGAGCACAAATCCTGCAGCCCACACTAGAAATCAACACAGGGTGAGTGTGAGGACAACATAGCTCCAAATCAGCCAGGGGTTTCAGAAATGTATTGGGAAGCAATGAATCTGCTATAGCATGTGAGACAGAGGGACAGACAAAACGAGAGGAGAGGAATGTGGTGTAAGAAATAAAACTTGGCAATGACAGATTGCTAGCAATTGGAACAACCTTCCAGCAGAAGTGGCAGGTGAAACATATTTGATATGGCAGTGTGAGCAGTTTGTCAGTTATGTTTATAGGGCACTGGAACACTTTTCAGATGAATGCAATTTATTTTCTGTTTTTGCCATCCAATATAGTTTCATATATAAAATACACTCTTTTGAACTACTACTCTTAAAAATAGGCAAATGTTTTTAGAATGTAAAAAAAAGAATTATGCACCCTCTAATTTATTACGTTTATATTCAGTTATGCTGTAGTAGGATCTAAAATTGTATTTCTACTGAGTTAGCTTCAGTCTAGACAGTGGGAATGTGACCGCTAACTGCTAGTGCTTTCAAATAAGTTAATTAGTTTACAAAGACTCAATCTTCTTTCAAACTAACACAATGCGCTGTAAAGAAGAAAGTAAAAAATAATTACACATAAAAGTTAAATATGTTATGTATGTTTGCCCATTATCAAGTTTAGTTATTAATTAGACCATATTAAATAAATGTAACCCAATAGTGTTTCGGGTTATATTACTATGAAAACCGATGCTCTGAGCTCACAAGATGGTCTTGCTTGTTGTTGTTGTCACTGGAGAAGATCTGACACTGTTGTACATTGTATTGTAGGCATCCTCTGATCAAGAAGATGGGACAGCTTAAGGACTCGGACCAAGATCTGGCAAAACTTCTGCTTGATCAGGTGAGTGCTTTACAATAATAACAAAATCCCATCCTCTTACTGGCTCACAAACTTAAGACATATTTATGCTGTAAACCTGGTCCTGAAACAAAGGCCTATTAGCAAACCTAACAATCTGAGTGATGTCCATATGTGTTGAGTTATAAGAAGTATGCAGTCGGCAGCTCTTGAATGGTACCAAATCAAAATGGAACATTTTATTTTAATACAAATTTAGTGTACTAGACCTTTTTAATTTGAAATATAAATATGTTATATATAAAAGCGATTGTCAGGTCACATTTTTTTTTTATTCTCAATATTCATTCATCTTTTCATTTTCATGAGTAATTATCAATCTATAATTTGTATATTACAAATGAATGTGACAGTGATGGGGCATCTTAGATATATCTGTTAAATTGTATAAGGTAAACAAAAAGATTCTGACGCTCATCCGAGAACGAACAATAGCTAAGTAGGTTTGCTCTGTAGGTCTTGTTACCTACTCAGAGAGCAACCTCTTTTAGCTCACTTGTGCCCTTCACAGGGATAAATATATCCTGTAGTATATCAGTCTGGTCAGTCAATAGAGTGATCCAGCCCCGAAATACCAGGCAATTCTACCCTGAACAGGAGCAACAGCAAACCCAGATGTAAGTTTCAGCCTCTGTGGGCCTTATCGGTGACGTGGTTTGTATTTCCCAAAGGCGGAGTGAGGAAAACCAAACAAAAAGAGTCAGACGCTCATCTGAGAGATAACAATATGGTATTGTACAAAGTGAGGAATCTCAGGAGTCTTAATATCCGGAACAAATTCCAATCTGTTTTGAATGCACAGACAGCTAAGCAAATAAACTCAAAGTTTGTGCTCTCCTCATCTGCCTCTGTGCTCTCTCTCTCCATATGAAATGCTCTTAAATGGTCAGTATAACCACTTTACAAGTTAAATATATTTTTAGTTCATCATTAATAAATATTAAAAATATATGTGCAAACAGCAGCAATGAAAAGCTTTAGCAAAAAAAAAACATAATTTAAAAATGTCCCCTCCATCATGGCCTCTGCTGCACCCTGTCTTCCCTCATTGTCTTCTACACAATAATATGAGACAAATACAATCCACTCAATTAATTATGCAGAACATTGTGGAGCATGCTCACTTTGGAGAGACAGGTTTTTTGAGGCCATAATCTCCCCCCCCCCCCCCCCCCCCCTTTCTCTTACAGAGCATGTACCACATTATCTGGCCTGCATAATTAAGTAAATGAGCATGAAACACAAATGTTTTAAAGCATTTAAAAAAGCATATTTTTAAACTTTACAAAAGTTATTTACATTAAATTTTTTTAATAAAACCTGTTTAAACTTTATTGAAACAAACAGGAAGTGCCGATAGCATATTTTAGTCTGTAGATCCCATTGTGTGGAAGAGAGCAAGCGCCCAAGAGAAGATATAACCCTGTTGTGCTTTGAGACATTTAATGGAAAAGATAGAAAATCCCAAACACATCAAAATCTTTCCATTTCCCTTTAAATTTGAGTTGTGTTTTCTTAAACTATTGTGCAGGCGATAATGAGGAGGAGTGCGTGTGATCTAAAGCAGTAGATTTAAATTGAAAAGTACTTACATGGACTCTTTAAACAGGGGAATTGTTTATTCTCAGATCTTCAGTAGCATCACAGCTTTTTCTGCCCTCCCAATCTATGAGGAATTAGTCTCATAATAGAATGTATCCAATATAACTAGCAAGAAAACTGTAACTGAAGACATTTTTTGTGGTTGTCGGATTCTCATTGACCCTATCGACTACATAACCAAGGGACATCTGTCAGCCACTGCTCCTCTGAGCTCCCTCAAGCTCATGTTCATATCTCAATGACCTCATCTATCCATCTCCACCTCTACTATCACCTTCTTTGTGTGCCTTCAATCTTTCCCAGCATCAGAGTCTTCTCTAGGGAATCCTGTCTTCTCTTGATATGGCTAAAATATTTGAGCTTTAGCTTTATAATCATAGCTTGCAATGAACAATTTGTCTTGAGTTCCTGCAGTACTGATTTATTGGATCTTCTTGGATTCCAAAGAACTCTGAGCAGTTTTCTCCAGCTCCACAATACAAATGCATCAGTTCTACGACTCGGCCTTCTTTATGGTCTAGCTCTCACATCCGAATGTTACAACTGGGAAGATCATTGTTCTAAACTTTTAATTTAAATTTTAGTGTTTTAGGCCTTAGCAGTTCTGATTCTCTCCATCCCTATCATGTATCTAGTGGCTGGAGAGGATCTACCTACGGGAACTTTATCTGTATATTGATATCATTGTTTATCTACCTCCCTCCTTGGAGTGGCTATTGCAGGCAAACCTACACAGATCAGAAAAAAATAGCTACATTGGCCCTTTTAACTTGTCCATTGGGTAACATATCTAGTACTAACCATATTAGTAGTTCATATCTGAAATGCCTCTGATCTTCTTGCAGATCTATGAAAACGCAATGATTGCTGCTGGACTTAACGATGACCCTCGACCTATGGTGGGACGTCTGAATGAGTTATTGACTAAAGCTCTGGAAAAACACTGACCTGCTGCCCCCTCTCACCCTCCTTTTTGTACAGGCCCTTCATCCTAATCCGCCAAAATATGCAGTGTGTGTTTTAAGAAGTCTAGTTCTGCATCCATATTGTATGGCTTAGTCGTTGGGGCTGACTGTTTACATTACTGGCATGAATGCCATATTTCCTATGGAAAAATTACTTAAAATAATAAAGTATTCTCAGCCATCCAATCTAAACCATTTAACACATCAATAGAACCTTATTAAAGGGGCTCTGTCACCCCAATAGGAAGTTGATTTAATGTTAGAGCAATAAAAACTGCCTATACTTTGGACTAGCACTTTTTCTCTACAGTAAATCATTTCTGAAATGTTTTGAGGCTCCTGTATACTAATGTGCGGCTCAGCGTTCTTGATAAGTGTGGGAGAGGGGTCTAGATAACATTGGGGTCTTTATTTTGGCCACTACAGAGACAGACAAGTAAACTGTAATCCTAATTGACACATCAAGGCCGCTAATGAATATGTATAATCTGCTCATTTGCATATAAATACAGAAACAACAACACAGAATTTCCTAGGATTGATTCACTTTAGAAAGAAAAAAGGAGTAACTCAACATATAGCCATGCTCTTTCAAAATAACAAAAAAAAACTTGATTTTGGGGTGACAATCCCTTTAAAGAAGTGTGTTTTTTTTTTGTTCTTCTTTAAATTATTGGTTTAGTAAACTAATTACTGCTTTGTTTTTGTTTTTTGTAATAATGTGTCTCATAAGGTCAATGAATTTTCCTCCACCTCTTGGTGTCTCTGATAATTGGTGTTTCATTTTGCATTTAGAGATTGGCACATAAAGAGTTGTTACCATGGGAGTAAATAAATATATGAATTGACTTCACGCAAAAGCAATATATTTTGTTAGTGCTTAACGCTAGAATAATTATACATCACAATAGAAAAACAAATACCAATTAAAAATGTCATAATGACAACTTTACTGAAAATAGATAACTCAAAACTTTAAAAAAAAGTCCAAAGTGAGTTGTGTGTTTCAACAACTCTCCAGCTCTGTGATATCAAGGCACGTTAGAATGGAAAAATTCCTGGTATCCAATAAATCCTTAATATGGAATTAATATTTATGTTTCTAAGTAATGTATAAGGCCTATGAATCTTGAAGGGATACCTCTTTCTTGGAAGGCTCCTCTGTTGGGTAGCCCCAAAGCTTAATATCGTCCTAATATAGATAGGACAGCCTAATACTAATAGTGGCTACCAGGACTGATCACATGGTGTGTTTCTAAGTCTAAGCCTATGATCCTCGAGGGCATACCTCCTGTTCTGAAGGGCTCCACTAATTGGCAGTGCCAAAACTGGCTAATAAGCATTAATGGAAAGAGGACAGCCTAGTTCAGAAGTGTTGTACATACAATACAGTTGTGGCCACATAGAGAAAGAGTATACACTGTATCACAATCCTCACCACACAAGAAATCCTGTAATCATCATATCTTGTGTGGTGAGATTTGTGATATGTTGTATACTCCTCTTCTTATGTGGCCATAATTGTGTAGGATTTATTGGAGATCTGGAATTTTTCCATTCTGATGTGCCTTGGTATCATAGCGCTGGAGAGGTGATGAAATACCCAATTCACTTCGGACTTTAGCTAGAAGTTATCCATTTTCAATAAAGTTGTCATTATGACATTTAATTGGTATTTGGTTTTCTATTGTAATTTGTATTGCCTTTACAGCATTCAAGGCAAATGCTTTGTCTCGGGTTGGGAAATAGACCTTTCCTTGCTGTGTATGAAGCAGACCACGAGATGGAGAAATATTCCAAGCTGTGGACAACAAAACCATAAAGAAAGTTTAGTAAAGTCAATAATTCGGAAAAAGAAAATAAATACATATTAAAAATACACGTACAGTAATGTTAAAATTATCTATATCGGCAAGCAGTCCCCCCAAATGAAGTTATTTTTTAGATTATTCTCAAAGAGCATTAAAAGCTGGATATATGTTATGCTATCCATCTTTTCTAAAATAAATCATTCCTGAAATACTCACCATTGTTTTTGATGCATTATTATGCAATTTATTGGCTTATAAATACTAATGATCTACTTTTCTTGTGACCGTAGCTTGATTTGTTTCTGTGGCTGCAAAAAACAAGTTTTATCATATAGTATAATCGTCTCCACAACCTTATTAAGGTGTAAAATGGCATATAGATCAACACAATAGAATGGATCTGCACAAACAATGCTGGATATCTCAGGAATGCTCTTTAAGGTGAAAACAACCTGTTATTGGAGTGACAATGTCCCTTTTTTTTTTTTTTTTTTTTTAAGCTCTAATGCAATTTCTATATTTTGTCTAAATTATTTTGTATCATTTCTGACTTGTCATTTAGTTCAGCATCATTAAACAATCTAAACCACCTGCAGTCACTTTTTATTTTATTTTTTACTAATCATTAAAAGGGAATTTCTGCATAAAAGAATCTTTTTTTTTTTTATCTAAAAAGCACACTATGAGAAGGTTAAATGGACTCTTTGGGAAAAAAAGTTTCAACTAGATGACTTAATTGTGTCCTCAATACAATTATGATATAAAACATTTTTTGGGGAGTAACAGATTTTGTGATTTCTGGAACATCCCATGCTGCTCAGACACAGCATGTCACTATTAGTGGCGTGATACACTTCCCCTGTGGACGTGGCCTTAGATCATAGCTGTGTAATATGACCGTTCTTACGAAGAACAGAAAGAAAGGGGAAGGTTCCAGAAAGTCAGAATCTGTTATTGTGGGGGCTTCTTAGATGCAAGTGACGTGTAAATATCATATACACTGGGGAGGAGAACATTAACTAATGTATCTTAAAAATTTATATAAAGCAAAAAATGCTTAAAAATTCCCATTTAACTATGCATTTAAACGACATGGGACCTGTCTTATTCGCTGCACGTTTGTAGAGACATGGAAACCACCATTAAAAGAAAAATTGCTTTCCATTTGTACCATATGGACTTGTATCGTTTTCTAGTTACTGCACTGTGCTTGCGGAGATAGGAAGACAAAAATAGAAGATAAATTATCTTCCATTAATATCACAGAATTCCGAGATGGATTTTATTATCAGATCAAAGGCTACACTTCTAAACTTGGCAAATTAATATATATTTTTTTTTATTTTGATGTATAATGGTGAAGCAATACAGGTAGGAAACAAAAAAATATAAGTATATATATATATATATATATATATATATATATATATATATATATATATATATATTAAATATCTTGCTCATCACCTCATGCCTAATTTTTCTCCTGCTTGCCATAGAAACCTATAGAAACGGAATTTATTTTAGATAAGAACCAGTGGCAGAGCTATTGATGATTGTTATTGATCCAGAGGGAGGAAAACCGAAAAAAAAAAAATCCTGCCCATTATCTCAAAAGGGAAAAAACTAAAATTCCTTCCTGACGCTCAGGTACTGGCGATCGGACTCCTCCCTGGATCAATACTCCCTCTCTAATTATCCAGGATAACCCTGACTGCCCTTTTTATTTAAAAATATATCCAATGTCTTTTAAAGTTCTCCCTCGAATCCGCAGTCACCACTTTCTTTGGTAGAGAATTCCACACAATAACCACCCAGTCTTTCTTCCTAACTTGGCCCTTCCTTTCCCCTTATTAGTTTTGTTGTCCTTCTCTACTTTTTCCAGTTCTAAAAATGTCATACGTTCTATGGAGGAGCTGCAAGGCGACCAGATTACGGTAATTTGCACCAAGGCCCTCCATCTACCCTGCCCATATCTACCTAAAAGTATGGTTTAATTAACACTCCAAATAAATGGTCATTTGGTCAAAGTTTCTATCACTTGACAAAAGGCAATGAGTCTTCCTCATGATATTTAATTGACACTGTATTCAATTATGCGAAGGCAAGCCACCATTTCTGGTTTCGGGGTCCATGAATGCAGAGACTTGTCACACTACAAGAGGTGCAGCTGATACTACTTATTATCAATGCGTCACACAGGACTGATGGAAATGTCCTCAGTCCACAAGACCCTCTCTGTTGAGAAGGTAGCTCAACAAACAAGGCAATGGCTGACCCAGTATAGAATATCTGCATGTAATAGGTAACATTAAAGCCTGTGTGTATGTTTTTAAAACATTCTAAAAACATTTCACCTATTATCCAGTATAGTTCTTCAACTAGCATACTTTAAATATGAAACTTTGATGTTCCTTTAAGTTGCCTTGTGTATTATTATTATTGTTTATTTGTAACGCGCCAACATATTCCGTAGTGCTATACATGTGTTAATATTGTTTTGCCTTGATCACTACGCATTACAAAAGATGGAGGGCCCTGTCTTCGAGCTTAGAATCCAGTGTCCATAGTTCTTTCCCCAAAGCACCGTGCAAGATTGAAAACTTGCAGACTTAAAATGTAAAGCTATCTCTTTAAGATGTGTTCAGACATTAGTTAAACATTCTTTCAATAAAATAAATTGTGTGGAATAAATTAAAAAGGGCCATGATACAAAAAACCCCAAATCACAATGGAAATGCTAAACCCAATAGCAGATATTACCCCCTTATAAATAAAAAATCAGTAATGTAATTTCTATGGGAGCTGTTAGAGAATCACATATATAGTTGTCGTAATTACGATTTGTCAGTCACGCTATAAGTTACTGGCATGCGAAATGAGCCCCGAAAGTTACTGGCACTCATTGCGAGTCCTGTACATGACTGGCTTGACGGGGCTGCAATGAGCGCTGAAGGAGCTCCTTGTGAGGGCCGTAACACTGGGGTGGGGTGCTATTTCTATTTAATTGGTGTTTTTGGGAGGTCTCAGCACGGCTAAGCGAGGAAAAAATGGCGGCCCTAAAGTTGCGGGTTGCCAGATACCTGCAATGAGCGGCAAAGCTGCTCATCGTGAGGCCTAGAAAGTAGAGGGGGGGAGGCTCATTATGGGGCATGAAAGTTGAGTGCGGGTTGGCCGAGGTCTGCAATAAGTGGCCCGTAAAGTAGAAGGGGAAGAGGCACGCAATATGTGGCAAACAGCATTACCAGGCTTCAAATTTTATTGCCGTCATTTTTGATGGGCAAGTCGGTAGTACATAATATAATTTTAATATGAAATAAACAGAAAACAATTTATCCCTTGTCATAATCACCAGGTAGTAAATGTACTTCTGTTCTGCTGATGGGCATAGGTTGGGGGGAATAACCGTTAACCCATGCATAACACAACTGTGATAACCTCTTCATAACTTGAATTGTGAAGATGTTTAAAAAGTTAACCATCAATATTAACATACCTCCCAAATGTCCTTTTTTTTGTTTAAATACTGTAGTTTTGGGGAACAAAAAGAAACATACTTCTGTCCCTCCTACCCAAACCCCCAAAATCTTTCTTTTTAAGTGACATGACTCAGGCATGCTTGAAAAAGGACAGTATAGCTTAAAGGACCATTTACCTCACTATAAGTGCTCTTCATGGTGTGAAAGAGCACAAGATTGTATGTGAAAATTATCTTTTCTTTTTAAATTACACTAATAACACCCAAAAAGCTCCATGATTAATAATATATGCCGGCACTGTGCAGTGAAGACAAAGATGTATACGTTTTTCTCTGCACTCAGGAATGCAGCAGTAATCAGTTAACCCACAGGTAACATATTTAGGTGTTTCCAGCATTCCTTTATCTGCACAGATTAATTTGTGAAGCGTTAACACTATTTTTTGTTGCTTATGCTCACTACACAGTGCTTCAACTGTGGGTCTGTCTGCCGGCAGCCAGTGATTCATGTAAACAGAGATTTAATTAATCATTTCCCAGGGAAAAATTCACGTATTTCAAAAATTCTAAATGTATTTCAACATGCTTTTTGGAGATCTTTACATTGGAGTGCTCCAAATTGTACTGAATTAAGTGGTCCTTTAACAAAACTCAACTCAGAAGAATGTGAGTCAACTTAGATAAATCCAGTTAACATACTTGACATATGTATGGTGAAAACAAAGCCACAGAGATTATTGAAGGACACAAGAACAATAGAAAAGAAGGGTCGATGACCAAAGTGACCAAGAACATCCTAATCCTAAACACAGGTTCAGGGTCAACAGGATGTTCCTGGTCATGTTGGTCATCGATCCTTCTTTTCTATTGTTCTTGTGTCCTTCAGTCATGGTCTTTTGCTTAGTTGTCTCTCTGCCGCCAATGAAACCCACCCACCATCACTATGAGTGTGGTCACAGCAGGAATCGTGCCTGGCCTGTGAAACATAATAACCCCACCACTAAGATCCACCTCATCCATGGCCAACTAGCAATGTCTCAGGGCACAGCCACATAGGGTGGGATGAATGCAGGACAAACTCTTCCATCAATTCCAGCATGACCATATAATCTTCTCTATCCAAATCCTGTCTATAAATTTAAAAGAGAAAGAAAGTCCACAGCTGGGTGTCTACGCAACACACATTTTAAAGATGCACACTGAGTAATGTGGTGGCGTGTATTTATCTGTTATTGAATGGAAGTAACACTAGCCATCAACATGTCTGTTGAAATGGTGGGAGTAAGCAATCTGTTCTCAAGTGTTTTTATTCTCAAAATCTTTAGTCTGTGTTTTATGATTTTATAATATTTACTTTATTTTCACTCATTAATTACTATTTCTCTTTTCAACAATGTTTTTTTATTTTTAAAGTACAATCAAAGTATAGTATTTATAATATGCTTTTTTGAAGCACTTGAATTGATAATGGAAAAAATATTTTACACAGTAGTTTAAAATAAATAATTACAGCTTTTAACAACTGTTTTCAATGTTGGTTTTTGTTTATTCAAATGACCGTTATGGTCTTCCTTGATCACTGTGCCTTAAGGAGTCCAGCTACACCTCACTGACGAGGTCCAATCAAGGCCGAAAGGTACGTCTGGGGTTTGCTGTTTCTCCTGTTCAGATTAGAATTGCTTGGTATATTGGGGCTGCATCACTTTATTGAGTGTGACCGACTGATATACTACAGGATACATGAGAAGGGCTCTCAGAGTGGGTTATCATGTCCATAGAAGTACCTATTAAGGTTAGTGCGTTATCTTATCACCTCCTCTCACTCCTGCCTTGAGGACTTTTCTCGTGCTGCCCCTACTCTGTAGATCTCCTTGCCTCGCACCACTAGACTATCCTCCCGCCTTAAAACCTTTAAAAACTCACTAGACACATCCGTCTTCAGCCTTAATATGCACAACTGCATATTTTACAGCATGTCACTCACACCCAATATCTACAGTGTAACACACATCCACCTCCACTTACATCAGCCTACTGCTTTACTCACCTCCATCTTGCATCTATCACCCTGCCATACCACGCCCCAACCTTACCTTCTAGATTGTAAGCTCTATTGGCGTAGGGACCTCACTCCTGTTGCACCAAGCTGTTTATGGACCCATTGGTTTCAAATTTATATTTCAATGTACCTGTATTTCTTCTTACCTTAGAGTTTGTCTATACCTTTGTAAATTGCCAAATGTGCCCACTGTAAATAGTGCTATGGAAAATGTTGGAGCTTCATAAATAAAGACAGATAGACAAGCAATCTAAGATGGAATCCCACACGATACAACCAGAGTCATCTAAATACAAAGTCCAGTCTAAAATGCTTTTATGTATGCTGAGGAAGGCAGATGACATATAAATAATGGGAATAGTGGTTTAACTTATTTCAGTTGTGCAGGGTACAAGCCAGTTTTGTGGGCCACCATTTACAGCTGAGCCTTCCAGTTAGGAGGAATACCTTCGTGGTTCATAGTTTAATTAATAGTATTGGCTTTTATTATCAAAAATGATCCCGCCTCCTATTTTATTGCCTCCTATCTTCACTTATATCATTTTAATCAAGATTAGGCTTTTAGTTTTTGTGGCCTTATTATTGTTTTAATTTTACAATTAAAGTCAATTGTATTAATCCCCACTGGGAATCTTCTGTATGTTACATACTTCAGAAAAATGTAAAGTGTGTGCCAAATGGTCCTTTGAGCATTAAATTCTATTTTGCTTTAATATTTTTGACTATCTATCTATCTATCTATCTATCTATCTATCTCCATATATATCCATATCTCTATCTATATGTCTGTCTATCACTCTCTCTCTTTATCTCTAGTTATCTATGTATCTATCTATCTATCTATCTATCTATCTATCTATCTATCTATCTATCTATCTATCTATCTATCTATCTATATATCTATCTATCTGTATATCTATCTCCATATATATCCATCTCTCTATCTATATGTCTATCTATCTATCTATCTATCTATCTATCTATCTATCTATCTATCTATCTATCTATCTATCTTTCATTATCTATATACCTATCTATCTATCTATCTATCTATCTATCTATCTATCTATCTATCTATCTATCTATCTTTCATTATCTATCTATCTATCTATCTATCTATCTATCTATCTATCTATCTATCTTTCTCTAATTTTTATACATCCCATATCTATCTATCTATCTATCTATCTATCTATCTATCTATCTATCTATCTATCTTTCATTATCTATCTATCTATCTATCTATCTATCTATCTATCTATCTATCTATCTATCTATCTATCTATCTATCTATCTATCTATCTATCTATCTCTAATTGTTATCTATCTATCTATCTATCTATCTATCTATCTATCTATCTATCTATCTATCTATCTATCTTTCATTATCTATCTATCTATCTTTCTAATTTTTATACATCTCATATCTATCTATCTCCATCCATCTATCTTTCTCTAATTGTTATCTATCTATCTATCTATCTCTAATTGTTATCTATCTATCTAACTTTCTCTAATTGTTATCTATCTATCTTTCTCTAATTGTTATCTATCTATCTATCTATCTATCTATCTATCTATCTATCTATCTATCTATCTATCTATCTATCTATCTATCTATCTATCTATCTATCTATCTATCTATCTCTAATTGTTATACATCTATCTATCTATCTATCTATCTTTCTAATTTTTATACATCTCATATCTATCTATCTATCTCCATCCATCTATCTATCTTTCTCTAATTGTTATCTATCTTTCTCTAATTGTTATCTATCTATCTATCTATCTATCTATCTATCTATCTATCTATCTATCTACCTTTCTCTAATTGTTATCTATCTCCCCATTCTATCTAGCTAGCTCTCTATCTCATTCATTTATATCATACAATATATCTATTTTATTATAGTCTTTGGAGCAGTAACTACGCATTGCGTATTTATGTATTTGATGTTTTCTTAACACTCTGAGCTGCAGGGTTTACAACAAATCACATCTGTATTTCAATGTAAACAACGTCGCCATGACGACGCGTGGCTCCGCCTACCACCTACCGGAAGTAGGAGTTCAAACTGACGCAAGATGGCGGCCGCCTGTGAAAAAAATCTCCTGCAATAACGGGCTGTGTGTGATAAATAAAAACACCATGTCCATTAGGCTTTAAGGTTAGTGACTTTGTTTTTCCAGTGATAGCTGCCATATATACATTAGACCGTTACATACACATAGGAATGGTGGCTGCTGTAATGATACCCAGTAATGCACAGTGACACCAGAGAACATAGCCATAAGGTGGAATAAAACGGTTATATATAGTGACAGGGCTTTGTGCTGACCAAAGCAAGCCTCCCAGATATCCCACAATAGTCCTATATAGTGCACTGTTTTGAGGAACTACATCTAAAAATAGACTAAATGTTTTAGATTGTGAACAATAATACACCCTATGCTGCTGGAGAAGCTGCCCTTTTAGTTTTGGCTTATTAACTTCCAGAGGTGAAAGGAGACTTTGAATGCAGAGGAAGTTTATATCTATTGACTGGGAATGTGACAGCCACAACTGCCTGTGAGTTCATTTAGATTGTACTTTTGTGAGCTTTAATCTTGCATGGACAGGGCCCCCCCAACCTTTGCAGCATGTTGATATTGGTTTTCCTTGAACTTAACCCTTCTGTGGCGCTACAGAATATGTTGGCGTGCTACAAATTAATTATAATAATAATAATAATAATAATAATGTAAAGCTCACTAGTTTAAAAGGACACATCTTATGAAAAAGTAGCAGACAGAAGCAGCTGAAAAAAAGAAATGGATCAATACAGTCTATTATGTTAATTTTAGTTGTTCAGTTTAATGCTATGCACATCTTATGCCTGGCTGTGCTTATCCATAAGGTATTCTTGGCAAAGATGCTGGAGTGGGTTGCCAGTTCCTTCTGCATTGGGCTGTGATTTGTCTGACCTCTCTGCTATGACCTGCTCACCCTGGGTGATACTACATGGTATTGCTCAAAGCTTAATTGAAATACACAAGCCCCTTTACCATGATCCTGAAGTGGACAGTGTAATATAATTACATATTCAGACAATTACCCATAAAACATCATACAAACAGATACAGATTTTTTTTTATTAGATATTTTTTTAATTTTCAACAATCATAAAAAACAGAATACATCAACTTAAATGCATACTTATACAAAATGGATTAAATTTACAAAAGACAAAACTACATTTCTTAAGAAGTATGTTCATTCTAGATATTGGTCATACTCTTTTCTATCCTTTTATTTTTCCCCTTCATACAGAAAGGGGAAAACGATCCGAGAATGGGTAAACAGGGGGGGGGGGGGGGGGTGGGGATGAGTGGCATTTCTGGTCTGGAGGGGGATACAGCTTCAACATATCTTCCATTCATATCAAGGCTGAACCACTTTTCCTTTCTTTGCTCATATCATAGTTTTTCCCCATAATTATATTTATCCTATATTCTCCATTTCGTTGTATCGTGTTTTATTAACTCAGACATTTGAAAGTCTTTCTCCAATGCTATATTTCTTTTCAATACATTTAATATCTCATCCCAAGACAGCATAATTTGTTGTTTCCAATAACAAGCCAGCTTCCATTTTGCAATTAAAAGAACTTGCAAAATGAAGGCTTGTATTGAGTAATTTAGTCCAGATGCCATTATATGCAAAATAGCCATTTGTAGTGATGATACAATGGTTGTACCCACTATTTATGATATATTCAAAAAACAATTAGTCCAAAAGGATTCTGTCTGTGGGCATCCCCCCATATGTGTAAGAAAGAGACTAAATAGCCACAATCTCTCCAACATAAGTGTTGGCCTAAATTTCCTGTAAATTGGCTAATTTTCTCTGGAACAAGATACCATCTATTTAAAATCTTAAACTCTACTTCCCTTAAAGTTGCATTTTTAATATATCCATCAGTTATTGACAGCGCTTTTTTCCAAGTTTCTATGGACAAGACCAGATTTAACTCTTTTCCCCAAATTTTCATATTTATTGTTTTATCTTTTTGAGATGGTTCTCTCGTTATTTGAAAGCATTTAGATATTAAATGCTTTCTATTATTTTGAACTAACAATATTTCAAAATCAGTCACTTCTTCTCTCTTTATAACATACACCTTGTATTTCTTTATTGCCAATTGCAATCTTAAATATTCCAACCAATCTTTTCTATCTATATTATGTAATGTAACAAAATGGTCAAATGGTGAAAATTATGACCCTAAGTAAAGTTTGTGTAATGTATCTATACCTTTTTTAATCCATTTATTTGAAATTGAAATCTGTAATATTCTTTCTAAGTCTTTCATTGGCGTAATTAAACTAGGGTATGGAATTAACTCAAATTTTTTATTAATTTTATACCAAAATGTTATAATTTCTTAATAATCCAAGAATCTGTGTTTTTCTTTTTTTTCCAATGGATCTTCACAAAAAATCAAGTCTCTTAAATTACCTTCTCTCAAACTAGCCTCTTCAACTTGTGTCCATGAATATGTTACCCTTGATCTATCCACTTAACTATTTGAGATAAGCTTTATCATGATGCAATAATCCTAGGATCCGGATAGGATATACCCCCATTCTTATATTTTCTAGTTAAAATATCCTTTTTAATTCTTGATTTTCTTCCATTCATAACATAATTATCAATCAAAGTTTGAAACTTCTTAAAGCGGGAGACAAATTGGAATATTTCTCACATAATAGTTACATCTTGGCAAATAGGCGATTTTTATAGCTGCTATTCTACCTGAAAAGGAAAGATTCTTATTTTTCCACTCTTGTATAATATTAAAGTATTTTTCATATAATCTTTTATAATTTAATGGAAAAATCTTATTGATATATTTCACATAAACTATTCCCAACTGTGTAAATTTACCATCTGACCAATTAAAAGGATATTTTGATTTTAGTAGTTCTTTATTCTTGACCTTTAAATTCATATCTAATATTTCAGTTTTTTGAAGGTTGAGCTTATAATATGAAATAAAACTAAATTCCTTTAGTATTTCATGTAGATATTTTAACGAGTTTTCCGGACTAGTCAACATTAATACTATTTCATCTGCAAATAAAACTATTTCATGTTCCGTCCCTTTCACTTCAATTCCTTTTATTTTCTCTGTAGACCTTATTAATTCAGCCATAGGCTCTATTAATAAAGTAAATAGGACAGGAGATAAAGGACACCCCTGTCTTGTCCCATTCCTTATAGGAAATCTATTAGATCTAAATCCCAAACTAGCCACAGTTGCTTCTGGGTTTGTATATATAGCTCCTATAGCTGAACTTCCAAATGCCCCTAAACCGAATTTGTCTAAAGTAAGTTTCATATACTCCCACCCTATTCTATCAAATGCTTTCTCTGCATCTAAAGAAACAAACAGGGTGGGAGTATTATTTCTTCCCACATAATCAATAAGGTTCACTATTTTCCGTGAATTGTCACTTCCCTGTCTACCCGGTACAAAACCATTCTGATCTTTCACAATTAAATCTTGTATTACAGTTTTCAACCGGGTAGCCGGGATTTTTGAATAAAGTTTAAAGTCTGCATTTAAAAGAGATATCGGTCTATATTCACTACACTCTAAATTATCTTGTTTCTTTTTAGGAATTGGAACAATATTTGAAAGTAAAAATTCACCTGTAGTCTTACCAGTATCTTTTATTTCATTAAAAAGATCCCGTAAATGCTCTGCAATAACCGGTTTACATATCTTGTAGAAGAGATTGGAAAGGCCATCAGGGCCCGGAGAAGTATATAATTTTAGATCTTTAATGGATTCTTCAACATCAACCACTGTAATAGGGCTATTAAGATATTCTAATTGGAATTTTGATACCCTCGGAAGAGATATTTTATCCCATAATTCCTGAATTTGTTCTGTTGTCGGTTTTATAAGTTGTGAATTTGCTTCTAAATTATATAATTCCTGATAATAATTTGCAAATGTTATAGCAATATCTGTTGGATTACTAACACATTTACCTTCACTATACAAAGATTCTATTCTTTTCTTAGATAATTTATTTTTAAATTTATTAGCCAATAATTTACTTATTTATTTCCATACTGATACAACCTCTGCTGATTCTTCCATACATATCTATCTGATATCATTTGATTTATCTTTTTTATTTGAGCCTGACAACCTTTTATTTTACTAAGCATAGCTAATTCTGGGTTTTGTTTGTTTTACAATTCCCACTTATATAAATCTGTATACAACTGTCTTAAAGTGGCTCCTCTTTGTTTCTTTCTTATACTCTTCCTTATAAAGGCTTTTTGTGCGTTCCAGATAGTGGATTTATGATCTACTGATCCTACATTAATTTAAAAAAACCTTTTAACTTCCTCTTTCAATTTTTCTTTTTTATTCTTATCTTAAAAAAAGGAGTTATCAATTTTCCAACATGGAATTCTAGCTTTCTCTGTTCCCAAATTAAGTTTGACCAAAACAAAAGCATGATCTAAAATAGCAATTGGTCCAATTTTGACTTCCCTTACTTTTGAGATCGTCTTACTATCTGTAAATACATAGTCAATTATTGTATAAGTATGGTGTCTACCTGAGGAGAAAGTATAATTCAATTGATTTGGGTATAATACCCTCAAAGTATTATAAAAATTATATTTCAATATACTGTTTACAAATTGTTTATTTTTTCTTTTTGTACTAGCATCACAATCTGGATATCTAACAGAGTTTCTATCCAGTTGACAATTCATTAAACTATTAAAATCTCCTCCAATTATAGACGTCCCTTGTACATATCTATTCCAACGATCCAATACATAAAAAATTAATTAGTTCTGTTTATTATTTGGTGCGTAAATATTTAGCAGAGAATTTTTTTCTTGACCAAATCTTTCCAACCCAAAGTATATATCTACCATTAGGATCATATATAACCAATTCTTCCTTTAAGCTTAAGTCATTATTCAACAAGATGGATACCCCTCTAGCTTTTTTCTTAAAGGTCGAATTATATACCGTATCATAACCATTAATAACAACCTTTGGAATCTTATCCGTCTGCCAATGTGTTTATTGTAGTAATAAGATATCTATTTTTCCCTTCTCACTAGATTGCCTATTTGATTCCTTTTAACTGAATAGTTCATGCCCTGACAATTAAATGTCCAACCCCATTTTACTTTAGAAAAAATTCCAAATCCTGCTTCATCCCTCTCCAAACACAAAAGGAAAAGACAAAAGGGACTGGGGGAAAAAGGGAAAACATGGGGAAACAAATACATAAAAAAAACTAAAAACAAATTCTATCATCATACACAAATCTTCCTCAATATGTTCCAATTGACACCCTGAACCACTTCCTATACCCAGCTTCTATTAGGCAAGGGAATAGGAAAGGGGTCTAAGTGGCAATGGGCAAACTTAAAAAAAAAAGTTTGAATGACTTGGCGGTGGTCATTCCCATATCTTTTCTACCTCTATACATAGTAACATCTACATTTTACCCCATAAAACTTTGCAACCTTTGGCAAAATTGTTTCAACTCTCTTTTCCTCTCTTTTCCTATCTGTCTATCCTTCTTATTCTTGTTCTTCCCCATATATATTCCAACTTATCGTCAACTTCCTACAAAAACTCTCTCTTTACTTTCAATATCACTTTTCACATTATATCTGTTTAATGTCATTACCCTTCCCTCTTTTATCTATCCCTTTCAAAAAAGTGCTCTAGTGCTTTGGCCTCCGGTCCATCTTTCTATCCATTATTTTTAATCTCTTTTATATACTATTTTATTTTACATTTTACCAACCCCAAAATAACCTATTTCTGTTTTTACTTTTACTCTTAATATTATCAACCTTAGTGTCTTAAATTCATAATCCTCTTAAAACCATTTTATACCCTCTACATTCGTTTAGTCCTTAAAGTATTAAAGTGCCTTATAGTTAAAGTGCTTTGTGATCACTATAATATTTCTCTATCATTATAATCATTCTCTTTCCAATCACTACTTAACAATATTTCTATATCCTTTATATAACATCTGAATGTGATAATATTTATATATTAAAGTGATTAGTAAGTGCAAAATTTCATTTAATGAATAGTGTTCAGATAACATCAACATCAGAATTTATTTACAGTGATTACATTATCCTCTTTAAATAAAATGACATAAAAGATAAAATTTACCAATAAACAGAGATAATTTCAAGGAAAATCAAGATTAAATTTATTTGACAACAAGAAAATAAAATCCTCCACTTCTCTCCACCTCATTAATTTTCTCCAGTAATTACTTACACCACTTTGCAAGAAAAGATTGTTGTAATTACAGTTTTTTGATTATTAAAGGAAATTATCAATTTTACCGGATATGCCCATTTATAAGGAATTTCTTTTTCTCTTAAAATCTTTGTTATAATCTCTGAAATTTTTCCTTTTATTTAATATTTCTCCTGCAATATCTAAATAAATTTGAATCTTATCATATGGAGTTTGAAAAGTCTTTTTTTCAAAAGCTTCCCTCATTATTTTGTTTTTTATTGCGAAGTGGCTTAGTCCTACTATCCCATCTCTGGAAACAGATTTTTCCATATTTTTCGGAAGTGGAATACGGTATACATTATCCAAATATTCTTCATTAATCTTATCTTCTCCCAGTAAATAGGTCAGAAATAATATAAGATACTTTTTTAAATCCTTAGCAGGTATTGTTTCAACAATTCCCCTAATTCTTATATTAATTCTTCTAGCATTAGATTCTAATCTGACAGTTCTAAAATTAAGCTCAGTCATTTGTTCCCTTAGGTCCTTAATTTCTTTATTGAGTTTTACTTGTTCTATTAAAAGTTCATTATAGCTAAGTTCTAACCCCTGTATTGCTTTAGTCTGTTTTGGAAAAGCTAATGTATTCTTGGCTATTTCGTGAGACAATTCTACTTTTATCATCTCTTGAAATTCTCTGTAAAGTATTTTAATTGATTTCAACGTTACTCTTTCTTCCCCCTCTTCTTGATCAGCATCTTTTTTTTTCACTATCAGATCCTCTTCCCACCCAGATTGGGTATTTGAAGAGTCTAATTGTGAGCTAGAAGAACTATCCATTTGCTTTTCCTTTTTAGTTCCTTTTTGTGGAGACAGAGCGACTTCTCTTACTCTGGATATATTTTTTTTATCTCTCGATTTACTTTTACTGCTTTGATTCTCTCTATCTCTCATTTTTTCAGGCTTACTCATTACTAACCCTTTACCTTTATTCACTTTAATCTACTTTTCCCAATTCAACCTCTTCTTTTATCAGGATTTCTTATATCAAGGGAGATTCTTATATTATTCATTCAACTAATCAATCAGTACATGCAGTAAAAGTTATACACCATCACCATATATACAAAATCACATCCATGAAGATCTTTCTACTTCATGCACAATGTTGTAGGGACTTTTTCTATCCCTTACTAGATGCTGACTCGATTTCAACACTGTGTCCTTTGTCTACTGAATAAATGGTGTCTGATGGTTATTCTCAATCAATAATGAGTCTTTCAAACTCTCAATATCTCAGGTATAATTCAGTAGATAACCATACATAAATAATTTCGTCTGAAACTCTCAAGATATCAGTCTTCAATCCTCATGCAGCATATCCAAGTTCCACCAGCCCCCCTGCTTTCAATTCCATCTTCAACAGCAGATTGCTTTGGGAATTGCAGATCTTTTTAACTCCCTCTTCCTTCAATTTATATATCTTTGGATATTTGCTCTAATGATATACTTCAAAATAGGAAAGCTCAGCTATCTATAATAGCCTATAAGCTTTAATCTTCAGCAACAATTGCCTTAAGGATTAATGGTATTTTTATCACCAAAATTGTGTATTACACATAACTGCATATCTTATAGTCAGTCTCAGACCCCAAGACTTGCTGAGCTTCAATACACTTGCATAATCTTTAATATCACATAAGTAATCCAATACTCCCCTTTCACTCAGGGTCTTTCCTCCAGTGACTTATTTCTTTTTTACCCTCTTCCTTATAAATATTACTCTTATAGATCAGGCCCATGGAGAGGAGCATCTATCTATGATAGATTTGCATATTACTCTTATGGTGTACTCTGAGTAGAAAATAGCAGGGTGTATATTACATCTTGCAATCAGTCTCTGAAAGTCAGACCTATTTAGGGTCACTTATACCGTCTCCAACTCAGACTCCAGCCATTACTGAACCTCAATGAGGTCCTATAAGCATCGTTCTTAAATAGCTTACCAACTCTCCCCTTTTACTCAGGGTCTTTTATCCAGGGTCCTTTTACTTTCTCCCAGTTCCTTCACTTTATATTTAATTGCATATTACTCTTATGGTGTATTCTCAGTAGGAAAGAGCAGCCATCTATGATAGCCCCTAAACTTTCACCTTCAATGCCAATTTGTAATAAGAAATTTAAGGTCTTTTGTCTTCAACGGTGTATTAGACATCATTGCATATCTTATCATTAGTCTCTGTGAGTCAGATTAAAGAGCCAGGCTAACCATCTTTGCAATTTTCTCTGGACTTCAGCCAGCTTTCATATTCTTTGTCGCAGAGGGTACTAACACTTCTCCCTTCATTCGTTCATCCATTCAGAGACTTTCCCCTCTTCCCTTTACCTTTTCTCTCTTCCTCTCTTCCTCCTTTCCCCTTTCGTCCTTTAAGCGTATTTTACTTTCTACTCAATGGCAGCCATACTCAGCGTCTCCTTGTGTCTCCAAGACTTACAAAGGCCCTGGGAGGATACCACTCTCAGCCGTCTCAGTTTGCCACCGCACAGCATGTGTCCTCTCCAACGCTGCTCTCAGACGCTGCATACCACGTTGCAAACGCTCAGACGCTGCACACCAGTTCGACCACCGCCATCCGCCCGACTAGCGCTAACTAGTCACTTCCTGCCGTGTCATAATTGAGACACCTGACAAACAGATAAAATATGATGTGCTTGATTCACTTTTAGTTTACAAGTAAATTGAGAGAAATGTTAAACAAAGACGCAAGGAGAGTCTACCTGTTGTGTTTTCTTATCTGATGCACATTCAGTTCTACTGGAATACAAGTATCATTTTGTTGCAGTTCAGATCCCCACAAGACTCGCTCTTCCTTGGTTTCCTGTATCACGTCAAGACAGAGGATGAGATCTTTTAAATACATGATATAATTTTTTGGACTACAATAACCATTTAAAATTTACAATATTATATATAGCGTGGCTCGGGGATAATTGTTAGTACCTAAAGCGGCATGCCAGAGCAATGCTCGCGATCACACGCATCCGTCTTCTCTTCCTGGCGTGTATAGGCGACGCAGGGGTGTGGAAAATGGTGTTCTGGTCGGGTCAGCACTCCCGAGTGTACGGCTTTAACACTTGGGGGCACTGACACGGCCAGAGTGCCAGGGCGGTTTAAATAGGATGAGATTTCAATAAAATAAATTAGCTGTGTGTATGCAGTACGGCAACAATTTCTGTGTAATTTTAAGTTGTAATAAAGTTTCTTCTGTTCCTCTTACAATAGCTGCTGCTGCCACTTGAAGAGAACAATGCCAGGAATATGAATGAAAGGTGAAAGCCTGGCCAGCGAGTGCCAGCCCAGATGTTGTGATTCTTATGTGTGCTCAGCCCATCGTGTAAAGATTTCCTCATGGTTGAGTCAGATGACGAGTTCACTGAACTGTGCTCAAAGCTTCTCAAAAGAGTAAAGAGAACCAAGCCACTTGAGCGACAAGCAGCCCCCAAATCCAGTACTGCAGCCAAGAAGAAACCAAAGCCAGCTAGCAGTAAGAACCATGTGGGCAGTGGGAGTAGCAAGGTGCCTCAGCAGGACGTCACAGCTTTGGGTGCTACTGAGAAACCAATAATACCAACTGAACAGAGTGACAGCAATGGGGCACAGAAAGACAACCCGACAAAAGAACCTGAGGCATACCCTGTGCATCTTACAAATGGACACATTCAGAAAGGTATGAGCAGTAACTACAACTACAATCCATTCTCTAGCTCCACACTGTTACTATTTTGGCTCTTGAGAAATGGGGTATCTCTTCTAGAGCAGGGATGTCACATTCTGAGCTCCTTTGGGCTGTGTGACCCTTCTCAGTTATCAGGGTGTGTTACAATATTGTCATCTTTTCTGTGACACTGGATGCCAACGTTTCAACTCCTTAGAGCGTTGTGTCTTCTCAACCTATATCATTTTGCCTATTAAAACAAAGCACAAATGATCATCTGAGTATTTATACCAAGACATTGGAGGAATCTCACGTGTCCAACTTTTAGACATTGTGTAAAGCCGTCCTCTTGTAATATAAAGTGTATTTGTTAGATCTGTATTTTTTTATTAAAACTTAATAGGCCACAGTAGTTTGGAGAGAACATCACATTTTTATGAATGATGTTATAATCTAACAACATTAGCAGCAATGTAGATCACAAGCATAAAGGCATTTCAGAGATTGCTTAATTTCTTAAATTTCATAGACTTTTCCATCTTGGATTGCTAGTTTGCATACAGACAACGTAATCCTCTTTTTGGTCCTATTGCAAAGTACTTTATAGTAGCAGTCTTTCAGTGACACTGAATTGAGATGTTATCTAAATCCAAGGTTCCACCCAGTTGTCTAATCCTGTTAGGAGCAAAAGCAAAATTATTGAAAATGATAGTTTTGTGTTTGCTTGACAGACCTGAGATTTATCCTACTATGTATAAGTCCTGCTGTTAATAGCTACATGACCTCTCTTCTGTAGCAGTTTATTTACAAGTTTCCATAGAACTATATGGCTTGTCTTTAGTCACATGAAGGTTTATGCTCCTGTAAAGCTTCTGGCCTTTTGTGTCACATGTCTGATCTGGAAACTGTCCACTTACCTTTGTAGCAATATATCTCTATCACTAATTTATTACAAATGATCACAATACATTAAACTTATATTCTAATTGCTTTTATAATTTATTATAAAATATCTGTCTTTTTGTGTGTTGTCTCTCTGTATTCAGAGTCATCACCATGTGATGCAGCAGCTAAACAGGCAAATGGCAATAGATCCCAGGACAAACCAAGCACAAAGCAGCTTGTGTTGGAGAGGATGCAACAATTCAAGAGAGCTGATCCTGCCCGTATGAAGCTGAGCACAGAGCAGAGCTGTGACCTGGAGGGTAAGTGACTGAATGGCAGTGCCCTAGTGGTGATGTGTGGGTGCTATGTATATTTAGTACAGAGCAGAGCTGTGACCTGGAGGGTGACTGAATGGCAGTGTCCTAGTGGTGATGTGTGGCTGCCATGTATATTTAGTATAGAACAGAGCTGTGACCTGGAGGGTAAGTGACTGAATGGCAGTGCCCTAGTGGTGATGTGTGGCTGCCATGTATATTTAGTATAGAACAGAGCTGTGACCTGGAGGGTAAGTGACTGAATGGCAGTGCCCTAGTGGTGATGTGTGGGTGCTATGTATATTTAGTACAGAGCAGAGCTGTGACCTGGAGGGTGACTGAATGGCAGTGTCCTAGTGGTGATGTGTGGCTGCCATGTATATTTAGTATAGAACAGAGCTGTGACCTGGAGGGTAAGTGACTGAATGGCAGTGCCCTAGTGGTGATGTGTGGGTGCTATGTATATTTAGTACAGAGCAGAGCTGTGACCTGGAGGGTGACTGAATGGCAGTGTCCTAGTGGTGATGTGTGGCTGCCATGTATATTTAGTATAGAACAGAGCTGTGACCTGGAGGGTAAGTGACTGAATGGCTGAATTAACTGTCACATTTGCTGTCTCATTTTTATTTCTTTACTAGCGACTTGCCCGGCAATAAGATTGTAATGCAGGTAATGTTGTTTGTGTGCGAAATTAATTTTGTTGGTGTTCTAAGATTCATCGGCGCTCATTGCGAGCTTCGCGCTGAGCGCCCTCGGCGCTCATTGCGAAGCTCTTGGTTGTTTGTGTGCTATGAGCAGCGTTGATTTTTTTTGGGGTATGGCAATGAATATTTAATAAAATAAGAAATGAATATACTTTACCTATTGTGAAGTAATATATGCAGCAATGTGTTGAAGAGCTGACAATCTGTTTTCATGTTGCTGCAGCATCAGTGCTGTGGAGCTGCTGTGTAAGTGTCATGAATGTGTGCAGTGTGCAGTGTAATAGTGTGCATGCGTGAGCCAAATCCGTTAGGGTATCTGTGTACTTCCGGATTGTGTAAGTTAGTGTTCTAAAATGGCGCCTAATGTGTGGAACGCGGCTGTGGCTGATTTAGCGTCCTTGTTTTCGGATGTCGTCCAACTTTTTTGGAAAATCCGTAGGTGTTTGGTGGTGTTTTGCGTGTTTAGGGTCCTTTAGCCTTGTTTTTGTTTTGTTCGGGGGCCATTATATCTCTTGCTTAGGTGATTTTCGGGTGTCTAAACTCTTTAATTTGGACTTAAATCGAGGTGTAACTTCACTTGCAGAGGTCCTGGGTGCACCCCCTTTGCTGTGTGTAAGCTTTTTATGTGTTTGTTGTGTGTATTTATTGTGTTTCTAATGTTAAACGGGTCGTGCAGGGTTGCGTCCTTGTTTTCGGATCTCGTACGTCTTTTTCGGAAAATCCGTAGGCGTTTGGTGGTGTTTTGCGTGTTTAGGGTCCTGTAGCCTCGTTTTCGTTGGCGGCCATTTTGTCTCTAGCTTAGGGGATTTTCGGGGGTCTAAACTCTTTTATTTGAAGTGAAATTGAGGTGTAAGTTCAGTTTTCGAGGTCCTGGCTGCCGAACTTGCTGTTGGTAAGCTTTTTATGTATTTGTTGTGTGTATTTATTGTGTTTTTAATGTTTTCATGTGCACGGGTTTCGGCGGTAAGGTTGAATTTTTGCGAGGTCGTAATGGGTCGTAACGCGTCTCGTATTTGTTTGTCGTAAGTCCGTAAGTTTTGTGAGGTCCGCAGTTGCTGCCGAGGAGCGCCTTCGGCGCTCCATGCCAGCAACTGAGGCCCTCGCTTCGCAAGCCCGCAGCATTAGCAACGTCCAGCATGCTCACAACTATATATGTGATTAAGCATTAGTGTCTTTTGTTAAGGTATTGTCTAGTGATAAATAAACAATGCACCTCCCAAATTTTGGATGTTACTCAACTTGAGACCCTTCCACAAGACTGGCTTTCTTTTTAAAACCTATTTACCATCATTATTGATAAATTACTTCCCTATGCAGGCAACATCTGGGGCGTCAGTATGTGAATATCCACCTTTTGTTATTTTGTATATGTTACCTGTAAAACCCCTTCTAGATCTCTACCGTGTCGTGGTGAAGGGGCTTGTGTAGCTCAGTGATGCTATGAGCTATACCATGTAGGGTCACCCAAGATGGGCACATCATAGCAGAGAGGTCAGACAAATTGCAGCCAACCAGAAAGAAATAACTAGCAACCATTACTCATATGGATAAGCACAACCAGAAAAACAGACAGCTGTGCCTGGCGTGCTGCGTTAATATGAGGCTCGCGATGAGTGCCGAAGGTGCTCATTGCAAAGCATGAAAGTGGCTGGTTGGCCAAGGCCAGCAATGAACCTGCAACGAGGCTTGTAAAGTAGACGGCCTTGCATTGTGTGGCAAACAGCATTGCCAGGCTTAACATTTTATTGCCGTCATTTTTGACTTCCAATTGCAAATATTAATATTTTTATTGGTACTTTTCGATCCTTGGGTGTGCCTTTTCCCAGGTGATTAAACACCCAACTGAGTCTTAAAAAACTGTTGTAGTCCTTTAAAAGACTTTTGAAAATCTATATCTAAAATATACTCTTTTGAAAAATCTGAATTTGAAAATAGCTACATTGTTTTCACTTTAAAAAAAAGAAATGGAATACAGCCTCTGTTTTCTATCTTTATATGCAATTATGCTGCACTGTGATCTATCATTGTGTTTTCTTCTGATCAACGTGCTGAGGTGGAAGGAGAATTTGATTGCACACCAAGAATGTGGCATCTGTCAGTAGCTTCAACAGTAACGGTAGTAATGGAAAGCTCATTAGGACACACACTTCTGAGAAAGTAGACCAAATCTACTGGCAACAAATGGATCTCTGTAGTAAAGAATAATCGCATATAAAAGTTGCAAATGTAAAATATTGTATTTATTTTTTTGTGCTCTCTAAAAACATGTTGCCGATTATCAAGTTTAAAGATATGAACTTGGTTGATCATAGTTGAAATGTATTTATTTATTTAGGACAAATAGGTTTATAAATGTATTTCCCGTTCAGAATCTCAAGATATACAGTTCACTCTGGGAAATTGGATGGGGACATGCAAATGAGCCAACAATGCAAAACAATTTCAAACAAGGCTCCTTCTTACTCTCTCTCATCAGCCGTCCTTCCACTCACTTTATCTTTCTGTTTCTCTCAGTGTCAGCCCCAGAAGATGTTGCCATCTCAAGAGATGGTGCTCTGGCTCAGGCTCTGCTGATGGATTTCAGAGAACAAGACAAGAGTTTGGAGGACGAGGGGCTGTTCTTCTGTCAGTTGTGTCAGAAAGACCTGACTGCTATGAACAGCGCTCTGCGGGAGCAGCACGTGAACAGGTCAGTGGCTAGAACAGTCTGCAACTCATATATACAGTGCAGTCATTATACCTCACTAATGATTCCTCCATCTTGTAGGTGCCTGGACCAGGAGGAGAGCTTTGGGGGAGGCTCAGAGCCTCCACAGGTTCCAAGCTGCCCCTTGTGTGGGAAACCTTTCAGTACTGAGAAGATGCGGGCATCTCACCTGAAGCGCTGTGCTGCCAAGCTGGAGGTGCCAGCACAAACTCTGCTAGAGGCTGTCCAGAGACAAGCGGCTGAGTCTGGCTCAGAGGGATCAGCACGGTGAGTAGAGGGTAACATATCCAGTGTAATTTTTAATACTTACATCTAAACGTTTATAGTTCAGGGATTAGCAGAGCTGCTTCTCTCCATCCCAGATTAGGTGTCCAAGTAGTATCCTAAATGATTTCACCAGGCTATCTTTTCCTCCAATGAACATGTTATCTGCCTAGGGCTATGTACTTTTTATACTTAATGAGGCATCTAAATACTCCTATCAGGATAGCCTCCTGGACAGATCCTCTTCCATCCACTGGCTACTTAACAGGGGATGGAGAGAGGTAGCTCTGCTGAAGGTGTAGGGCACCACTGTGGTAATTTTTTAAAAATAACTAAGCATGATAATGGGCACATTATTTTAGAAAGCAAAAAATAACTTTGTATTTTGCAAATTTTACATGCAGATAGTCTTTACTGCGTGGTTCCATTTTGTTTTCTTCCTTACTGCTGCCTGTTGTTTTCCCTTTAATCCTGTGCGATCAGTGGCAGATGTGTCTGCCTCATTCCCATTATGCAGACAAACATTTCATGTATATTAAAGTCTCCTCCCACCTCGAGAAGTTGATTTGCTAAGTTAAAATGGTAGATTCCACAGCAGCATAAGACCCCCATAAGCCTCCATCTAACCCCATCACTTAAGCCTCCATCTAACTACATCACTTACGGGGTTATACAGCCCCATGATTGGGACCCTCTGCAGCAAGGCAAGGGGTTAATATGGGGAGCCTGCAACAAGGGTTAATTTGTGCACATTGCAGGGGTCCAAACTGACAGCTCAAAATGGCAAACTTCAATGTTACTTTGCTATAAAACAAGACTAATTTTATGGCTTCAACTTTCAGTTTGTTGTTTCACATTATTTTGAGAAATAGGTTAATACATTTGCTTATATTATTAATATCCATATTTGTTAAGTGTAGTTTATATAAAATTTTGTCATTGTTTGTTTGTTTACACTGTCAATTTAAACTTTATTGAATTATTTTGTGTTTTCCCTATGATTAATTACATTCACAAGAAACATGAGTCATGTCGTTAGTCCTCATATACAGTGCCTTGCAAAAGTATTCACCCCCCTTGGCATTTTTTGTGTTTCGTTGCCTCACAACCTGGAATTAACATGGATTGTTTGAGGATTTGCATCATTTAATTTACAGAACATGCCCACAACTTTGAAGATGTTTTTATTTTTTTTATTGTGAAACAAACAACAAATCGCACAAAATAACAGAAAAAGTCAATGTGCATAACTATTCATCCCCCTAAAGTCAATACTTTGTAGAGCCACCTTTTGCGGCAATCACATCTCCAAGTTGCTTTGGACAAGTCTCTATGAGCTTGCAACATCTTACCACTGGATTTTTTACCCATTCCTCCTTGCAAAACTGCTCCAGCTCCTTCAAGTTGGATGGTTTGCGCTTGTGAACAGCAATCTTTAAGTCTGACCACAGATTTTCTATTGGATTGAGGTCTGGGCTGTGACTAGGCCATTCCAACACATTTACATGTTTCCCCTTAAACCACTCAAGTGTTGCTTTAGCAGTGTGTTTGGGGTCATTGTCCTGCTGGAAGGTGAACCTCCGTCCTAGCCTCAAGTCACGCACAGAGTGGTACAGGTTTTGCTCAAGAATATCCCTGTATTTAGCACCATCCATCTTTCCCTCAACTCTGACCAGTTTCCCAGTCCCAGCTGCTGAAAAACATCCCCACAGCATGATGCTGCCACCACCAGGTTTCACTGTGGGGATGGTGTTCTTTGGGTGATGTGATGTGTTGGGTTTGTGCCAGACATAGCGTTTTTTTTTCATGGCCGAAAAGTTTAATTTCAGTCTCATCAGGCCAGAGCACCTTCCTCCATATATTTTGGGAGTCTCCCACATGCCTTTTCGCAAACTCAAAACGTGCCATTTTGTTTTTTGCTGAAAGTAATGGCTTTCTTCTGGCCACTCTGCCATAAAGCTCAACTCTATGGAGCATACGGCTTATTGTCGTCCTATGTACAGATACTCCAGTCTCTGCTGTGGAACTCTGCAGCTCCTCCAGTGTTACCTTAGGTCTCTGTGCTGCCTCTCTGATTAATGCCCTCCTTGCCCGCTCCGTGAGTTTTGGTGGGCGGCCGTCTCTTGGCAGGTTTGCTGTTGTGCCATGTTCTTTCCATTTGGTTATGATAGATTTGATGGTGCTCCTGGGGATCATGAAAGATTTGGATATTGTTTTATAACCTAACCCTGACTTGTTCTTCGCAACAACATTGTCCCTTACTTGTTTGGAGAGTTCCTTGGTCTTCATGGCAGTGTTTGGTTACTGGAGCCTCTTGCTTAGGTGTTGCAGCCTCTGGGGCCTTTCAAAAAAGGTGTGTATATGTAATGACAGATCATGTGACATTTAGAGTGCATACAGGTGGACATCATTTCACTAATTATGTGACTTCTGAAGGTAATTGGTTGCACCAGAGCTTTTTATGGGCTTCATAACAAAGGGTGTGAATACATATGCACATGTCAATTTTCTGTTTTCTATTTCTAAAAAATAGCTTTATGTATATATTTTTCTCATTTCACTTCACCAACTTAGACTATTGTGTTCTGAACCATCACGTAAAATTCAGATTAACAAGACATTGAACTTAAGATGGTAATGTAACAAAATAGGTTAAAAGTCAAGGGGGTAAATACTTTTTGCAAGGCACTGTAACCCTTTGCTGAGATATTTTATGAAAGTTAAATAAAACTCAAGTTTTACCTTATTCCTGAGCTGAGTTCTTACTATTTGTGGACTTTAGGATAATATATGTTTTAATATATCAGCTAAATCAGTTAATAAAGTCCTTTTTTAGTTTTAAATCATTCCATATTTGAAAGCACTGCTGTGACACTTTAAATAATTTAACTTGTAGTCCGTCTGCAGACTGCATGTTCAGCTATGGTAACTCTGCCTTATGACGACATACTAATTATGATTTGTCAGTGCGCTAAAATTATCGCACTCAAAGGAGATATGATGTACTGCAGCTGATACTTACAAATCAGAGGAAATGACAATGATGAGTGGAAGCGTTTCCAGCAGCTTTTGGAAATGACTATTTTTCATGAATATGGACCCCGGGCACACTGTATGTCAATATGTATTGTGCACTGGAATTAATGATAGGCACGAATGGTATAAAAGCCTTTAATAACATTTAATTTACCTCTTGTTATATGCAATTATGTTTTCTTCTATATCTCAGTTGTCTTATGAAGACTTCCCTCTATCTGGCCTTTCATTTTATGAGTGCACCAGCACAGGCAGCAGCAGTGGCAGTGAGCATCCGCTAGATGTCGCTGCCAAAATCCTGCTACCGATATCATAGCTTGGAGTTTAGGGTTAGGGTAAGGGTAAAGTCAAATCAATAGTCTCTGTAGGGGTCTGCCCACTGCTGCGTATTCAGACACAGAATCTGCAGGGCTGGATGTGCAGTGTAGAGTCCTAGCCTATCGGGAACCACGTCTAAGCAGCATGTTGTAGAGCGATGGTCATTGACTGGTTCTTATGATACGCAGCACAGCTAGTACAGCAGAGTTTGTGTCTGCATATGCTGCAGTGGGTAGACCCATACAGGTATATTAGTTTCATTTTAGAGTTATGCTGGATTTATCTACTGTTAATAATAAGGTGGATGAATTGAATTGTCTGTACGTTGCTGAGCATCACAAGCTGGGAGCCTTTTTGTTTATCAGCCTGATCACCATTTCTGTTATATAGACCTCCTCCAGCCCCTGCTAAGCGTAAAGCAGGAACTAAACAGAAGGAACCCAGAAAGAAGAGAAAGGTGGCACAGTCTGGCACAGAAGTGGAAGATATGCTGGTAGCCATGGCATTATCTAGATCTCTGCAGGAGGACCCAGGAGCTCCAAGCATTGGCAACAAACTGAATGCTCTGCCCAACAAACCGCCACCCGCACCAGGTACTGTGATACTGCTTAATCGGTTGTGTAATTGAAACTAACGGTATGACTCTCTTACTGCATAATATTGCTCTTAGTCAGCCTCAAAGTTTTCAAAAATATATTGTATTTCTTTTTGCAGTGTTTTTTTAAAATATGATTTGAAGGGCTTAACAATAAAAGTGAGTAAATCAGAATATCTGTGTCACTTCTCTTCTAATATGAGCTGTTGTT
This sequence comes from Discoglossus pictus, assembly GCA_027410445.1. Classification (NCBI taxonomy): domain Eukaryota; kingdom Metazoa; phylum Chordata; class Amphibia; order Anura; family Alytidae; genus Discoglossus; species Discoglossus pictus. The sequence continues at coordinate 39,493,200 of CM050172.1, read as the reverse complement.
CCAAAGTGCATCTTCAAACAAGGTTTTAAAATGGTACATTACACCAGAAACAATAAAACAACATCTGTGTCGGTATTGTAAATATTGTTTATTTAATGCCCACTGCAGTGTCCTATTTATAATATGCTTTTATAACAAACTTTACTTGATAATGTGTAAATTATTTTTCGAAAGCTAAACGTTAACTTTTAAGCATTGTATAACATTTTTGCTCTTTCTTGATGGAAATATTCTTGTTTTCCTGATTTTTCTGAATACCCAAAGTAATTTGAGCGCTATGGAATATGTCCAAACGTTACAAATAAAAGTTAATATTAATACAAATTTTCTAATGTATGCAAATCTCTCTAGAGGCTACATCATTTTCTGATTTAATTACCTTGCACACGTTCGTGTCATAAGCAAAAATGGAGACACCACTTTCCAGGCCTACTTCTAAGTCATTAAAAAAATGTTAAAAAACTAGAGGTTTTAATACTGAGCCCTGAGGAACCCCACTTACCACATTAGTCCAGTCTGAGTATGTTCTATTTACAACAACCCTGTATATTATCAATTATTATGATGGCAGTGGAGCCTCATTATGTTGCAGTGACCCAACCACTGGTACCTCCCTTGTGTATACTGAAGAAAAGAACCTATTTATCTCATCTGACTTTCCCTGGTCACTAATTATCAGATGGCTTGTGTCACATTGTAATGTTCCGATAGCTTCCTTCCTTGCCTTCTTCCCATTAATATATAAAAAAAATATTTTAGGGTTAGTCTCATCTTACTCTCCTTTGCAACTGACTTCTCATTGTATAATGGTACATTATTTACAGAATGTGTAGTTGTTCAGTCCTTCATTCGTATCTGACTCTCAGTGACCATATGGACGCAGCACGCCAGGCACATCTGTCTGTGTTTCTGGTTGTGCTTATCTATATGGTTTTCATGGCAAAGATATTGGAGTGGGTTGCAAGTTCCTTCTCCAGAGGACCACGATTTGTCTAACCTGTCTGCTATGACCTGCCCATCTTGGCTGACCCTACATGGTATAGTTCACAGCATCACTGAGGTACACAATCCCCTTCACCAATCCAGAAGGGGAGTCAGATTTATAGACCTGCTTACATTAATTTACTGTAATATGCCTTTTCTACAGTTATTTCTGTCATGCACCCATTATTGTTAGCTCTATAAATCACATATTAAAGGGATATACAGGGAGTGCAGAATTATTAGGCAAGCTGTATTTTTGAGGATTAATTTTATTATTGAATAACAACTATGTTCTTAATGAACCCAAAAAACTCATTAATATCAAAGCTGAATATTTTTGGAAGTAGTTTTTAGTTTGTTTTTAGTTTTAGCTATTTTAGGGGGATATCTGTGTGTGCAGGTGACTATTACTGTGCATAATTATTAGGCAACTTAACAAAACACAAATATATACTCATTTCAATTATTTATTTTTACCAGTGAAACCAATATAACATCTCAATATTCACAAATATACATTTCTGAAATTCAAAAACAAAACAAAAACAAATCAGTGACCAATATAGCCACCTTTCTTTGCAAGGACACTCAAAAGCCTGCCATCCATGGATTCTGTCATTGTTTTGATCTGTTCACCATCAACATTGCGTGCAGCAGCAACCACAGCCTCCCAGACACTGTTCAGAGAGGTGTACTGTTTTCCCTCCTTGTAAATCTCACATTTGATGATGGACCACAGGTTCTCAATGGGGTTCAGATCAGGTGAACAAGTAGGCCATGTCATTAGATTTTCTTCTTTTATACCCTTTCTTGCCAGCCACGCTGTGGAGTACTTGGACGCGTGTGATGGAGCATTGTCCTGCATGAAAATGATGTTTTTCTTGAAGGATGCAGACTTCTTCCTGTACCACTGCTTGAAGAAGGTGTCTTCCAGGAACTGGCAGTAGGACTGGGAGTTGAGCTTGACTCCATCCTCAACCCGAAAAGGCCCCACAAGCTCATCTTTGATGATACCAGCCCAAACCAGTACTCCACCTCCACCTTGCTGGCGTCTGAGTCGTACTGGAGCTCTCTGCCCTTTACCAATCCAGCCACGGGCCCATCCATCTGGCCCATCAAGACTCACTCTCATTTCATCAGTCCATAAAACCTTAGAAAAATCAGTCTTGAGATATTTCTTGGCCCAGTCTTGACGTTTCAGCTTGTGTGTCTTGTTCAGTGGTGGTCGTCTTTCAGCCTTTCTTACCTTGGCCATGTCTCTGAGTATTGCACACCTTGTGCTTTTGGGCACTCCAGTGATGTTGCAGCTCTGAAATATGGCCAAACTGGTGGCAAGTGGCATCGTGGCAGCTGCACGCTTGACTTTTCTCAGTTCATGGGCAGTTATTTTGCGCCTTGGTTTTTCCACACGCTTCTTGCGACCCTGTTGACTATTTTGAATGAAATGCTTGATTGTTCGATGATCACGCTTCAGAAGCTTTGCAATTTTAAGAGTGCTGCATCCCTCTTAAAGATATCTCACTATTTTTGACTTTTCTGAGACTGTAAAGTCCTTCTTTTGACCCATTTTGCCAAAGGAAAGGAAGTTGCCTAATAATTATGCACACCTGATATAGGGTGTTGAAGTCATTAGACCACACCGCTTCTCATTACAGAGATGCAAATCACCTAATATGCTTAATTGGTAGTAGGCTTTCGAGCCTATACAGCTTGGAGTAAGACAACATGCATAAAGAGGATGATGTGGTCAAAATACTCATTTGCCTAATAATTCTGCACTCCCTGTATGTTGTAACAAATTTTTAGAAAGTAAAGAAATAAGTAGTGGGGGCCTCCATTTCTGCTTTGGTTTATCTCTTATTACAAACAGATGCTGATTTTGAATGTAGAGAAGCATTTAACTGATTCAGACAAATTTGACAATCCTAACTACTAAGTGCTTTCTGTAAGATTAATGGCATGATCATCAATCTACAAGGATCCTGTTGTGAAATCTGTTAAGCAGGTAATGGCTGTCGACAGTAATTAATAGATACATTTATCAATTAATCAACTAAAGTCGGTATTCATTTGTTTTTATTTCAAAATTAATTTGACCTTTTATTAGGCCAAGTGTATGATGAATATTGCTCTGTGCCATCATGTAGAGCAGTCAGATCATGTGGAGAAACGTTAACACCTTCCTCTTTTGAAGGTCTTTTAAGCATAGTATACTGCTTTAAGGCTGCAGTGTTAGCTTTTAAAACTTTTAGTGTATACTTATCTGGCTATTATCTGTAGCTCGGCTGCACAGGCTGACCTTAAGCATATGTGACAAGGACTTAATTCCTACCGGGGTCATAAATACAAGATTCCTTCAAATACTTATATACTCACTGCAATAATAATGTCAACTTTTTTCCCCCCTGAAAAAGCCAAAGAAAAAAACATTTTTTTCCAGGGAATCCTGTTTTCTCATTGTCACAACCTACAATGATGATGGAGTATAGAGAATCCTAGTTCTCTTATCTCCTGTAGGTTTTAGACCTAAGATTTGGGTGACTCAGACCAATGGACCTTCCTTGCGGATGCAAGAGCATAAGTCCCAGCTTTTGGTAGTGTGCCTGGGAAAAAACCTGGCATGGAGTCAGAAACGATCTCCTCTGCCAGCATATGCCCTTGGGTCAATAATACACCTGCACACAAAGTCTTGATGAAAATTATGACAACTTCTTTATTTTTACACAAGTATTTAAACAACTCACAACAACAGTACAGGGAGTGGCTACCCCTTTGTCCAACCCTTATCTTCCTCTTGGCCAATGGGGTAATCTCCACAGTAACTTGATTACCTCTAGCCAATGGACTAGAGGTAAGCTCTGGGAACTTCCAGACCCCTCCCCTGGGCCGCCCACTAGGTGTGGCTAACAGAGTCATTTGGACGCTGGCAGTTAAGAGAGACACATCTCTTTGCTATGGCCCAGGCCCCTATGTCTGGTCTAGGGAGACCCCAGAGGCCCCCTGGATAGATGGTGCCCCTATGTCTGGTGGGAGCCTATTGTTCCTGACTTAAGTATGTGTACTTAAAGGATTAACCTTGGTGGCCAGCTGGGGTCCTTCTCCTGTTGCAAGATGTATGTGGCAATGTATCCAGCATGACTACCCCATACTATCATATACATATGTGTACATATTCCACACACTGTCAGTCTATTTAAGTACAAGCGTAAAAGCGCACCCCACATAAAACCACCTAATGTCCTCATAGTATATGGGATTGGGGCAGGGTTTCCACATCAATCCATCTCATGCATTATGATGACTTTTATTGATGGTGATGGGAACCCTGCTCATTTCCTTAGACAATAATCATAATAATATAACAGTATAACCGTATAACAGTATAACAGGGTGTCTGGGAGCCCCAAACCTTTTGTTCCTCCCCATGGCAACAGCATGTGGAAGACCACCCAGCCCAAAATGGCCACCGCTGCCAGTCACAAAATGGCCCCAGCATAGTTCACACCCAAATCCAATATGGCCACTGGCTGATTCATGACACTCATGATATGGTCAAAATATCTGAGCTTTAGCCTCATGATCATATCTTCCAGTGAACAGTTTACCTTGATTTCCTGTAGTGTTGATTGACTGTAGTGTCACTGCCTCCACTTCTTCCCCATTTATTTGCCAGGATCTGAGATTGCTGTTTTCCGTGAACTTGATTGAGCAGCATTACCAGCTTCTTCTCTCTCTTCTTTTACCCTCATCAATAGGTCCTTTAGTTCCTCTTCACTTTCCTCCATCATAGTAGTATCATATGCGTATCTGAGGTTGTTGATATTTCTTCCAGCAATATTGATTCCTGCTTTGGATTCATCCAGCCCAGCCTTACGAATGATGTATCTTGCGTAAATGTAATAAATAAGGTGACAACATACAACCATGTAGCACTCCTTTCCTGATCTTGGACCATTCTGTTGTCCCATGTCTGGTTCTCACTGTGGCTTCTTGGTCCATACAGATTCCTCAGGAGGCTGATGAGACGATCTGGTACCCCCATCTCTTTCAGAATTTGCCACATTGTGTTGTGATCCACACAGTCAAAGGCTTTAGAATAGTCTTGCACATCTGGAATTTCCTGGCCCATGTATTGTTAGAGCTGAGCTTGTAGGATCTTAAGCATTACCTTGCTGGCACGTGAAAGGAGTGCAATTGTTCAATAATTGGAGCACCCTTTGGCACTGCCTTTTTATGATTAGGATATAGACTGGTCTTTTCTAGCCCACTGGCCACTGAACTGGATAGAACTGTTTTTACACAAATAAAGTTTTGAAAATTAAGTTAAACTACTTTTATGCTCTTGGCTTATACAGTTGTTAATTTGTTATATTTGAAAAAACATGTAAAGGTTTTCCTAAACAGGAGTCCTTTATCTTTTCTATTTATATATATAATTTCATATTTGAAGTTTCTGCTGTTATGTGGAATGTAATGAAGACCAGGAGACAGTACATGTTTTAAGAACTAATAATATGAATGCTAACTTCCCACGTGTATTCATATATTGGGTGGTGTTTGCTGACACTGGACAGTTGGCTTAGTGAGATCTTGTGTCATTCTTTGCTCTATTAGAGAAGAAAGGCCGCAGGAAGAAGAAGGCTGGACCTGCTCCCCTCCTGCTGGTTCAGGCCCCCGAGGCTGCCCTACAAAAGCTCCAGGGCAGGATGTCTCTGCTGCTCAGTGAGGAACCTGAAGTCAACAACATCATTCCCCTGCCTCCCAGCAGGTTTTGGGATAAGGAAAATAAAGATAAAGCAGGCTGGAGCCACCCATCGAGAGTTGGGAAGAACTGTGCACTATGGGAGAACAGCAACATGATGGAGAAAATAGATTCACTAAACTACTACACTGAAGAGCTGAACCCCCCAATAACACCATGGAATCCCCCACAGGTAGAAATGTGTGTGTGCATATAACTGCCTCCCTGTGTATAACTGCATGTCTGGAACTGTTTTATTATTATTTTGTTTATCTGTAAAGCACCAACATATTCCGTTACACTATACAGGGGTAAGTTAAAGTCACAACAATATTAAGACAGTGAAGAAAAAAAAAGAATGGAGGGCCCTGTCTTTGAGCTTAAACTCAAGTGTACACAGTGATTTCACTAAAGCACATAAGATTGTATGGTTGTCTCTGTGTGTGTATAGGACAGTATGTCTGCATGCCTGGAACTATATATGTGTGTCTGCATGTCTGGGACAGTATATCTGCATGACTAGGACTGTTTATAAGTGTCTACACATGTGGGACTGTATATGTGTGTCTGCTTGTCTTGGTCTGTATATCTGTTTGTTTGTGTGTATCTGCCTGTAGTAGACTGTATATCATGGGTGTGTTTCAGCCTAGGCCCACAAGGCCCAGGCCTAGGGTTGCACAGTTTCAGCGGACAGCAGCCTTCCAGAAGATGCTGTTTTAATTATATAAAATATGCTCTAAAATGTACATATGCAGAGAATATTCTTTCTGTAAGTATACCTAGCACATTTTGGACTTACTGTATACGTACTTAGACATGTATACGCTAATGATTGTTATGTTCATGTATTGCTTACACAATGATATCCTCTCTCTGTACAGAAAATTCAGAATTCACAGCCTCAGACTGTGACCCCCTTGTTGCCTGTTGGAGCATCACCTTGCGCCACCCTTGCTGGTGAGGAGCAGACTCTGGGGTCCACCTCTGAGGATAAACCCTTCTTATTCAATAGCCAGAAAGACAGACAGGCACTGCTGGACCTGGCAGAGCTGGCTGGAGAGGGCATGACTCTAACCCAGTGGAACCAAGGCATCAGCCACATCGTGGATAGGACAGGTGATCTCTCACTCTTGCCTTTGTCTGTACCTCCTGCTTGCATGTTTCTGGGAACCATTAACACACTTGTTATTTTCCTTGTAGGCAGAGAATCATTGGGAAGTATCACACCTAGCGGTTTTATTTCTTCACATCAAGAGGATATCAGTAAACCAAACACACGCACACAGCCCTCTGTAAGTGTCCTTTGTCAGCCTGTTACCTTGTCCTCTTCTGATTATATGGATAATGAAAGTGACAATATGATCCCATGAAAATAATCCAGTGACCAGTAATATATTCTAAACTCTTCTTGTCATGGACTCAAGTGCCATTAACTGTTATATAAAATTCAAAATTAGCAAGTTAATTCAGCCAAAAAAACCTTTTTGTTCCTATAAATTTACAAGAAACTCACAACCCACATTCCTTCACTAGAGCAGTGCAATTAGTCTACCATTCTTCTTCAAGACAGTAAGACCTTTTCCAGGACCCACAATATCCAGTTACTGTCAATAATGCTCAAAGATAGTATGTTGTGGAGCAATATTTGTAGGACCAGGGGTTTCATGACAAAGTGGAATCCCAGATTCCGTAGTTTGGGAACACTGACTTCTATATATTGATGTATACTTTTATTCATATTAATTAGTTTTTGATCTGGCATTGTATTTGCTTGTTGTATGTATATTGCTGATTGCTTTCCCTTCTTCCTGATTCCTTCATCCATTTGTCTGTTTCCAGGCGCCTCTAGTCGCACTTGCTCGAGATTTCAAGGAGATGGTGAATAACCCTCACCTGAGTGATGCTCAGCTGCAGACAGACTGTGGAGAGGTTCTGAATGTGCACATGTTTGTACTGTATGCACGATGCCCCCTGCTGGTGGAGGCAGTAAGTGTCTTGTGGTTACTTTATACATTTCATAGCTACTTATACTCTCTGCTCATTATTCATGGACACTGCTCTGCACCATCATAGAGAGCAGTTAATATCAAGCAGAGAAGCCATACATTAATTCAATGCTCTTTTCACTATTTTATATTTGTTTTTATATGTTTGTAGTGTTTGCTTTCACAACTCTCAGAGTGCCTAATTACATTGAATGATACATCCAGTTTTTCTGCACCCACCGATTTATTGACTATATGGGAACAAAGCTGAAAAAAAAAGTTATTCTCTTCACTGCAATATATTCAATTCTTCTTTTGGAGTTAGTATGTCGGGCGAAAGCAAAATATCATGAAGCTAGTTTTTAATCAAAGGAAAATAAATATTGATGTTACTGCTAGGCCCTAGGGGAAACCATGATACATAAGTGAATGTTGCGTGTATGAGAGGCGCATTCACATTTCTGGAGAGATTATGTTGCATTTACTGAATCAAGGAGTCTAATTCTGGGCCATTGTGGGGAAGGTGTTTGGTGTCTTATCAAATTGTTTTTACAAAGGCTTTCTGCTTCCTCCTCCCGCTCTTTCTACTGATAACTACAAACACACCTTTTCATGATTCAGCTCTCAGGATGTGATGTAACAAACACAAAATTTATTCTTGCACATAAACAGTCTTCAGATTTCACCCAAAAATGTTTTACGCTCTTGGCTTATGCAGCTAATAATATTGTTAGTTTGGTACATTTTTGACAAACAAGTGTCTCTCTTTAAATGCAGTGGTCCTTTAAATACTCATTAGCTATGTATAGCATCCTCGGCTAACCCCAAACCCATATCTTGTTTGTAGCATCCTGTGCCTGATACTAAATTTCCCAGCAGCCAATGCTCGTCTACTATTCAAACTTACATTATTATTTTGTACACTAATACTCTCCTTCCACCCACTACTATTAAAGATTAACTACTTATACACGATTACAACTCCTCAATATTGCTGTTTACTTTTTTTCTATTACTGTTGCTATAGTACCTTTTAATATAACGGTAGCGCTATCTAATAGTGTTTCATTGATTTATGTAGTAACTGATTGGCAATTAAACAGTATTTGAAGAAAATAAATTATATGTAAGTTATAAAATGTAGTGTTTCAGGGACTAGTACAACGCCTCTCTCCAATAATAAGTGTCTAGGATGTGGGCAAGAATCTGCATAGGAGACTTCCAAACTTTGTTTTGACTGCTTTTGGTTTAGCCAGTGAAGGGAAGGAGGCAGATAATGACTCCTATCAGGACATCCCCTTCTCCCATCTCCTGGATAACTTTTGGAGAGAAGCAGATCTGCTCAAATTTAAAACACTAATGGTCAAATGTAAGTTTTAAAGCTACATTTTGCTAATCGGTTATTAAATAATCTAATTATATCATATTGTATGAGCACTGTAGTGGTTTTTAAGCTTTTCTGTTTTTAATAAGTAATACAGTCAGGTCCATAAATATTGGGACATCAACATAATTCTAATCTTTTTGGCTCTATACACCACCTCAATGGATTTGAAATGAAACGAACAAGATGTGCTTTAACTGCAGACTTTCAGCTTTATTTGAGGGTATTTACATCCAAATCAGGTGAACGGTGTAGGAATTACAACAGTTTGTATATGTGCCTCCCACTCTTTAAGAGACCAAAAGTAATGGGACAGATTAACAGTCATAAAACAAACTTTCACTTTTTAATACTTGGTTGCAAATCCTTTGCAGTCAATTACAGCCTGAAGTCTGGAACTCATAGACATCACCAGACGCTGGGTTTCATCCCTGATGATGCTCTGCCAGACCTCTACTGCAACTGTCTTCAGTTCCTGCTTGTTCTTGGGGCATTTTCCCTTCAGTTTTGTCTTCAGCAAGTGAAATGCATGCTCAATCGGATTCAGATCAGGTGATTGACTTGGCCATTGCATAACATTCCACTTCTTTCCCTTAAAAAACTCTTTGGTTGCTTTTGCAGTATGCTTCGGGTCATTGTCCATCTGCACTGTGAAGTGCTGTCCAATGAGTTCTGAAGCATTTGGCTGAATATGAGCAGATAATATTGCCCGAAACACTTCAGAATTCATCCTGCTGCTTTTGTCAGCAGTCACATCATCAATAAATACAAGAGAAATAGTTCCATTGGCAGCCATACATGCCCACGCCATGACACTACCACCACCATGCTTCACTGATGAGGTGGTATGCTTTGGATCATGAGCAGTTCCTTTCCGTCTCCATACTCTTCTCTTCCCATCACTCTGGTATATGTTGATCTTGGTCTCATCTGTCCATAGGATGTTGTTCCAGAACCGTGAAGGCTTTTTTAGGTGTTGTTTGGAAAACTCTAATCTGGCCTTCCTGTTTTTGAGGCTCACCAATGGTTTACATCTTGTGGTGAACCCTCTGTATTTACTCTGGTGAAGTCTTCTCTTGATTGTTGACTTTGACACACATGCACCTTCCTCCTGGAGAGTGTTCTTGATCTGGCCAACTGTTGTGAAGGGTGTTTTCTTCACCAGGAAAATAATTCTTCGGTCATCCACCACAGTTGTTTTCCGTGGTCTTCCGGGTCTTTTGGTGTTGCTGAGCTCACCGGTGTGTTCTTTCCAAGTATGTTCCAAACAGTTGATTTGGCCACACCTAATGTTTTTGCTATCTCTCTGATGGGGTTGTTTTGTTTTTTCAGCCTAATGATGGCTTGCTTCACTGATAGTGACAGCTCTTTGGATCTCATATTGAGAGTTAACAGCAACAAATGCAAATAGCACACTTGAAATGAACACTGGAGCTTGTATCTGCTCTTTGTAAATGGGATAACGAGGGAATAACACACACCTGACCATGGAACAGCTGAACAGCCAATTGTCCTATTACTTTTGGTCCCTTAAAAAGTGGGAGGAACATATACAAGCTGTTGTAATTCCTACACCGTTCACCTGATTTCGATGTAAATACCCTCAAATTAAAGCTGAAAGTCTGCAGTTAAAGCACATCTTGTTATTTTCCTTTCAAATCCATGGTGGTGGTGTATAGAGCCAAAAAGTTTAGAATTGTGTCGATGTCCCAATATTTATGGACCTGACTATATATAAACCTGTTCGGCTAAATCTTTCACATTATAAGTGCAGGTTTTTCTCACTCGGCTCACACTTCTATCTTCTAAACATCTCATTTATTATTTGTATTACTTTACAGTTTTCACATATATTACAGCTGCAGCCTTTGTTAATATTTTCGTTCAGACTTTACAACATGCTGTGTTACTGACCATCTACATCAAAAACACTTTTTTTCCCCTCCCAAAGGTACACACAGAGGGATTCTGGGTAGATGAATCCAGCATGGGGCGTGTACGACGCCTACTCCTAAATGATGTGTCTGCTGAAGCTGCACTCTGCTTCCTGAATTTCCTGTACTCAGCCCACACTGACATCGCAGACCACTGCCTCCCACATGTGTGTGAGCTGGCACGCAGGTAAGACCCCCGACCCTTCCATTTTGTGCCGCTCTTGAACCTTCACATCTGTCCAGTGTATATACATTTTTCCGTGGACTTGAAAAAACACAGAAAGGGCCACTGTGGTCAATTTTATTTCTATATGGTTCTTTAAATAACTACACTTGATAATTATTAATTACTGCAGGGATCCATTTTTTTCATCAAGGGGTTTTGTCATTTACTTTCTCAGGAGGTTATGTCATTTTAAACTAATGAGCTTTGCATTAGACCTAATGATTGCATTGGCAGTTGAACATGCCATATTTTTATTCTGCAGATAGAAACGTCCTGTGTTTTAAAAATGTCCTCCTCCTAATTTATAATTAGCTACATTGTGTATGGAGAGACTGGAAGAAGCCATTCCAGTCTATTGGTCTGAGGGAGGGTAGTGTCCTTATGACTGTGTCAAATAGACCCTCAGGCCCCAGCGTAGGCTGCAAAGCTAGGGCCACATGGGGTTAAATGGGGCCTGTTTTTTTCTCTGTACAGTAAGTGCGTATCATTCAATAACCAGTAGCGCTGGATGAGACATGTCTAGGGTTGTCTACCCTTTATATCTAAGGACTGTTTACTGAGTGTTATAGGTCCTACCAAGAGCCGGTTGGTGTAAGGGGAGAATCCTGGTGGAGACAAAATTGCATAAATAATGCAAATATTTGCAACTGAAAAAATAAACTTAACAGGATATTATAATATAATAAGTGTAATAAAATGTTTTCAAAAAGTTATATAAATATATTAAAACTATATAAAATAATTAATTTGAACTATTAAAGATTAGAGTTTTCTGCATTCACTTTATCAGTAGGATTAATGTAAATGTAATACATCTGCAGAGCACACCCCATATGGGAAAGCTATTCAAACAATGCAGTGCCTTACACAGTCCAAGAATATAAATGAAACACTGTATTAATTTATATTACTCTTTAAAAAGCATTTTGCTTATTATCAAGCCTAGTTCTTCAACAAGTGTCCCGACAGTCTGTGGGGTATGCTGCATCTATGTTGCTATCCAGTAGTTTATTAGTTGGTTCTTTTATGTTTGTGTAACAAATAGTCACTCCCGCCATTGGGCATCTTTTGTTATATCAGGCTCTTGGTTTCCTATCAGTGCACATGAAGCACTGCTGGAGAGTGTTTAACTATCCTGATTCTTTCCCCAGGTTTTCAGTAGGAAGCCTCATAGATACTTGTGAGCAACTTCTCCAGGAACCCCACAGCTCAGAAACCCAGTACCCTGCAGAGGATGAAGGTGATGATGGAGGCGAGAGGGCAGAGACTTTCCAGGAGCTTCTGAAGTCTATGTGGGTGGATGAGGATGATGAGATTCTGACAGAGGTGCAAGCAGAAGGCCTGGAAGAGGAGGAGAGGATGGAAGGAGAGGGTGTAGGTGAGGGGGAGTTGGAAGAGATATATGAGTTTGCTGCCACTCAGCGTAGAGTCACAAACGTGCAGGACACAGACAGAGAAAGCAGCAGTGATCAGGAAAATGGTCATCATGGAGTGGAATCTGAAGACAGTACTGCTGATGCTCAACATGAAAGACAACAAGCGCTAAATACTGACACAGACACCCAGCATCCTGCAGCCTGGCAGACACACGGCTCTATAATGAACACAACTGCATCTCCTAACCAAGTAGGAGTGATATTTTCTCCTTTTAAGACCTCCATGATTGAACCGTCCTCTGCCACCCTTAAATCATCTTTTGCTTTTATATCATCAGTTTCCCCTGCCCATCCCACAGTGCTGTCATCACCATCACACACTGCATGTGTAACCTCATCTTCTGAAAAGTCTTTTATCTTTCCCTCCCTTCCTTTACATTCAACTGTTACAGTTGCCTCTCCAATCTGCCAGCAATTTGTTGCCCCTCCACAGCCCCGGTCACTTACACGTTATGAGAAATGCCGTACCCCGCTCAGCCTTCCAGTTTCTCAGTCCATCACATCCATCTCTCAAAGCCTAGAGGAAGATGCTGAGCAGGATCTGTTTGGCCAGCACAGCCCCCCAATTCTGGATGACAGCTTTGACCGAATGTTTTCAGATACCTGTGGGGAATATGCTGAGCCTTCTAGTATTTCTGACCCAGGATCCAGTGTCACCCCTAGACATGTACCAAATCAGAACGATGTGCAACTATGTTCCCCTCCACTGACTCCACTATCCACTCTAAATGAAAGTGGTTCCTCTCCAAACTTTCACTCTGGCAGCAAACCCCAAGTGCAATCTGAGAAAGATATACAGGTGGCAGTTGAGTCATCAAGTTCTCCAACTTTAAGAGTAAATAACTCTGATAGTCCTCATCCAGCACCCACTTCGCATTCTTCCTGCTGGACATCTCCTGCAGCACAGGACACCTCTTGTCTTGCAGCATCTCAGGAGCAAGAAGTAATTTTGATCTTGTCATCCGATGAAGAGACAGAATCTAGCACCCATGTCTCTGCACTACCAAGGAATGTACTGGAGAATATTAAAGAGTCCCCAATGAGCTTTTGTGAAAGGCGGATCAGTGAAGGCCGTTCTCGTCTGGAGATGAGCAGCAGCACAGAGACATCATGGCTGATACCCGCCACTCCTATGCTAAGTAAAGTTTCATATACATCTCAGCTGCAGACATCCACTTTACCCGAGCAACCCCGTGACTCCATATTTTCCTACAAGTCTGCATCACCTCAGAGTCCTGTTTTGCCAGCACAAGTAAACTCTCTTGTATCACCTCCTCTGCTGTCCCAAAAATCACCAGGCAAGTCTCCAATCTCAAAGCACTCGCATATCACTCAAGTGCTCAAACTTGTCTCTGAGGTGCCTAACAGCACTAGCAGTAAAGTATCCTCTTCCCATTCCTTGCTGCTCACATCACCTGCAAGCAGCAGTGTCTTTGAGGTTGAAGACAGTGAGGAGGAGGTTCCCCCTGCAGAAGGCAGTCCAAATAGAAGTGACCAAAGCTTTCACATGGACTATGAACCTCCCATCCATATGGAAGATGACCTGTGGTTTAATAGGGAGGTGACTCCAAAAAGACCCTGTCACTCATCCGTGACCAGCACCCCTTCACCCAGGAAAATCACCCCTGCCAAGAGCACGGACAGCAGCACTCCACTTAGAGGGAGTCCACAATCTGACAAAAAACTGGAGTGTCCACTCACCACAGCCTTGCAGAGCAGCCAACGGAGCTTCCTGAACCCACAGCTGTGGGATCACTGGGAAGAAGAAGAGGATGAGCTGCCCGCCATTCTCCCTCTGTCTGAGAGATTAAGTAAAGCCTCCGACAAGCAGAAGGATCTGAGAACACCGGGTGAGTTACTGTGTACTTGAGAAATAGATATGGTATTAACATTTGTATGCACAAATTCTAGCTATGAAACTCCAAAACATAGGTTTGGCGCCATATAAAAACCAAAAGGTGCATTTAGTCTGCCCATTCTATCTGCCTTAACCTGGGTTATCCAGGCATGCTTTAATCTTTATGCTTATCCACATATGCTTTAATTCCTTAATTGTGTTTGCACATTCTAAGTAAGCGAGCTTGAAGTGCTTACTTGTATTATAAGATGTGCTTCCTGTTCCTGTCCAGTTTCCATTGTGCGCAGAAGAGAACTGGCTCCCAAGGTCCCGATCACGCCATTACCTGATTATTCAGACTTGGACACTCCTGTTCTGAAGAAAGAACTGAACAAGTGAGTATTTATGAGATCCAATGGCCATTGTAGACTTTCTGCTACATGCAACTTAAAGTAACATTAAAATGGGCAAATCTGATGTGCACCATAAGGTAGGGGGTTAAAAGTCAAGTTGTTTAAACATTTTAAATTGATCAATAATTGATTTAGATACTGTACTTTTTAGTTTTTGCTTGTACAACCCCAACAAGAAACTGCAAGGTTCATTCTTTGACTGTCACACTGGTTATATTTTAGTTTTATTGACTCTATAATCATTCTTTCTAATGCAGAACCACTGTGTAGTGCGCAAAAGCATCTGACTTAGAACTATAGGTTGTGTGTTCAGTTCCCCAGTATTTGTTTAAAACCATTCAACACCTATATTTGTCTCATACCAGCCTTTTAAATAACTTTTGTTTTATAATGAAAATAACATAATAATAATGAATTATTATCACTTAAAAAAGAACTTATGCAATGTATTTATTCATATTTGTAGAGGAACAATACAACTAATATGGAAGTAATACAGGAAATGCGATATGTTCTTAGTCCGCCTGCATTGCTGGTTCTAACTATTCCCAATGCATTGTACTGCTCATTATGTATTCTGCTGATGCAGGAGAGGATATAAGCCTCAGCCTAAAGCCACTAATTAAGCAGCAATTACAAAAAAAAAAAAAGTACTTTCCGCGTGCTTTTTCGCCCACTGTCTATAGGTGCAGAGAGTGTCCTTTTAAACATAGTTTGTTTTCAATTGTGAAGAGAGAGAGAACACACCACTCTTTAAGGGACCACAAAAGTCACCATATGTGCTCTGCACAATCAATTAGACTGTGTAAAATCATATTTGTTTATATTTTTAAAATTGATCAAGAATGGACTTAGCTATTGTTATTTTAGTTCAGCCCTTGAAGCCGTCCCACAAGAGCCTGCATAAATAATGAGGCTGCAGTCTGTAACAGCAACACATTGTATTAGGGATTTACACAACATGTGTTAGCAATGTTTGGTGGCACAGTGGTTGCCAAGTCATGGGTTCGAAGCCCCTATCTTCCACTTGTTATTTGTTTTTGTTTTTATTAAAACAATTATTATATATATA
The DNA here is from genome assembly GCA_027410445.1 of Discoglossus pictus. Lineage (NCBI taxonomy): Eukaryota > Metazoa > Chordata > Amphibia > Anura > Alytidae > Discoglossus > Discoglossus pictus. Next base: position 39,477,188 of record CM050172.1, on the reverse strand, counting down.
TATATATATATATATATATATATATATATATATATATATATATATATATATATATACACACATATACACACATACATACATACATACATACATACATACATACATACATACATATAGTGCCTTGCAAAATTATTCACCCCCTTGACTTTTTACCTATTTTGCGACATTACAGCCTTAAGATCAATGTTTAGTTAATCTGAATATTATGTGATGGATCAGAACACAATAGTCTAAGTTGGTGAAGTTAAATGAAAAAAATATATACATAAAACAATTTTTTTTAAATAGAAAACAGAAAATTTGCATGTGTGTATGTATTCACCCCCTTTGGTATGAATCCCATAAAAAGCTCTGGTGCAACTAATTACCTTCAGAAGTCACATAATTAGTGAAATGATGTCCACCTGTGTGCAATCTAAGTGTCACATGATCTGTGCTAAAAAAACACAAGGCAACAGTACCCCATGCTGACATATTATATATATATATATATATATATATATATATATTTATATATATATATATATATATATATATATATATATATATATATTATTATTATTATTATCATTGTTTATTTGTAACGCGCCAACATATTCCGTAGCGCTATACATAAGTTAAGTTACAGGCAATGACAAGTTCAAGATTCACACATTGCAAAGAGTGGATGGCCCTGTCTTTGAATCCGGTGTCCATAGCACTTTCCCTAAAGCACTGCGCAGGATTGAAACTCGCAGACTCACAATCTAAAGGTTGAAGTGTGTATGTGGTACAGTAGGGAGAGAGTAGTGCTGAGCATGTTAGGGAGGAAGGTTATTGGCTTCTTTAAAGACGTGCGTTTTTATTGATGTTTTGAAGGATTTAGGGCAGGAGGATAGTCTGGTGAAGCGAGGCAAGGAGTTCCAGAGAATAGGGGCAGCACAAGAAAAGTCCTGGAGGCGGGAGTGAGAGGAGGTGACGAGTGGTAGAAAGAAGAAGGTCGTTAGCAGAACGAAGAGGGCGTGTGGGGGAGTATTTGGAGATGAGAGCAGAGATGTATGGGGGGGGCACTGTTGTTGAGGGCTTTATAAGTTAGGGTCAAGATTTTAAACTTTATTCTGGAGGCTAAGGGAAGCCAGTGAAGTGATTGACAAAGAGGAGCTGCCGACACTGAACGATGTGTACTGAAGATGAGTCTGGCGGAGGCATTTATTATGGATTGAAGTGGGGAGAGGCGAGTGATGGGCAGGCCTACAAGGAGCGAGTGGCAATAGTCAAGACGCGAAATGATGAGAGAGTGTATTAGAATCTTAGTAGTGTCTTGTGTAAGGTAATGGCGTATTTTGGATATGTTTTTTAGATGGAAAAGACAGGATTTGGTTAGAGACTGTATGTGTGGGATGAAAGAGAGGGCAGGGTCCAGTAGAACCCCGAGACAACGGGCTTGGGAGGTGGGAGTGATGATGGCATTGTTGACAGAGAGAGAGATGTGAGGAATTGAAGCTGTAGTAGAGGGTGGGAAGATTAAGAGTTCAGTCTTAGACATGTTGAGTTTCAGATGGTGGGCGGACATCCAAGAGGATATACTAGAGAGGCAGTCTGAGACGTGTGCTAGAAGAGAGGGGGATAGATCTGGTCCTGAGAGATAGATTTGGGTGTCATCTGCATAGAGATGGTACTGGAACCCAAAAGAGTTTACTAGGGTGCCGAGTGAGTATATATATTTGTGTAACTCTTTCACTTTCCTGTCCTACAGATTTGGGGTGCGGGCTCTCCCCAAAAAACAGATGGTCCTGAAGTTGAAGGAGATTTTCCGTTATACACACCAGACGATGAACTCAGACTCCGAAGATGATGTTCCAACCTCCCAACTGCAACAGGGAAGCTCCAGCAGCACTGCACAGACTCGGAGGCCACCTACAGCAAAGCAGAAGTCCAAGACCAGCACTCATGGTCTTGCCAGCAGCACTGCACAGACCACCAGTAATCATGCAAGTTCCCAAGTTCAGAAACACAAGAAGCCAACATCTGTCTGTGCCACCGGGATCTCTGCACAGGAAACAGACACGGGAGGAGACCAGCCTCTGACAGCATCACAGGAATCCAATGTGTCCTGTACTTCTGCCAGTGACACCTCCCTATCCCAGAGGTAATGAGGCGCATCTACACTTTCAGTTAATTACACTGTAAAGGATTTTGTTTCCTTTGTGGTCATCTAAAAATAATATTTTTAAAAGAAGAATAATTGCATTTATTAGGAAAAAAAACTTGCAAAACCTTACTGACTTACTTTTACAACTGTCTTTCTCTATGTCTTTCTCCATTACTTTCTCTTCTCCAGCAATTATTATTTTCACACCTAATCACACATTGTGCTAATCAGCCAATCATGGCAATCGGAGAAAACATCATGGGATGTTGTTTTTTCCTCCAGTGATGCCATTGTCTTTCTCTATCAGGGTAACTGTCTCACTTTTGATAGAATGAGCAAGTTATCTATTTAGAAAAGCAGAGGAAAAAATAGGGGATCCACAAGACAGTGTAGGACAACTGAAAAGCAAGTTATCAATCTTTTGCATTTTACTCAAGTGAATATGCAACAATCCTCCTATTTCTAGTTATTATCTTTAGTCTGCTATATAGAATAATAGGCACTTCCAGCGGCTCTTTAATAGACCACCACAATTCCATATATATTGTTAAAATATACTATATTGAAGAACTACACTTGGAAGTAGGCACACTGATTTTAGAATGTAAATACAAGTAATACAGCCTCTATATTATTACTTATATAAAGTTATGCTGCTTTGGAATCTACCATTTTATTTTCGGCTGACCAACTTAATGCAGAGGAGGCTTCTGTGCGTACAATGGCAATATAGCACCTTAAACTGTCAGTGTTTTAAGCAGGACCAGTGGAAAGCTGATTATTTCACACTCCTGAGAAAGTAGCAGACATAATCAGCTCAGGAAAGGTAATGGAACCCTACAGTAAATAATAATTACATTTAGAAAAACTGAAGGTTGTATTTTTTTGGTGTTTGCATTCTAAAAACATGTTTCTCATTATTAAGTTTAGTGATTGAAATACAGGAAAAATGACCACATATGTCCTATATACAGGGACATATAACAGTGGGTATGAATCAGAAAACTTAGACTTACTGGTACATACGGAGTTAAGGCCTCTGCTTACAAGAACTTACAGTCTTAATGGGCAGAGTTAAAAGCAGTGAGGGAGGATATTACAATGTAGACAATTCTTGAGGTTCAGTCAACTGGGGGAGGTTATTTTGTGTCATTGAATATGATCTAATAAGTCGATTGGTCTGTGGGCTGTAGACATGATGGGTGTAACTGATATGCTTCTCAACAAAAAAAAAACAACCACATTATTGTTCCAAAATATAAGAAACAACATTGAAATTATTCGCATAGAAACATAGATTTGATACCGGATAAGAACAATAAGGCCCATCTAGTCGGCCTATTCTATGAACCTATAAACTCCAGAATAGCCTTAAGCTTGTCCCAGGCAAGCTTACATTCCTTACTATGTTTGACTGTTCACGTCATCCACTAACATTTCTTTAAAATAGCACTTTCCCCAATTACACCTAAATATTCCACCTTCCAAGTTCAAACAATGAGCTCTTACATTAAAATTCCATTTCATATATAGTTCCATTTCATATATAGGTGCCAGGGGACACATCTTAATTTTAGGCAAAAGGCTGAGACTAATTACTGATCTATAGAATAGCACCTGTAAATTTCTCTCTTCTGCTGCTAATTTCTATTCCAATTAGGAATAATCAGGAGAACACATTTTGAATAAGTGTTACAAGACTTCAATGATCTCCTTCAATCACAGAGCTAGTTAAATGAATATATATGGTTATTGTAGACAGTTACTGGATATATATGGAGCTATGGTAATGTTTTTAGTTGTGAGAGAGCCAGTGTAGAATTGGTAATAAAGTGCAGGGGTTAATTAGATGTTACAAAGACAAGTGTTTTTCCACTCATTTACAAGAGCTTGTTGAAACTACACATTTCTTTTAAGAACAATAATACTTCGTATACACGGCCACAGAGTGAAAGTCAGGGGTAGACAAAATATTTAAAACTTAGTAGCCAGACAGGCTGATGGATTCATTGATGTATTATGCTTTTGAAAAATATATAGGAGCCAGAAGTACAAATGTTTTATGCTATTTTTTGTTTGTTTATTTTTTTACTTATGTCTGTGTATAGCTTGTCTATGTGAAAGTATCTAAAATGTGACTTTAGCTTCTTGCAAGCAGACTTTAGACAATCCGCGACCTTATGAACCACAGCACACCAGGCACTTCTATCGGCCACTACCTCTCTTTGTTCCCTCAAGCTCATGTTTATTGCTTCAATGGCCTCATCTATCCATCTCTGCCTCTGCTGTCCCCTTCTTTGCGAGCCTTCAATCTTTCCCAGCATCAGAGTCCTCGCTAGGAAAACCTGTCCTCTCTTGTCATGGCCAAAATATTTGAGCTTCAGTCTCATGATCAAACCTTCCAGTGAACAGTTTGTCTTGATTTCCTGCAATACTCATATATTGGATCTTCTTGCTGTCCAAGGACTCTAAGCAGTTTTCTCCAGCACCACAATTCAAAAGCATAAATTCTACAGCACTCGGCCTTCTTTATGGTCCAGCTCTCACATCCGTATGTTACTACTGGGAATACTATAGTTCTAACTATGTGGACCTCTGTGTAATAACTTCACTTTTTATTAGCTTGTATAGACTTGCCATATCTTTCCTCCCAAGAAACAAACATCTTTCAATTTTATGGCTGCCGTCACCAAGAAAAATACGTCACTGCCTCCACTTCTTGTCTTTTTATTGTTGAGCAGCAAGCCAGCTTTTGCACGCTCTTCTTTCACTCCCGTCTTATGATATACATGTAGTTAGGTTAAATGTTTAATTTAGAACTGCAGCTATAACCTATTTGTCCCTTATTATTATTATTATTATTGTTTATTTGTAACACGCAACACCCTGTCCTTGAGTCTAACTTGATATTTTGAGCCAGTCAGATTACATAGGTCAGAATTCTAAGTGTCAATGACAAAAATGGAACAGAACTTTTCTTTCTAGTGGCATTTCCATGTATCATCAAACATCACTAATATAGTTTGTAATGAGACACAGGAGAGGGGGGAAAGAGACACAGGGAAGGGAGAGGGGGGAAGAGACACAGGTGAGGGAGAGGGGGGAAAGAGACACAGGGGAGGGAGAGGGGGGAAAGAGATACAGGGGAAGGGGGGTGGGGGAAAAAATATATTATCCAGTCATTTATGACGGGCAAACGACTAGTAAAGTAATAACTAGTAAATTAGGCCATTTTTACGTAGACAGATAAACTTCTCTAGACGCGCTCTCTCATATAAAGGAAACATTTATGTAGAATATGCCCTTTAGGTATTATCTCCGTCCGTTTCTCAGCACAGAGGCTGTACAGTATAGAGGCCACAAGCTGTTACCTCCTTGCATTTCTGTAGAAATATTTTGCTAACTGGTGCATGTGGTCTTATTCTCTGTGGTGTGCACATACAGAAAGTAGAGATGCTGATAGGTTTCTCTTATAGTGAGACCATTTAGATAAAGTGCATATTGCACGCAGCCTTTGTGAGATATAACTGTAAACTGTTATTGTCAATAGATGTACACAGAATATAGGAACCAGTACGTCCTCCTAGTCTGCCCAAAAGAAGTTTGACTATAAAAAACAAAATCTTTTTTTCTCTGATCTGCTTTAGTTGCCACTTCAGTTTTGCTTAATTGGCGATATCTTTAATCAAAAATGTTCTGGTTGCATTATGGGAAATGTACAACAGGACTTAATTTCCTGCAATGTTGTATGTAAATTGTTATTTTATTAAAAATATATTTGTATAGTATAAAAATCTCTTTCTTTCTTTCTTTTCATATAGCTACATAATTTCATTATTAGCTACACTGTGAATACATTCCAAGAAAGTGGTGCAATGCTATAAGAACAGTCACCCTAATAACAAATTTGTTTCTTCTTAAAAAAGAATCATACATTGTATTAGCAGCTTTTATCTGTAGGAAATAACTTATGAAATATGCAGCACTGTTTGTGCAGCTCTTGTATTCCAATGTGTGGCTCAGTGTGCTAATTTGCATCTGATAATTGCAGGGATGGAGCTTAAATTGTATGATAACATTGGGGGTATTGTTTTGGCTATCACAGAGACACACATGCAGACTGTGATACTAATTAGCAGATCAAAACAGCTAATTATTATTCAGACTTCACTCATTTATTTATTAATTTACACAGATGCTGGAAGTTTCCTGTATTATGAATGTACTAGCAGCTTGCCCGTAAAAAAAATGACGGCAATAAGATTGTAAGGCAGGTAATGGTGTCTGTTTGCAACATACATTTTGTTGGTGTTCCGAGATTGTTTGGCGCTCATTGCGAGCCTCGCGCTGAGCGCCTTCGTCACTCATTGCGTGGCTCACAATGAGCGCCCTCGGCACTCATTGCAAGACTGTTGGTTGTTTGTGTGCTATGAGCAGCGTTGGCGGTCTTTTTTTGTATACTAATGAAATAATTAATAGAATAATAAATGAATATACTTTACCTATTTTGAAGTAATATATGCAGGTTGCATTGTGTTGAAGAGCTGACAATCTCTTTTGATGTTTTGCGCAGCATACAATGTGTGTTTTCAGTGTTGTGGAGCTGCTGTGTAAGTGTCAGCAATGTGTGCAGTGTGTAGTGTAAATTGTGTGCGTGTGCAAGGAAAATCCATTAGGGTAGCTGTGTACTTCCGCATTGTGTAACTTAGTGTTGTAAAATGGCGCCTAATTTGTGGTACGCGGCTCTGGCTGATTTTGCGTCCTTGTTGTTGGACCTTGTTCGCCTTTTTTCAGAAAATCCAAATGTGTTTCGCAGTGTTTTGCGTGTTTAGGGGCCTGTAGCCTCATTTCCGTTTTTTTCGGCGGCCATTTTTTCTCTCGCTTAAGGGATTTTTGGGTGTCTAAACTCTTCTATTTCAACTTAAATTGAGGTGTAACTTCACTTTCTGAGGTCCTGGGTGCCCCCCCCCTTGCTGTGGGTAAGCTTTTTATGTGTTTGTTGTGTGTATTTATTGTGTTTTTAATGTTTTTCTGTGCGCGTGTTTCAGCTGCTAAGGTTACAACTATATAAGTGATCATATAGAGGAGAGGATCATTAGTTTATGAAAACATTTTGGCATAAAAAAATAATAAATACCAAAAATACATAATTTGTTTTGGCCGATCACAGACAGCTAATACATTGCATCCATCAGGAAGTAAGGAGGAGTCAGACATTGCTGTGTAGATTTTTACATTGAGCTTCTACTGGCTTGAAGGTTAGTAAAGTGTTAAAATCCATACCCCCAAAAATACTTATTTCTTTGTAGGTATCAGGTGCCTATGTAAGCAGCTCTGAGGTGTAAATAAAATAAATATTTGTAGAGAATAACTCCATGTAATGTGTGTTTCTCAGATATAAGCAGCATGTGTTAGATTAGGAACAGGGGAAACTTAGATATACCTTCAAGACAAAAATAGATAATGAACTAGGAAATTGCTCGTCAAAAATTACGGGATTCAAATTGTAAGGCTGGCAATGCTGTCTGCCACACAATGTGAGGCTTTTGCTCCTCTGAGCACCTTCGGTGCTCATTGTGAGCCCTGCGCAGAGCGCCTTCAGCGCTCATTGCGTGCTTCTCCCCTGTGTACTTTCCTGCTTTGTACTGATCACCTTCAGCCCTCATCGCGAGCCCCACACTGAGCGCCTTTGGCTGTTGGTTTTATTTTCAAAGTCCCGTGTGCCTGGTGTTGTTGGTGTAAGTGTTACTGTCTTTGCTGTCGTGTATTTTCTAAGTCCTGTGTGCCTGGCTTTGCTCAGCCTCAGTTTCAGAATTTGTACGTTTTTTGTCCGCCATTTTTCTCCTTGCTTAGCCGATTTTGTGTTGACGAAAACCTCCAAATATGGCTCAAATTCACTTGCAACCTCACTGCCAGGCTTCCTGGCTCTTCCCCTGTGCTGTGTGTGAGTGTGTTATTATTTTTGTTAAATTATTTTGTTTGTTTTTGGAGTTTTTATAATTACACGCTTGGCTCGCAGTCGCATGCCTCAACTGCTCGCCTCGTCTTTGCGAGGCTTACAGTCGCGTGAAACTGTTCACCACTTGTCTCGCATGCCTCAACTGCTCGCCTCACTTTGCGAGGCGAGCACTGCAATGAGTATATATATATATATATATATATATATATATATATATATATATATATATATATATATATATATATATATACATATATATATATATATATACAGTGGATATAAAAAGTCTACACACCCCTGTTAAAATGTCAGGTTTCAGTGCTGTAAAAAAATGAGACAAAGATAAATCATTTCAGAACTTTTTCCACCTTTAATGTGACCTATAAACTGTACAACTCAATTGAAAAACAAACTGAAATCTTTTAGGTGGGGGGAAGAAAAATACATAAATAAAAATAACGTGGTTGCATAAGTCTGCACACTCTCTTATATCTGGGGATGTAGCTGTGTTCAGATTTAAGCAATCACATTCCAAATCGTCTTAAATAGTAGTCAGCATACACCTGCCATCATTTAAAGTGCTTCTGATTAACCCCAAATAAAGTTCAGCTGCTCTAATTGGTCTTTCCTGAAATTTTCTTAGTCGCATCCCACAGCAAAAGCCATGGTCCACAGAGAGCTTCCAAAACATCAGAGGGATCTCATTGTTAAAAGGTATCAGTCAGGAGAAGGGTACAAAAGAATTTCCAAGGCATTAGATATACCATGGAACACATTGAAGACAGTCATCATCAATTGGAGAAAATATTGCACAACAGTGACATTACCAAGAACTGGGGTTCCTTTCAAAATTGTTGAAAAGATGAGAAGAAAACTGGTCTGGGAGGCTACTAAGAGGCCTACAGCAACATTAAAGGAGCTGCAGGAATATCTGGCAAGTACTGGCTGTGTGGTACATGTGACAACAGTCTCCCGTATTCTTCATATGTCTGGGCTATGGGGTAGAGTGGCAAGACGAAAGCCTTTTCTTACGAAGAAAAACATCCAAGCCAGGCTACATTTTGCAAAAACACATCTGAAGTCTCCCAAAAGCATGTGGGAAAAGGTGTTATGGTCTGATGAAACCAATGTTGAACTTTTTGGCCATAATTCCAAAAGATATGTTTGGCGCAAAAACAACACTGCACATCACCAAAAGAACACCATACCCACAGTGAAGCGTGGTGGCAGCATAATGCTTTGGGGCTGTTTTTCTTCAGCTGGAACTGGAGCCTTAGTTAAGATAGAGGGAATTATGAACAGTTCCAAATACCAGTCAATATTGGCACAAAACCTTCAGGCTTCTGCTAGAAAGCTGAACATGAAGATGAACTTCATCTTTCAGCATGACAACGACCCAAAGCATACATCCAAATCAACAAAGGAATGGCTTCACCAGAAGAAGATTTAAGTTTTGGAATGACCAAGCCAGAGCCCAGACCTGAATCCGATTGAAAATCTGTGGGGTGATCTGAAGAGGGCTGTGCACAGGAGATGCCCTCGTAATCTGACAGAGTGTTTTTGCAAAGAAGAGTGGGCAAATCTTGCCAAGTCAAAATGTGCCATGCTGATAGACTCATACCCAAAAAGACTGAGTGCTGTAATAAAATCAAAAGGTGCGTCAACAAGTATTAGTTTAGAAATAATATAAAGAGGAAAGGACAAACACCTTTTAATTCCAATCACAAGTTTTAGACCCACAAAGCCATATATATTGGCATATTATATGTACCAGTTATCATGCAAAAAAGAACCCATTCAATATGTGTTAAAATATAACTTTTATTATATTACAAAAATAAAATGTGTATATACAATATAAATTTAAAAAGCTATTTGTCCAAATAATATATAGAACTCGCAATAGTATCAATGAATTTATCATATAAAGGTATAAGTAAACCAAAATTATAAATGTGTCTGGATAAAGTATCCTTGATATCTAATACTAATTGCAATATCTATATACTACTTAATGGAGGTCACCCCAGTTGAGATAATCTCATATAAATACAGATAGTACTGTGATGATCTAAAAGAGTACTAAAAATCTATATACATGAAAGAGAGGACCCAAGTGGAGACAGAGGGGACATGATACGCTACCACTGTGGCCCTGTCTAAAGCTATATAGCGGATGACCCTGTAAACAAATCTATGGGGACCCACTATTTGTCCCCTGTCCCTATTAGAAGTCCAATCCCTGTACTGCAATGACTAAGACTAGTCCCCTCTGCTCCACTTACCTTTAAGTCCCATTATCAGGCTTCCGATTTCTGGCACAAACAGTGCTGTGTCCACAGCAGCGTGTAGCCGCTTCTCTGACGTCATCAACGAGCGACCCGCAAAGAAGAGTGGGCAAATCTTGCCAAGTGAGACTGAGTGCTGTAATAAAATCACAAGGTGCTTCAACAAAGTATTAGTTTAAGGGTGTGCATACTTATGCAACCATATTATTTTATTTTTATATTTTTTCTTCCCTCTACCTAAAAGATTTCAGTTTGTTTTTCAATTGAGTTGTACAGTTTATAGGTCACATTAAAAGGTGGAAAAAGTTCTGAAATGATACATCTTTTTTACAGCAAAGAAACCTGACATTTTAACAGGGGTGTGTAGACTTTTTATATCCACTGTATATATATATATATATATATATATATATATATATATATATATATATACATATATATATATATATATATATATATATATACACACACACACATATACACACTGTATATATAAATGAATCAAAGGGAGATACATTATTACAGTATTAGTATTTGAAGTTGAATAATAAATAATAAAGACTGTTAGTCCATCAAGATAAACCTTTTTAGATCTCTTCTGATTCTTTTAATATGTGACTATTTGTTAATAATTGAAACTTTGCCAATTTTCTCATAAGGGGAAAAAAAAGCCAATTTTCTTCCTGACCCAGAGACTGGCGATTAAATTTCTTCCTGGATCAATATTCCTTCGCTAATTATTTAGGATAACCTTGAATGCCCTCTTTATTCAAAAATATATCTAACCCATTTTTAAAGTTATCTATCGAATTCGCTGTCACCACATCCTTTGGTAGAGAATTCCACAGTTTAACCACTCTTACTGTGAAGAACAGTTTTCTTCATTTAAGGCAAAATCTTTTTTCATCTAACCTCAAGGGAAGTCCTCTTGTCAGTTGAAAATCTCTAGGCACAAAAAGCTTATATAGACCCTGGATGTATTTAAAGAATGTAATCATATCCCCTCGTAGACATCTTTTTTCTATGGAAAATAAGTTTAATTCGGTAAGTCTTTCTTCATAATTTAGCCCCTCCATTCCCCTTATTAGTTTTGTTGCCCATCTCTGTACTTTTTACAGCTCTAAAATGTCCTTTTTATGAAGTCGTGCCCAAAATTGTACTCCATATTCCAAATGAAGACATACTAGGGATTTGTATAGTGGCAGAATTATATTTGTTTCCTTTGCTTCTATACCATTCTTAATACATGCTAATATTTTATGTATTAAATCTCATCTGCCATTTAGCCACCCATTTCTCTAATTTATGCTAAACCCTTTGTAGGGAAAGTACATTATTATCTGATTTAATTACCTGGCACAACTTAGTGTCATCAGCAAAAATGGAGACACTACTTTCGTGTCTTACTTCTAAGTCATTAATAAATATATAAAAAAAGAGAAGACCTAATACTGAATCTTGAGGAGCCCCATTTACCACATTAGTCCAATCGGAGTATGTTCCATTTACAACAACCCTTTGCTTCCTATCTTTTAGCCAGATCTCAGTCCATGAGCGGTTAATTACTGCAATTTCTGTATCCCTTAGTTTGCACAAAAGTCTCCCACCTGACACTGTATCAAAAGCCTTTGTAAAATCCAAAAAGACTCCACTGAGTTCCCCAGATCCAAGTTCCTACTTACCTCCTCATAGAAACTAATTAGATTTGTTTGACATGACATATTCCTCATAAATCTGTGTTGACTCCTACTTATGATCTTGTTCAAATAGACATATTCTTGTATACTGTCCCTTATTAAACCTTCTAAAAGCTTTCCCATTACAGATGTGAGGCTTACAGGTCTATAGTTCCCTGGATTTGTTCTTGCTCCCTTATTAAATATAGGTACCAAGTCTGCTTTTCTCCATTTGGATTTGAATTTGAATGTTGTCCATTTATTTTCAGTATTTTTCCCTGTAAGTTCTTTATACTCATCTTTATGTTGCACTAGCGACTTGCCCATCAAAAAATGACGGCAATAAGATTGTAAGGCAGGTAATGTTGTTTGGGTGCAAAATAAATTTTGTTGGTGTTTTAAGATCCTTCGGCGTTCATTGCGAGCCTTGCGCTGAGCGCCTTCATTGCGAGGCTCTTGGTTGTTAGTGTGCTATGAGCAGCGTTGGTGTTTTTTTTTGTTATGGCAACGAATAATTAATAAAATAAGAAATTAATATACTTTACCTATTGTGAAGTAATACAGTGGATATATAAAGTCTACACACCCCTGTTAAAATGTCAGGTTTCTGTGCTGTAAATAAATGAGACAAAGATAAATCATTTCAGAACTTTTTCCACCTTTAATGTGACCTATAAACTGTACAACTCAATTGAAAAACAAACTGAAATCTTTTAGGTAGAGGGAAGAAAAAAATAAAATAATATGCTTGCATAAGGATGCAAACCCTTAAACTAATACTTAAACACTATTTATTGGGTTTGTAATGTTTTTGGGGTCGCACGGGTTGCGTCATTGTTTTCGGATCTTGTACGTCTTTTTCGGGAAATCCGTATGTGTTTGGTGGTGTTTTGCACCTTTAGACTGCTGTAGCCTAGTTTTCGTTTTTTTTCGGCTGCCATTTTTTCTCTCGCTTAGGGGATTTTCGGGTGTCTAAACTCTTTTATTTGCAGTTAAATTGAGGTGTAACTTCAGTTTTCAAGGTCCTGGGTGCCCCCCCCCCCCCCCCCCCCCCCTTGCTATAGGTAAGCTTTTTATGTATTTGTTGTGTGTATTTATTGTGGTTTTCATGTGCGCGGGTTTCGGCCGACTTTTGCAAGGTCGTAATGGGTCGTAACGTGTCACGTATTTTGCTTTCGTAACTACGTAAATGTGGCGAGGTCCGCAGTTGCTGGCAAGGAGCACTCCTTCGGCGCTCCATCACAAGCAACTGCGGCCCTCGCTTCACGAACCCGCAATCGTTAGCAACGGCTCGCATGCTCACAACTATATATGTGATTGCTGCCCTTGGACCATAAAATTTAGCCCTTTTAAAATGTAGAGTTTTTGTTGGCCCCTTACAAACTTTTTTGTATTCAATCTCAAATGAAACTGTGTTGTGATCACTGCTCCCCAAGGGTTCCCCTATTTTACCATTTAATATTATATAAATATTACTTGTGATGACTAAATCCAAGATGGCCTCATTTCTAGTAGGTTCTTGTATAACCTGGGCCAGATAATATCCCTGAGTGTACTCAAGAACCTGCTTCCCCTCCCCCTTTATTTCAGGGTAGTTAAAATCTCCCATTATTAGAACATGTCCAGGCTTCTCTGCATTATCTATTTGCAGCAATAGTTGCAGTTCATCACCCTCAATTATATTTCGGGTTTTATAGCATATTCCTACCTATATGCATTTAGAATTAGCTTCTCTCTCTGCCTCTCTGTTTATGACGTGGTAATAAAGTAAAGAAGTTAAAGGGAGAGTGAGTGGCTTAATGAAATTATGACAACATGAAGTTGAGTCAGCAGGATAATTATTTATTGAGCTAAAAGGGACATGAAACACTTGTTTTCTTTGTTGCATCAGAATTAGGGTATTGATAATGTGTCACAGTGTGCATTGTTTTTTCCCAAAAAAAGGTCTCTGAGCACAAAAGCGTAATCAGAAGGTAACTGTTCTTGTTGGCTCGCCCTCTGCCAGGCAATGAGATCTAAAGACTAACATTTACTCTGTGCATTTACTGTTCATTATAATAAAGTTTAAACAGTATTTACTTAATATTTTTTCATAAAAAAAAAAAATTGTAATATTTAATTTTTTAAAATTTGAAATGCTTTAATAAGGCAAACTCTCTAAATGCTCATAATATACTGTCTTATCAGCGATAATACATTTCAAATTATTTCTAATTGGGATTACAATGTCTTAAGCACCCAAACAAAAAGCTTACATTTTTATTTGCAGGAAGGAGAGATTATTTCCACTTGCATGGTGCTTGTGATTTTTGTTTCTTGCAGAATCTACAAAGTGAAGGAAGCTCAATACAATATGGGTATTAACTTGGTGATATAAAAAGCTTATCATTGCAAAATCTCACAAGATACTATTGTGCCACATAATTTACACAAATCCAAGCAAAACACCTCCCTAAAAACCACAAATGCCGAATGGCTCTTAAATGTTATTTTTGTTCAGCTTTTTATGCCACTATGTTTGATACCAAAACCAATGCTCCTAAAATGTGTACTTCTGACTCCTAAATATTTTTCCAAAATATATGAAATTGTCCTGGTTCTAAAGTGTTAGATATTTTTGTCCACCAGTGACTAGTTGCTCTACTATATCCAACTCAATTCGGCTTTTAGATTAATATGTCTGTATTGGAGGCTAAACTTCAAGCAGTTCCCCACAGATTAAACTCCCAACAATTACAATTTACAAATACTGATTCCACACGGTTAACTAAGATGAAATACCAAAAATAATGTGGTAGTTCCTATGATCTCTAATTGCTTTTTCACCTTACATCTAAGAGAAGTTGATCTCAGCAGATCTCTTGCCCTTGGACAAACTTGTGAAACCAAAATATACTCTTGTTTTGGGGGGGAAAGAGAAATGGTGAAATTCTAGATGAAAAGGACTGTGATTAGATTTGGGAATCCAATACTAGACCATCTCATTTGCTCCATTTATAAAGAACAAGGGTACAAAACCCGTCTTGTTGGTACTTTATTCTGAATTTTTTAGCAGCACAGGGTGTTGTGACATTATAGCACCACTTGATCTTTGCTTAACAAATCTTCTTACATTCTTAGTTATCCTCTCCAGATCCTCTTCTGAACTCATTAGATGAGAAAACAGCCCAATGATCCAATTGCATTAGGTGCTTGAAGGGCCTTGATCAGGCATAATATGGACACCCCAATGTCTAAATGGAAATCCCAATATCTAAATGGAGACCTGATGTCTAAATGGAGACCCAATGTCTAAATGGAGACCCCAATGTCTAAATGGAGACCCCAATGTCTAAATGGAAACCCCAATGTCTAAATGGAAACCCCAATGTCTAAATTAAAATTCTAATGTCTAAACTCAGAGGAAATGTTGACTCTCATTTCTTAAGTAGGCTCCATGGCTCATCCATAAACTTCAGTAAATTGTGGGTCTGCTGTGACTAATTATTTTACTGTGCGGAACTGTAATTCAGTACTATTTAGAGAAGCAGATCATCTACACTATTAATATGCACAATCTGCTGGGCCAAATTACCTCAAGCACACAGCCAATGTCACACATGCACCTTCTAGATTGTAAGCTTCAGGGTTTGCACAAAATTAGCTGTTTTATTGGATTGGATTGCCTTTGTATTTCTGTATAATTGTCCTTGATGTTCACTGTACCACTGCAAATAGTAATACAGAAAATATTTGTGCATTAAAAATAAAAAATAATAATAATGTACCTATCTCTGCTTTCTAGCTCTACAGCCAATGAATTTGAGATGGGATTTGCAGATGAAGATGACGATGAGCCGATTGCTCCCTCCCAAGTTGCTGGCCGGGAGGCAGCCACGGCGGAGGCAGTGAGGCGTTTCATCGAGGAGCGCCCTGATTTATACAAGCGCATCTTGCTGTACCAGCCATTAGAGCTGGCAGCGCTGCAGACAGAACTCAAGCAGGCTGGGATCAAGATGGCTGCAGGAAAACTGCTGGACTTTCTAGATGCCCGTTGTGTCACCTTCACTACAGCAGCAGCTCGAAAGGAGAAGAAGAGCCGTGGGCGGAGGAAAGGGGGGAAACGATTCTGAGTCACCTCTGTGCAGGTTGTGTGCAATCGCTTAAAAAAAAAAGGATGGTGTTAAAAAATAGATGTCTTAAAAGTGGAGATATTTTACTATTTTCATAAACTGAGTGTATGAAGATTTTGCCAACAAGAAAATTATTCTGTAAACCCCATCAAGTCTCTGTCGATTGTACTTCACCGAGGAGCCTCTGAGCAGAAAAGAGAAACATTAGTTAAACATTACGTTTGTGACAAAAAAAAGGACAGTTTTATCGATATTTGTAAATTATGAATTCTGTATGGTGTTTTAATTTTATATGTAATAAAAAAAGAAAGATGGTTGCACTTGGCAAGCTGATGAGTTGCAAGGGGCCCCTGGGTGGCAAATCTGATGCTTGTTTTCTGCTTTATCTTTCACACATTTTTATGTAAAGGAATTTTTTTACTCTTTCTCTGATTGTGGAATTTCATATTTGAATTCTAGAATAATTGTAGCTTAATGTGAAGATTATTCCTTTACTTGTGGGGTTTACTCTGCTAATGAGTCATATTATCACATGACTATCAGCCCCATTAAATTTGAAAACCCGTAGCTGCATCGGCAAGCCCACAAAAGCTGCGGGCTTGAAATTTGGCTGCGTTACAGAGCTATTAATATCCATCATGCAGCGAGTTAGGGTCGAGAGACGCAAGCCCGTAAACCTTTCTTGCGCGCGTTGCATGTGCGACTGTGAGCATTATCAATTAGTCAAACCCGTAGTTACAGGTTTAGATGGAGCCAATAGTAAAAGAGATCGTCATCAACTGAAAAATGGAGGTTTCGATCGGAACCGCATTCCAGAAATAATGCAATATAAATAAATCAGTAAATCTGATATTCTAGTCCATGTGAGTTCCATTATATGTATTAACACATTGATTGCCAGGATCGATATAACACGGAAATTAAACAGAACAAAAAGTATTTTGTATTTTTATTGCAGATTTGCGAGCTTATGAATGTTGTGCTATTCATTTTAAGACCTAACATCACATTCCCTTTAATTATAAGTACAGTAGTGTGTGTATATTGGCATTTACAGTGCTACCCATAGGACTTTAACCCCCTTGCGGGTCCTCTCTAGTACCCATTGGCTTTTTGTCTCCATTTGCGTGTTACGGGCTTGAACGCCAGTGAATTCATTGCAATATAATAGCGATTTCCGAACGTAACAGTTACGCGCTTGACAGAACAGAGGATTTGCGGCCCCGGAGTGCAATTTTCTTCATCACGTAGGGTTTTTTGGCCCTTACCCCTCAAGTCTTTGGCATTTTGCTTTACGGGGCCAATTGAATACATTACCGGCTATGGTTTTACATGTGGCTACATTACCGGCTATGGTTGTACATGTTGAGGGAATTTAATAGGGTTGTATGTATAGTGGCAAACTGTCAAAATAAGTAATAACGTTGCTCCCAGGTTTTTTTTAATTTAAACATTAACAAGTAAATTATATTTCATAACAATATTTCATTTAAAATGTAATATTGTACAAAAATGAGTTATGTAAACGGACAAGGACATAACATAAGTTTAAAACCTGAAGTGGAATTGGCAGATATTTTTATGGTTATTCATGTATTGATCCCATAAATACCATTTGTCATGGGTTTGTAACTGAGGTTTAATTACCATTTAGCTGAAAAACTTTTTCTAGTTGTCTGTTTCTATCCACAACAATAGCTATTTCCTGCCAGGTAGGTATTTTTTCCTGTTTTCCAATTTTTAGCTATTGGCCATTTTACTACCCTTAAAATTTGGATTATCAGAACTTTTGTTAGTTGTTTTGTTTTAGTGAGGAACATATGGTATAATATCTATTGAATAGAAATTTCAACTTAGAAACCAATAATATTTGAAATCTGTTTAGTACATAGCAACCAATGTTCCTGAATTTTAGGACATGACCACCAGATATGGAGGTGGGCGCCCTTATGTCCACAATTTATCCAGCTTAGATCCTAATATTTATCTGGGAATATTTTATTTATTATTACTGGTACTCTGTACCATCTTTGAATAGGTTTAAAAAAGATTTCCCTATAAGTTGAAAATGTTTTTGTTTTTTGTGTAATTTAACAAGCTTGTTTCCATTGTTCACTAGACCAAATTATATTTATTTCATTTTCCCAGTCCTCCATCTTAGATGTTTTTATTAATTGAGATTTATTCCTCAGTATTTCCCTACATTTAGACATTGTAAATATTTTTTTTTGTTATTTTTTTTGCCTTCTTGAATAATCATAATTTCCAGTATGGTTAAAACCTATTATCAATCAAATTATATTCTTATATTAATCTACTTATTAAAGTGTTGTACATAAGCCAGTTGTTACCTGGAATATTCAAATCTTTAGATATTTCTTTGAAAATTTTCATTACTCCTCTGCAATAAAGATCTCTATTTAAGTCCTTCATCTCCCTTAATTAAATTATCTTTTTTAACAAAGTTTTTCATATATAGATTCAAGAGGAGTTATAGGAGAAGGGGTCAATATTAGGCCATGTTTTTTTATTAAGCTTATTCCAAATCTTAATTCCCGATCTAACAACTTTAAGGGTTTATATAGTTATTATCTTTTTCTTTGTACCATATTACCGATTCAATATTAATTTTAGTCGTTGTAGATTTTTCTATATGCCACCACTTTGCTGGGGATTCTGGGAAAGTCCATTCTAATATTTGAGATAATCTTGTTGCTTTATAATTGTCAAATATTGATAAGCGCGATAATTCTCCATCAGAAGATCTCTTTTTACTATTTGATAGTTTATAAGTGTTTTTTTTATCTCTGTATACAAATTTGTCTAGGGTAACTTGTAAATTCTTTCAGAGAAATGTAGGTATTTCTAATGGTATAGCTCTCATTAAATATACAATTTTCGGTAATATGACCATTTTAGGTGCCGATATTCTACCCAACCAAGACATTTGTAGATCTTTCCATTTTACTTGTAACATATTAATATGATGATGTAATAGCTCAAAATTATTCCAGATCAATATATTTAGATTCGGAGTAACTATAATTCCTAAATAATATTTTTGATTTTCTCGCCAATCGTATAGTAATTGTTTACTTAATAGATCTATTATTTGTTTATCCAAATTTTGCCATAAAATCTCAGTTTTTTTCCATATTTACCTTGTAGTAGGAAATCCTAGAAAACATTTCCAATTCTTTCTGTAAAGGTATTAAAGATTTTATTGGATTGGTTACCGTAACTAAAACGTAATCGTCAATCAAAATTATTTTGCAAGCGTTTCTATTAATAAAGTACATATGAGCGGAGAAAGAGGGCATCCTTGTATGGTACCGTTACGTATCTTGAATTTCCTTGTTTTGAATACTTTGCCCGTAACATATGCCGAAGGATTGCTATATAGGTCTCCCAGGGCAGTTGTACCAAATTTGTCAAAACCGTATTTACGTAAAACCAAGTCCATGAAGTTCCAATTGACCCTGTCAAAGTTTTTTTCTGCATCCAATGACAATGCCAGCAATGGGATATTCATGGACTTGGCATATGACAGTATGTCTATGAACCTTCTGGTATTATCAATAGTTTTTCTGTTTCTTACAAATCAATCAAGATTTATCAGTTCAGGCAAAATCTCATTTAACCAAGTGGCCAAAATGTTTGAATATAATTTTATATCTGTGTACATCAATGAGATGGGCCTATAGTTATTACATACAGACAGATCTTTATTTTTTAGGGGGTTGTGACTATCGATGCTAAAAGCATTTCTGGAGGAATTTTACCTTTCATTTTTATTTCATTAAATGCTTTCCCAAATGGTTCGGTCAGTATAGGGGCAAATAATTTATAATATTGATTTGAAAACCCTGTCCGGTTGCTTTATCTACCTTGAGGTTTATTATAGCTGTTTGTATTTCTACAGTTGATATTTCCCTATTTAGATTTTCTAACTGCTGTTCTGATATTACAGGTAATTTTAAATTGTCAAAAAATGGTTTATATCCTGTTTGGTTGGCTTGACAAAATATTTTTCCGCTTCCAGATTATAGAGGGTTTTATAATACTCATAGAAAATATTGGCAATTTCTTCTGGTTTCCTACATTCTTTTCCTTCTTTATTTTTAAGCATATCATTTCTTTTTTTGTGGTTCTCTTTTAGTCAATTTATATGATAGTATTTTGCCTGGTTTATTTCCTAAAAAAAATATTGTTTTTGTTTGGCTAGCCATACAACTTTATCAACTCTAAGTTGGTCTATTTTTCTTATTTGTAATTGAATCCTATTTAGTTCATTTGTATTGATCTGATTCGGTAGAATTGTATTATCTATTTCTATTTTAGCAAATTTCAGATGTAATTTTCCAAGAGTGAGTCCTTTATGTTTCCTCCAATATTTGTCCCATTTTATCATAATTCTCCTAACATATGCCTTGTGTGTGTTCCAAATTGTGATGTTTGAGGCAACAGATTTATTATTTCTATTATAAAACTCAGTCAGTTCTTCTTTCATTTTAACTTTCCTTCCATAGTCCTTTAAAAGAAACATATTAAATTTCCTATATTAATTTTTATAAGTTTCATTTTTTTCCCCGATGTGCATCATTAACATTAAGTGGTCAGACCAATTGACAGATTTAATTAAAATTTTATAAATAGACTAGATTGTTTTTGCGTCCACTACGAAATAGTCCAATCTCGAATATACTTTGTGTCTAAACGAATAATGTGTGTAATATTTTTGATTCCTGTGTAGGGCCCTCCATGCGTCGTACAAATTTAATTAGTGTTTGGAAAAAGTTATTTGATGTCCTCTTTGCTTTAGCGCCTGGTTCTGGCTTTATTAAAGATTTCCAGGTACAGTAAGTATTCCATTCTTAATTTTATGGACATGCTTCAACATTTTGTTCAGAAAAGCATTTTGTTTTGTGTTCGGAGAGTATATATTTAGAATAGTATATTCTTCACCATTTATACTTCCTAGCCATATTATATATCTTGATTAATTGTCTACTTCTCTATATTCCTCAATGATATTTATTTATTGAATAGAATAGTAACACCTTGTGATTTCTTTCTGTAACTTAAATTAATCATAAAAGGAAATTTGTTAGACCATAATCCAGGTTCTTTTTTAGCTTTCAATGAGTCACTTGGAGACAAATGATTTCCGGATTTTCTTTTTTTTCCTTTTTTTTTTTTTTTTCCTTTTTATTTTAAGAGATAGCAAATAAACAATAAGAATTTGTCAAACAATATAACAAATCTCACATATTCTAACTGACATGTAATATGACTCATTTAGTTTTTAACCATTTTTTGATTATCAAAATAATCTGTAGAACTACTATAAACAGTCACAGAAAGCTTCAAACATGGTTATACACAAATACACAGACATACTAGAAGAAGGGACAGGAAAGAAGGAATAGGGAGCCCAGCTACTAGTTACACCCACCTCACTTTGGTCCTCTCAGAGTCCAGATATCTCAGCAGGAGGCCCATCGTCTGTATCTCCCATCAATTTCGGCAGAAAGTGAGCTCATGCCCTGAATGAACCTGTTTTTTTTGTAGCATCTCGTTTTAAGTCGGGCAGTAAGTTTCCAATGTTTCGCTATAATACATCTAGAAGCTAAAAATATCTGATTCGTTAAGAATTGCTCCGCTTTGGAAAGCCCTGTGATTGGTAGGCCTAAGAGCTTCTTCCGGCTTCTGCTGTAATGGAATACTCAAAAGCTTTTCCAGTGAGTCATTTGTTGCCACCCATATGTGTCTGATTTTAGGACAGTCCCAGAACATGTGGATTAAGGTACCTATGTTTGTGCAACCCCTCGGAAAAGTATCAGGAAAAGGTGGAGTCTCGATGGCGTGAGGTACCACCTCATTATTGTTTTAAAAGCATTTCCTTTAGCATAATATTTAGGGAAGAGTTATTAGCTTCTTTGAATCTTACCCCACAGTCTATCATCTAGTGATATATGCAACTCAGATTCCCATGCGACTTGATAGTGTGGTTTAAACACGCTAAAGAGATCAGAAAGGTGGTTATACATGATGGAAATATTACTCTTACCCCCAGGGTTGTTGATGCAACAGCGCTCAAAGACTGATTTAGCATTATGTCTATTAGTCCTCGCAATCTGAGCTAGCGCCTTATTGACTACACTTTGATTAAGCCACTCTCTATGGGGCACCTGGGTTACTTCCAATATTGTTGTTGCTGTGCCTCTTTGTGAGGGAACCCAAGTATCTGCCGCTATCTTTAGATTATTGTTTATCCACCATTTCATCTGGGCCATCTTACTGAAATGATGATCTCTATGGGGCTGCCAAAGCGGGGATAAACCGGAGCCTACACTTAAAAGGTTTGTCTTTCTATTAATAACTTTCCAAATTTTTAAAGAGTTGTTAATACAGGATGGCAACGCTTGTTCGCAGCTCCTGCTTTATGCTAAGCCATAAGACATGAGACAACACCTATTGTTTGTCCTCTAAGATTTGTTTCTCAATTTCTACCCAGACAGGTATGGCCTCTTTCTTGAACCAATTAGTGATTTGTTCTAGCCTTGTGGGTTTATAATATTTAATTAGATCAGGGAAAGCCAATCCCCCCTTCAGCTTAGGAGCACACATCGTGGCTCTATTGTTTCTTGGTCGTTTATTGTTCCAGACAAATTTAAAAAAACGTTTTTTTGCATTGATTTAAGGTCTTTTAGGTTGATTGGGGTCGGGATTGTCCTAAATAGGTAAATCATTTGGGGGATAACATTCATCTTGGTGGCATTTAATGATATATTTGGGAGCCCACTTGATGGGAAAGCTCTTCTCTAGGTTATCTTTCATAACTTTGGGTAATGTAATATTGAGGGCTACACTTTTGTTTGTGTTGATTTTAAACCTCGAAACTTGGCTGAAATTTGTGAGCAAGTGGAACAGGTTAGGTAGGCTAATTGCTCGCTCTGTTAGTGAAAGCAGAACATCGTCCGCAAAGAGATTAAGTTTGTGTTCTCTAGGGCCCATCCACATTCCCATTATGTTTGGCAGCTTCTAATTGCCACAGCTAGAGGTTCCAGGTATAGAGCAAATAGCAGGGGTGACAGTGGGCAGCCTTGTCTAGTGTCTCTAGTAATGTTAAACCGCTGGGAACCAAACCCCTGATATGCAATGAATGCCACCGGACCAGCGTATAAGAACCTAATGCCCTTCAGAAAGCCTTCTCCAAGTCCAAATTTAGAAGTGTCTTCCACATAAAAGTATAGTTCCATATAAAATTGTTGAAACGCTTCAGCAATTTTGTCTGGCTTAAACACCGGTATATTTCCTTTATTGATTATTTTTGGGATAAATAAATGTCTAGAGGAGAAAAAGGTATATTATTTGTCAGAAGGATTTAATATCCTCTAGGCGTCTGTCAGACAATTAGATTTTAGGAGGTTTTTAAAGGCTTTGGTAGCTGTGGGAATATTGGATGCAGCGGCGGTAGTTGACTTATCTTTGGATGGGTCTAAGACTGTGTTTATGTCCCCCCCCCCCCTCCCCCCATGACCACTACAGAGTGTTCCCAGCCCATGATTAGGTCTTAAATTTTATTGAAAAATGTTGCCTGATCCGTGTTTGGTGCATATAGATTGGGAAAGGTTATTTTACGTTCATAGATGGTGCCATGGACTGCCAGATATCTACCCTTGGGGTCTGTCTGAGTACAGATGTGAACGAAATTAAACCTAGTGTGCACTAAAATTGAATGCCTTCCCCCAGAATTTGGGGATAGCTAATTTCTTAAAGTGCGTTTCTTGAACCAAAATCGCATCACCCCCTAGTCTTTGATATTTTTTTTTAGCAACCCCCCTTTTAACTGGTTCATTCAGGCCCTGAGCATTATGTGAAATAATATTGATATTCATGACTCACCCTACTTCCAAGCCTTATGTTACTAGATGGAAAAGCAGGGGAGCTGCGTAGCTGCTTCAGATGATTTGAATGGATGGGCCTCCAGCTGGGATCCTCCCGGGACCAGGGGAGGAGTCAATAATCTAGGCAAACTGGTACGAGAGTGAGGTAGAGTATTAGTTCAGGCAAATAAATGAGATGGCAACAATGTAAGGAAAAATGCTGCTGCCTCCATGCGAGCCCGGCCTTAGTAACTTCAATGAACGCTGTTAAGAACACTTCAATGACTGTGAACTATTCTAATACCAACTTAGAATAGAGAAATATAACTAAGTATAAATGTAGTATAGAACTACCTAAAGAAGAGCAAACGCTGTCCTCTTAACTAAATAGGTGAAACAAGTAGTATTAACAACTAATACTGAATGGATTCACCTCTTGGGGGAAGAGTATAATAAAGCCCTTAAGGGACACTATAAATGAGCATAAGAATTTTAAAGTGAAAAGTGCTTATATCTAGATCTTACTAGTTTTAGCTATAGGCACCTGGAACTCACAGATTGTAAGGTAATTTTCGGTATAAAAACAGCAAAGCAAAATGATACACAACATTGCACTACAGTGTCATGGCGACTACGTGACATTGGTCTTGTTGAGAGTCCTCGCTTGCTGTCCTCTTGGAGGAAGGTTGAGATCCCTGTTGCAGTGTTTGGACCCAAGACCTCTCTCTCGGATGTGCCGACACTCAGCAAATTCTCTAGAGATTAGGTGAATGTCCCAAGAAGCCAGAAGGTTGATCCCCTCTTCTAAGGATCTGACGGTATAACATTTACTGTCTCTAGATATGGTCAGCCGAAATGGAAAACCCCAAGAATATTTCCAACCATGAGCTAGAATGCTGTCCAGTAATGGCTTCATCGCTTTCCTTTTAGATAGTGTTAACTGAGAGAGGTCAGAGAACACACTAGGTTGGTGACCCTCAATATCAGGAATACCATCTCTGGACACTCTCATGTAGAGTTCTTTAGTCGTGAAGTAGTGAAAACGTGTCTCTGGGGCGTTCAGCCATAGATGAACGGCCTCCAAGGGCTCTGTGAACTCTGTCAAGCCTATACTGTTCAGAGTTCAACTCCGGCAAAATAAATTCTCAAAGCTCGGACATATAAAGCTGGAGATCTGTCACTGATTCTGGAACATTTTAAAGTCTGACATTCTGTCTTCTTGACCTTTTTTCTAGGTCCTCTTGGAGCGTCAGCTGTCGAGCTTGTTCCTCCCTTAATGAAGACATTTCTTCCTCAAGCTTGTAATAGGATTGTTTCAGCACTCTGTATTTCTCTTCAAGCGAATCCGTTTTAGCATCAACCTTTTTTATTTCGGATGTCAAGTCTACTGATACTTTTTGGATTTCAGCTTTAATGACCTCTCTGAATGTGAGGATCAGGTCTTTGAGATCCTGCATGTCACCTTAAGTGCTTGGGGCCCTTTGCTCCATAGCTGTTACATAGTTACATAGTATTTAAGGTTGAAAAAAGACTTTCAGTCCATCAAGTTCAACCTTTTAAGATCTCCTCTGATCTGCAATATGCGGATTAACTATTAATTAGTTGTTAATTAATTATTAATCAATTATTTAATTTTTTAAATTATTAATTAATCCAGAGGAAGGCAAACATAAAAAAAAACAAATAAGACTTAGCCAATCGTCTCAAAAAAAAAACAAACAAACAAAAAAAAACAATTCCTTCTTGATCCCAGACACCGGCAATCTGATTTCTCCCTGGATCAATACTGTGTCTCTAATTATCCATGATAACCCTGAATTCCCTTTTTAATTTGAAATAAATCCAGTCCCCTTTTAAAGTTATCTATCGAATCCACTGTCACCACATCCTCTGGTAGAGAATTCCACAGATTAACCACCCTTACTGTGAAGAACACTGTGAGGAATTGACTCTGCTGGGTTTTGAACCCTGGTCTCCAGGCTGCTATACCTCTTCCCTACCACTGCGCCAGCCTGCCTGTTGTGAATTCCATTGAGACCTTATAAGCTTGACTCTGCTAGCAATTGTATCAGTACCTAAGTCTCTTCAGCTGTGTCTGGTCAGGTGTCTGGTCCTTGGCCTATATAAGGCACTTCCTGTCTATTGATCCTTGCCAGATTATTGTGGTTCTTGTTGACTTCAATAAACCTTGTTCCTGTTTTCACCTACTAGTTTGCGGAACTGGATTATTGCTGGCCTTGGCTACTGGTCTCCACAACTTTTTGATTTCTATATCATTACAGAATAATCTGGCCCTTTCATGGAGACGGCCGGGACAGATTCGGCATTGGCCCAGCAGGTTGCTTTATTTGCAAGAACTGTGCAGACCCAGGCACAGACCATCCAAGTGCTGCAGGACCAGGTAGCTGAACTGCAAAATAAATTTCAGTCAATGCACAGTGAGTACACCAGCTACAGGGCACGTGATGCTGCAGCTGCTACTGTTACACCTACTCAAGAGGCCCGCTTGCCCCTGCCAGAAAAGTTTGGAGGAGATCGCAAAAAATTTAGGGGTTTCCTAAATCAATGCAGTTTGCACTTCATGATGTTACCTCACCAATTTCCATCTGAAAGAGAGAAGGTGGGATTTATTTTTTCCTTATTCAAAGATGAAGCCCTGGCTTGGGGCTCCCCTCTTCTGGAACAAGACAGTCCAGTCTTGGGTAATCTAAATGACTTTCTTGAGGCCATGTGCCTAGTTTTTGATGACCCCAATCGATGTGCTACAACAGAAGCCACTCTCCTTCATTTGCATCAAGGGAGGCGCTCAGTGGCTGAATATGCTGCTGAATTCAGACAGTGGGTTGCTGATACTACCTGGAACCAATCAGCCCAGAGGTTCCACTTCAGAAAAGGTCTCTCAGAAGCTATAAAAGATGAGCTAGCACGTGTTGATCTTCCTGCTGACTTTGATGCATTTGTGCGTTTGGCTATCCGTATTGATCGGAGACTTTCTGAAAGAAGATTGGAAAGACAGGGCTCTTTTAGACCAAGTACTACTCCAATTTCCTATTCAAGAACTTCTACTCCGATCCCACAAACACCTACAGACTCTGAGCCAGAGGCTATGCAGGTAATAATAAGAGGGCCATTATCCAACGAAGAAAAACAGTGGCGACGCACTCACAATTTATGCCTGTATTGTGGTAGTGCAGGGCACTATGCCATCAATTGCCCTAGCAAATCCAAAAGAACAATAGTTATGGCGGCTGAGGGTGCACAGATTCGACACCTATCCCAGATTTCGGATCAACGGGATTCTGTCACACAACCCTTGTTTTCTCTGGCTCATGGTGAAGAGGGTATGTTGACTCAACATCCTCATTTTGTGGTGCCTATCACGTTGCAATGTGGTGATCGTAAAATTTCAACTACCGCTATGATAGATTCTGGAGCAGGCGGAAACTTTATGGACATTAAATTTGCAGCAGGAAATAGAATTCAGTCTATCCCTAATTCTTCACCTGTGTTAATGGAGACAGTAGACGGTTCTCCACTTACGTCAGGCCCGGTTACACATGAGACTGTGCCCTTAAAGTTGACTCTGGAAGTGAATCACCATGAGACCATATCTTTCCACCTAATTTCCTCAACACAGTTTCCAGTGATTTTGGGGGTACCTTGGCTTGCTCTGCATAACCCACAGATTGATTGGAAGATCAGAACTTTGTCCTTTCCTTCAGAACACTGCTTAATGAATTGTCAACCCTCTAAGGTAACACCTGTTGCCACAACAATTAATGAAATGGTTGCTACAAACTTGACTAAGCTTCCTCTACAATATCGGGATTTTGCAGATGTCTGTGATAAGAAGAATGCTGATCAGCTTCCACCACACAGGCCTTATGATTGCCCAATAGAGCTGTTGCCTGGGGCTGCTATCCCATTTGGCCGTATATATTCCCTTTCTGAGCCTGAATTGAAAGCTCTTCGTGAATACCTCCAAGAAAATCTTGCCAAAGGCTTTATCCGACCATCTACTTCTCCAGCAGGAGCTCCTATTTTCTTCGTAGAAAAGAAAGATGGCAGCCTACGGCCATGCGTTGATTACAGGGACATTAATAACATCACTGTTAAAAACCG
Source organism: Discoglossus pictus (assembly GCA_027410445.1). Classification (NCBI taxonomy): domain Eukaryota; kingdom Metazoa; phylum Chordata; class Amphibia; order Anura; family Alytidae; genus Discoglossus; species Discoglossus pictus. The sequence continues at coordinate 39,449,011 of CM050172.1, read as the reverse complement.
CTACCCCTTGCCTCTGATTCCTGAACTTTTGGAGAGACTCCGCTCAGCTAAAATATTTACGAAGCTTGATCTTCAGGGGGCATATAATCTGGTTCGCATAAGACCCAATGATGAATGGAAAACAGCTTTCAGAACCAGGTACGGGCATTACGAATATCTAGTAATGCCTTTTGGGCTGTGTAATGCCCCTGCAACTTTCCAGCATCTTATCAATGATGTACTACGAGATCTCCTGGATCAGTCTGTTGTGGCATATTTGGATGATATCCTAATATTCTCTGATAATCTTGAAAACCACAGAAAACAGGTCCGTATAGTTCTAGAGCGCCTTCGTACCCACCGCCTATACATTAAACTAGAAAAATGTGAGTTTGAACAAACAGACATTCAATTCCTGGGGTATGTAATAACTCCCAAAGGTTTAAGTATGGACGCAAGTAAAATTAAAGCTGTACTGGACTGGCCCATCCCCAAGAATGAAAAAGATGTTCAGAGATTTGTGGGGTTTGCCAATTTTTACAGGCGTTTCATTAAGAATTTCTCTGCCGTTATTACACCGATCACTGAACTCACACGTAAGGGGACTCCTTTTCAGTGGTCCGATAAGGCGGATACCGCATTTTCCCGATTGAAGACTCTGTTTACCTCTGCCCCTGTCCTGGTACATCCTCAGCCGGAATTACCATTTATTGTGGAAGTTGATGCTTCTGATTCAGCTGTTGGTGCTATACTGTCTCAAAGGACTGGACCTAAGATGCTGTTACATCCGTGTGCCTTCTATTTCCGCCAGATGGTGCCAGCAGAAAGAAACTATGGCATAGGGAATAAAGAACTATTGGCTATAAAAGCTGCCTTCACCGAATGGAGACATCTCTTGGAGGGAGCTACCCATCCAATTACTGTCCTCACAGATCACAAAAATCTGGAATGTATTCGATCAGCTAAGAGACTGTCAGCCAGACAAGCACGCTGGTCCCTATTCTTCTCAAGGTTTAATTTTTTGGTTACATACCGTCCTGGCTCCAAGAATGGTAAGGCGGATGCCTTGTCTAGAATAGCTGACCCCCTCCATACTACTGTAACCAAGACCACCATCTTGCCAGAGGATATATTTATAGGAGTTACATTTCCTTCTGATCTGATGTCTCGCATTAAAAAGGGCTACGCTGAAGACCCAGTTCTTCGTGATCCTCCTCGTGACCTCCATATGACGATGCGTAATGGGTTTTGGATTTTTCAACGACGTATGTTTGCTCCGGAGTCAGTGCGACTGGACCTTTTACGTCTCTACCATGACTCAAAACCAGCAGGTCATCCAGGAATCCGAAAGACACAAGAGCTACTTGCCCGATCCTTTTGGTGGCCGAAGTATCATGAGGATGTTAAGAAGTATGTGTCCTCTTGTGATGTATGTGCCAGACATAAGACTCCTCGCTCATCCCCTGTTGGCTTGCTTCAGCCTCTTCTGATTCCTCATCGTCCCTGGGGATCTATATCCATGGACTTTATTGTGGAACTACCTCCCTCTAAGGAACACACTACCATTCTTGTTGTTGTGGACAGGTTAACTAAGATGGGTCATTTCATACCAGCTCGTGGTCTCCCTTCAGCTAAACAGACGGCTGACCTGGTTATTCGGGAAATATTTCGCTTGCATGGAGTGCCTGATGAAGTAGTTTCTGACAGGGGAGTGCAGTTTACGTCTCGTTTTTGGAAACATTTTTGTTCTAATCTAGGTATTAATGTAAATCTGTCGTCAGCTTTTCATCCGCAAAGTAATGGACAGACTGAGCGAACCAACCAGACTTTGGAGCAATATTTGCGGTGCTATATTAGTTACCTACAGGATGACTGGCTGGATTTTCTACCCACGGCGGAGTTTGCCTATAACAATGCCCAACACTGCTCCACTTCTTTGAGCCCATTTTTTGCCAACTATGGTTACCATCCGACCTTTCTAGTCAGTCTCCCAATTACTACTTCCATTCCTGCTGTCACTGACCGGCTAACGGCCTTACGTGATTCCCAAGCACTGTTGAAAGAGACTCTTTTGGAGGCTCAGGAATGTTACAAAAGAGCTGCTGATAGGCATAGAAAGGAGGCCCCAGTCTATCACGTTGGTGACAAGGTGTGGCTGTCAACAAGGAATCTCAAGCTTCGGATTCCTTCTCATAAATTGGGTCAAAGGTTCATGGGACCTTTTGAGATCATTGCTCAGATCAATGCTGTCACTTTCCGTTTACAACTCCCGAATTCCATGAAAATACATCCAGTGTTTCACGTTGCACTGCTTAAACCTTTTCATGAAAACACTTTCCCTGGCCGAGCCCTGCCTGCCCCACCTCCAGTCCTCGTGGATGGTGAGGATGAGTACGAAGTGGACAAAATTCTTGACTCCAGGATCTTCCGTAGCAAGCTTCAGTATCTGGTTCGCTGGAAAGGCTATGGTGAGGAGGAGAGTTCGTGGGAACCAGTGGACAATATTCACGCTCCTGATCTCCTTCGGTCTTTTCATGTGCAGTACCCTGCTAAACCAGGTAATAGGGCATCCAGAGGCTGCACCTATAGAGGCGGGGGTAATGTGAGGAATTGACTCTGCTGGGTTTTGAACCTAAGCTTGACTCTGCTAGCAATTGTATCAGTACCTAAGTCTCTTCAGCTGTGTCTGGTCAGGTGTCTGGTCCTTGGCCTATATAAGGCACTTCCTGTCTATTGATCCTTGCCAGATTATTGTGGTTCTTGTTGACTTCAATAAACCTTGTTCCTGTTTTCACCTACAAGTTTGCGGAACTGGATTATTGCTGACCTTGGCTACTGGTCTCCACAACTTTGTGATTTCTATATCATTACAAACACTTTCTTTAAGGTGGAATCTTTTTACTTTTAACCTCAAGGGATGTCCTCTTGTCAGTTGAAAACCTCTTGGCACAAAAAGCTCCCTTGACAAATCTTTATACTGACCCTGGATGTATTTATATAAGGTAATCATATCTCCTCTTAGATGCCTTTTTTCTAGAGAAAATAAGTTTAATTTGGTTAGTTTTTCTTCATAACTTAGCCCCTCCTTTCCCCTTATTAGTTTTGTTGCCCTTCTCTCTACCTTTTCCAGCTCTAAAATGTCCTTTTTATGAAGTGGTGCCCAAAATTGTACTCCATATTCCAAATGAGGGCGTACTAGAGATTTGTATAGTGGCAGAGTTATATTTGCTTCCCTGGAATACCCTTCTTAATACATGCTAATATTTTATTGGCCTTTGAAGCTGCTGCTTGGATTTGAACACTGTTACCTAGATGGTTGTCCACAAGCACTCCCAAATCCCTTTCAATATCTGATACACCTAGATTTGCTCCATTAAGATTATAAATTGCATGGCTATTTTTCCTTCCCAGATGCATAACTTTACATTTATTCGTATTAAATCTCATCTGCCATTTAGATGCCCATTCCTCAATTTTATCTAAAATCCCTTTGCAGGGAAAGCACATCATTATCTGATTTAATTACCTTGCACAACTTCGTGTCATCAGCAAAAATGGAGACACCACACTCCAATCCTACCTCTAAGTCATTAATAAATATGTTAAAAAGGAGAGGACCTAATACTGAACCCTGAGGAACCCCACTTACCACATTAGTCCAATTGGAGGATGTTCCATTTACAACAACCCTTTGCTTCCTGTCTTTTAGCCAGCTCTCAATCCATGAGCAGATATTTACTGCAATTCCTGTATCTCTTAGTTTGCACAATAGTCTCCCATGTGGCACTGTATCAAAAGCCTTTGCAAAATCCAAAAAGACTACATCCACGGAGTTGCCTTGATCCAGGTTCCTACTAACCTCCTCATAGAAACTAATTAGATTTGTTTGACATGACCTATCCCTCATAAATCAATGTTGACTTCTACTTATAATCCTGTTCAAATCGACATATGCTTGTATATTATCCCTTATTAACCCTTCTAAAAGCTTCCCCACTATAGAAGTGAGGCTTACTGGTCTATAATTCCCCGGATTTGCTCTTGCTCCCTTTTTAAATATAGGTATCACATCAGCTTTTCTCCAGTCATCTGGTAGAGACCCTGTATTGAGTGAATCTTGAAAAATTAAATATGATGGTTTGGCTATTACAGATCCCAGTTCCATCAGTACCCATGGATGTATTCCATCAGGACCCAGGGCTTTATTAACATTTATTTTTTCCAATCTCTTTTGGATTTCTTCCTGTGCTAACCAATTATTTGGCAAAGGTAGTGTAGCCCCATTATGTTGCAGTGTCCCAACCACTGGTACCTCCCTTGTGTATACCTAAGAAAAGATCCTATTTAGCTCATCTGCCTTTTCATGGTCACTAATTTTCAGATGGCTTGTGTCACATTTTAATGTTCCTATAGCTTCCTTCCTCGCCTTCTTCCCATTAATATACTAAAAAAATATTTTAGGGTTAGTCTTACTCTCTTTTGCAATTAAATTTTCATTTTCTATTTTAGCCAGTCTAATTGTGCTTTTGCAAGCCTTGTTTATTTCCTTGTATTCCCATAAAGAAGTCTCTGTCCCCTCTTGTTTGTATAATTTAAATGCCTGTTTTTTACTCCGTATCTTGATCTTTAAATCATTGTTAAGCCACATTGGATGGGATTTACTCCTTTTACTTCTATTCCCACATGGTATATGCCAATGTGTATGTATATTTAGTAAGGATTTAAATGTTGTCCATTTATGTTCAGTGTTTTTACCTATCAGTTCTCTGTCCCAGTCTATACTTTGTATTGCTGCTCTTAGACTGTTAATATATGCCCTTTTAAAATTAAGAGTTTTCATTGGCCCCTTACAGTTATGTTTTTTAATTCAATCTCAAATGAGACTGTGTTGTGATCACTGTTTCCCACAGGTTGCCCTATTCCAACATTTGATACTATATCAATATTGTTTGTGATGAGAAAATCCAAGATAGCTTCATTTCTAGTAGGCTCTTGTATAACCTGGACCAGATAATGATCCCTGAGTGTACTCAATAACCTTAGATGAACTGCTGGTCTCATTTATCCAGTTTATTTCAGAGTAATTAAAATCTCCCATTATTAGAACGCCCATGCTTAGCTGCATTTACAGTCTGTAACAATAATTGTATTTCCTCACTTTCAGCTATGTTTGGGGGTTTATAGCATACTCCTACTAATATTCTTTTGAAATTTGCTGCTCCGTTATTTAACTCTACCCACAAACATTCAACTTTATCACTAGGTCCACCATAAATATCTTCTCTGACTATAGGCTTAAATTTAGGCTTAACATACAGACAAATCCCTCCTCTTCATTTACCATTGCCTCTATCTTTCCTTAATAGGTTGTAGCCATCCAGATTAACAGTCCAGTCATGAGATTCATCCCACCACGTTTCGGTAATGCCTAGGCAAGCTTCTGGCATTAGCAAGCATACACTTTATGTTATGAGTCTGTAGTTCTGAAGTGCCTGCCACTGTACTTGAATTACTTAGTACTACCTCCCTATTGACTATACTACCCTTTTCCCCATCTCCTCCCTTATGAATTGGTAATTCATCCCTTATACCCTCTACACTTTCTACCCCATTACTTATATTTAGTCCCCCCCCCACCTACTAGTTTAAAAACTCCTTCAGCCTTTCTACCATCCTATCCCCTAGTCCAAATCTCCCTCATTATTACTGTTGTAGAGTTTTTTTTTATTACTGCCTGTTTTTTTTTGAGAGGTTGGAGGGGATAATTTTGGCAAGTAATAAGATTGTATATTCTTGCTGCTTTTACTTGTGGATATTCCAGCCATAACATAGGGTAGTTCACACAATCACTACCTCATTTGTAAGTGTCCTGATTAAACGGGCATACGAAAGATATTACATCTTAGGAAATGCTGGCTCAGTAGTATGAATAAGCGCACATATCAGAAGCTTTATTGTACTTCTGTCCACTTACGTACTACCTCCTCTGACCACAAGGAATCAGTGTCTCACCACTGACCTCTCAGACTTAGGAAAAATCATGGAAGGTCATGGAAGGCTTGGAAATGTCATTTGTACAGTCCTCCGTCTGGCTTGCTCAAGTAGTAGAAAAATGGGAGCTTAAGGTGAAGTGATCCAATAAGTAGATTCTGGAAAGGAGCTCTTGGGCTTATATGAACTTTTCTTGAGTGGCAACAAGATGGCAGAATGAAGCAGAGTTGCAGAATAAATGCACCTTGGGTATATGGTTGCAGATGAATATTGTCAAATTCTGCTAAAATAATGGTTGGCTGATTATAACAGCTCAGTGTTCGTTTCTTAAGATAATAGGCAACGCAAAGTGTCCAAGAGACTTTGCCGTTGTAGCTTTTTGTAGGCTGCAGTTAATTTTTGTGATTCCACAAGATGGTAGCAAAGTATAGCTGTTATGTTAAGGGACTGGCTCCACAGATTGTAGATCTGTCCACAAGGTGGAGCACTTCAGGCAGGCTGAAAGAACCTGTTTGTCCAAGGTGTTATGATGAAATCTTTGACCACAACTCTTTGGGCGTGCCACCCTAATCTGGACCCTCAGCCCCAATCCAAGTTATAGCCAAATAATGCACTTGCAATATTTCCCAGTAGTTATCCCTGAACCAAAAACAGGCTTGGTAGCAGTATGTTAATATAGGAAAACAATCTGCAGTGTCACATTATCTTGGCTTATTGTCCTTGTTCACTACAGGACACCATACACATCCAATTAAAGTTTTTCCAAGAACCTTGCCAGCTTATTCTCTTAGGCCACAAAACACTGCCCCTTGTTCCAATACCTTTAGCAGTAATCCGGTACTTCCTAGGCGTATTGCAAATGTTTCTGTGTTTGATGTGTCAGCCCTTAATACATGTCCGTGGTATGGGCTGAATGGGCTGATGTTTTTCTGGGTGTATCTTTATTTTTGGCCAGCGGGTGGCAATATAGTATAGGGTATCTTATGTCTTATTTTGAAACTGAGTTTTTTTATTTTGAGAATAAAAGTTTTTATTATCAGGTTAGTTTGAAAGGGGCTTGAGCCACACAATCCCCCAACAATCCCACTTATCTCTGGGCCCAGCCTCAGAAAACACACAGGTCGTTCCCTGTTTTGTACTTATCTGGTTTGGTTGAGATAAGGTGTCTGGTGGCTCAGTGTTATGCCTTATCTTCCAGCTCTCACAATTACCCAGTGCTCTTCATCACAGTGGTCACAATGTCTAAGAAGAATGGCACAAGTAGTAACAAATCCAGGCATTGGGGCATCTGTCAACTCCACCAAGTCCTGAATGGTATGCAGCCACAGTTTCCAGAGACCCAGTGTGAGACAGGCAATGCAATGGCAGATCCTGAGCTTCAGATGTAAGATGCTTTTCCAACTCTTCACACAAAACACAGCCATTGGATTTGTCCTCCAGAAGAACCAGGTATGCCTCAGGTCTTGTAGATTGAATTAACAGCTTCTGATCCTTACTTATATATTTTAAATTAAACAATTAGATATGCAGGAGCTTAAGCAGAACATGTCTGCCCTGTTCAGTCGCTAGCTCCTCTTCCCCAAAGCTATTTTCCTTTTGTACGGTGAATTTAAGCCTTGAACGTTTTAGGAAATGAATCTAAGTCCAATATTTCTTATCAAATTGGTAATTTTTTAATACCGTCTCTATTTTCTTATTCTGCGAATTCCACTTTGTTTCGTAAAAAACATTAACGATACAATAAAACATAACATTTATACACAAAATGTAGAGAATAATCATCTCTAGTGGTTCCCTCAACAGGAACGAGTTCTTTTAGTTCCTGTAATCACCGTCTCCAACTGATCAAGCCTAGAGAATAGATATATCAGTTAAGGTCCTGAGGATTGCGGGTAATTATATCATATTCCAAAAGTCACATATTGTTCAAAATGTAAAAAAAAAATATCTAATGAATATAGTAAGAGAGAAAAAAAAAACTGTCTCAATTCTAATTTACAGTATGATAGTTCCAGCTTTACATTATACATCTAACTTTCACATTTAATTGCACCATTTTGCATCACATCTATTCTTATTGAAAAGTTTATACATTTCCAAAATAGTAGAATGAATCCTTAAAATGCCTATAACAAATAATTAATAACTCTTTATCATTAAGTCATTTAGTCTGTGCTTTTGGTAATCACTCTTACATTTTAAATAATATCAATGTATTAATTAAATCTAAGTTACTTAAACCATACAAGCGGTACTAGGACATTAAGACACTAAAGCTGTAGTAATATAGAGAAATGTCCCCCAAGAGTTCCAATTACAGACTGATTCAATCGCCCCTATAATTCTCCAGTCTAAGATCCCATACCTCCTCCTATGCTTCAGTCTTTATGGGGCTGTATTGGACTATATTTGCCCAGCACTGTTTAGTTAAGATAAGTGAGTACAAGTGAGTGCAATTAATTGGAAATAGTTCAAGAACAATACAGCCAATTGCAATATATGTTTCCTGGAAGAACTAGACTTCCAGACCTCAATCTTCTGCAATCATATTATTTCCATAAGTAAAGCGTCACTTAGTTTGTGTGTTAAGCTAATTCAGCTTAATACATTACAGACCACAATCTTCCGGCCATTGGCTGGTTTCAGATGTCTTCTTGCAGCATCTCCTGTGTTCTCCTCATCGGGACGATGCTACTCTAGCACTGTGTAGTTCAGCTCTGAATACTGTCCCGGTTCTCATACACCGGACCTCCAGTCAGGCTGCTCTCCCACAGCTCACCTCCAGGCGATATCTGCAGCTCCGTGTCACTCTGTAATCAGAGGGGGAAAGCTGTCTTCTGTCCTGGGTATATGCTGGGCTATATTCTGCTTCTGGGTATCTCTTATTCAGGTCATAAGGGTCACCAACTGCGATAGGAGGATGCAGATAGTGTAGTTATAGCCCCCCTAGATTCCCTTCAGGGATTCTCCAACTGCTTCCACCATCAGGACGCCAAGCTCTCAGTCACTAGGCAAGTTCCACTGTAGTGCACTCGCATCATCCAGGCATTGGGTCTAAATCAGCCGGCTCTCACACAGCTCCACGTCTCAGTGGTGTCCACAGGAGAGACTCAGCTCAGCTCGGCGTCCCACTGCAGTCGCAATAGGGATAGTTGTCTGCGTTCTTCTTATCTCGGCTTCTCAGTTGGTCTCCGTACACTTTGCCGACAGAGCAGTCAAACAATTCTCATGCTTACAGCTCCGCGTCTCTGATACGTTCATTTATTAGGGGTAAGCAAGCATCCCATCACCTTCTCTTTAGCGATAAAGCTGGTTACGCCTTCATATGTCGTGGAGAGGCTTAGGCAGTGCAGTTAAGATTCCCAACAGATTCTGCCCATAATTTCTCCATAACTTGATAGATGCTTAAGCTACTAGCTACACAGCTCCCGCTCATTATCAGGACTACCGCGCTAAACCGCCACTCTCTAGCCGCTTCCTGGGAGGAGCATCACCCTCTCCTCCACTCCCCGGTTTTTAATCCTGTAACTAACAAAGACAAAATGTCTGCTAAGGTGAAACTGAATAAAACAGTTAAAAATTTGCTAACTGGAGGGACAGAGCAGAAACCTTGTTATTGGAGCACACCCATTAGTCCAATCTCCCTAAGGAGAATAATAAGTTAAAACATAACCTTTAATGATAACATTAATAAAATAGCATAATTAAAAACTCAATGCTTTTAATTATGCTATTTTATGTATAGAAGTGTTGTATAAATAAATAATTTCATTTCGTAGAACTATTTGATGAATACACTTTGTAAATCACAATGAGTCCTTATTTCTGTAAAGTGCCAAGTGCTTGAATGTGAGGGGATATCACTTGTAATCTGTATCCTCTAAAGTGCTATAATAATAAGGTGACTGAAGTTGTAAACACAAAGGTGCTTATCTAGTGATAGAGGATTTCAAAGGGAAGTATTGAGCATGAATTCCATGACTTATATTGCAGTCATCAATTCATCAAAGTTGGTGCCTAGTACTTAAAGAAAGAAGAAAGAAAGAAAAAAAAATGTACAAAAAACAATCCCAGATTTGGGGGAAAATTGCTAGTTTGGAGAATTACTTATCAAATAATCTGATACTTTAGGGGGTTACGTATAAATTGATTTTTCACTATTCAAAATCTTTCAGAAGAATTTATACAAAAATGGCATTCAATTATTTTAGGGTGTTCTAATGAATTAATGTCTCTAATACTTAAATGGGAACAACAACAATTACATGAGATTGGAACACAGTTGAAAAAATTAGTGGAAATATGAATCCTAGCTTTGTAGAATAAGCTCCAGAAGGATTTGGAGACATTTAAAAAGACACTAATGGAGAGAAAATATAAAAAATATGAGAGAGATCTGAATGAATTCCAAACTGGAAGAATTTTCAGAAGACCTAGAAAATATAATGTACATAAAACAAATTCAGATGAATTTGGAACTTCTGAATCGGAATGGTCTGATTTGGAACAAAGTGGAAAACAAATAGGCAACATTCCCCCCAACGAAATAAGTATCAATCAGGGTTTATAGACCTAAGAAGAAGACAAGGAGGGCTAAGAAAAAGTCACAACACATTAAAACCACAAAAAAGGAAACAGATAATGCAGGTACATTACAGATCTTTAATATTACTCTGATAGTGAACTCTCAAAAGAACACTTATGTATATTGGAAAAAGGTTTGAATTTCTCTCCAACTGAGGATTTTAATGTCTTTGAATAGGTAAAAGACGTAAACCTGTTTGCCAGGAAACTTGCATTAAAAAAGTTTTTCTTCGAGGCGTGTCCAACCACCTAAAGTGACAAGATGTGCAGAACTGCAGCTCCGCAGCAAAAGTGTATAAAACTTAGCTTTATCCCTCACTTTTGGCGTGAATGTCTATTACATCTGGCCTCCCGTGACCTCGTCCCCCTGAGACCCCCCACACAGGCAGAACACTGGGCTGGTCCCCTGAGGCAAAGAACTACCAGACCCAGAGATCCCCTCTCTATAGTGACCACTCGATGCAGCAAGGCGGGTCGGATTCTGAGAGGTTATCCGCTAGTAGAGCCTGCGTGAAGACTGCCAGCCAGGGAGAGAAGTATCACATACCTCGCCTCATAGACTGCGCTGGGGCCTTCGGACCAAGGAGGGAGGTGTATGTGTGGTCCAACGGAGGAGCGGAGTCGGCAGAGCAGAGGCTGGTGAAAGGTGTGATCGCTCCGTAGACAATGGAGGCCTGGTAAGGGGGAACGCCTCATGCCAGCGGCCATCTTCCTCCTCGTGGTGGAGGCTCCAGCGGAGGACCAGGCCGACCAAGTGGTCTCATCCAGGCAAGTGGGCACACTCAAGGGTGCATAAACAGGTGATCCCCTGTAGAGCTCAAGATCCTACACCCCACAAACAAACAAAAGACAGTCTGAGAGGGATAAGAAGCGGGGGAAATCATATAGTGACGACCCTCCACGAAGTTTCCCGCCAAACGAGGGGCAACCATCTTGGGCTCCCTCATTATATCAGCTCAAACATCCCCTTACTGGATTACTACAAACTCCTGGCCGGGCCTTACTCCCCAGGAAACCATCGCAGTGGTCAGTTGTTCCCCATAGCCGACAACCAAAGGGAGGCAGGGAGCAGGGGATCATACAGTGGCAGCTCTTAACAGGGTTTCCCACCAAACAAGTGGCAGCCATTTTGGGCTGCCTCACTGCACCAGCCCAAGCATCTCCCAGCTGCCACCATACAGGCTCACTGTGGGGCCTCACTCCGAAAGCTATCATAGCAGTTGTCAGTCACACTCAACAGCCTGTAAGGCTTATAAGACTGGGCCCAATAGCCATACAACTCAACCCCATACAGGAATCAATAATTGTGGCCAGAAGAATAGCCAGAGGTCGCCATTTGGGATCTTCTTACATCATAAAGTGCCACAGCCAATAACCCGCCCTGTGTGCACCATATACCAATAATTGCTCCCTGGAGAAGCCTAAGCTCCCTTCACTAAGGCACAACCTGGGTGCTCTGGATATGTAGGATGGAGTAGCTCCTGGAGCCATTGTCAGAATTATGCAGAACTTCTCTACGTGTTTTTATCTATAGCGTGGTTTGACTAAGGGGATCTTGATCCTTTACTGCATCAGAGAGTCAATATCTACAATATAAAGATTGCGCTGCCCTGTTGGCCCTTTCACCTTTCAACGAGAATCATGGGGAAGCCAAAAAAGAACCCAGCTTCAAAAAGCATCACGGACCACTTCCCGTAATCATCCGATTCCTTCGACAAAAGACAAGGGATCTTATATTGCAAGCGGCAAGGAATGCGTCTTCTACCAAGGGGCCAGACAGAGACCCCCTCCAAACTTACGCAGATCTGGCTCCAATTACACTACAGAAACGTAAACTGCTGAGAGCGGCTCTTCTGATACTGATCAACCACCAGATAAAGTACAGGTGGGGCTTCCCCTTTTGCTTGACTTTTCAGTATGCATTGGCGACTCATATTGTCCGCTCTCTGGAGGAATGTCGTAAATTTCTCCTGTAAGAGGAGGTTGTTGCTGGCCCAACAGTTGATCAATCCACAAAGGAGTAATCAGAAGTCCCACTGCCCAAACAACAAAGACTCCAGCAATCTGAGCAACCATCTCACCCTCGACCGATGGCTTCTGGATCTGCGGTGGACTGAGACGACTTTGTTGTTATCCAGAGATGGAACTAATTTTGCAGGCTCATGTGGTTTTCTGAAGTTTAGGTCCATGTTCATGAGGTTTCTAATGTCATAATATGGTAGGCTAGGGCTATCAGAATAAAGTCTTATTGAATGCTTAAGGACCTTAGGCCAGGGTGAAGTGTCGTAGCTAACAAAGCACAGAGTCTACACATGGGATACCAACTGCGTTAATTTATCCGTCCACAACAAAAGTACAGTGGTATCCATATCTTTCCAACATGGCCAATAATGGGCTCTTTCAGGTGCATAGACCTTTCCTAAGAACTATCCCAATGAAGTGAGGTTACTTAGTGTGTTGTAAGAAATATTCTGCCTACTCTGTTAATGCAGCAGTCATCCACAGAGCACAGTCCAAACATTGGCCCTGCTTAGGTTAACTAATAGTTATAAAGGTTTATCAGTTACACCTCAGGGCTATCTCTACAGACTGTAGCTCACACTATTGAATGTCTTCTGTAAATATTGTCAGCTCTTTACATCTGTATAGTGTTTGACGCTCAGCCCCTTATTTTAAATGTAGAGAAGTTTATTATAACAAGTTATTATGTTTCTGACAATGGAGCTCAAATAGTTTTCCCAGGTCTGAACCCCTTGTATGTAGCAATGGATTGCTATGCTCCTTTCCTGGTCTGGTTAATTTGTGTCACTATGTATCCCACATGTGGGTACTGGCTAAACCCTTTTCCTCTTCGCATTAACATGTCTAACATCTCCGATAATGAGCTAATGATAAATATATCTTATAACATGCCTAATGTATTAAAACACTTTTTTTTTAAAAATCTGGCGCTACCCTCTATCACCATGGGAGCGGTACACCCTTGCTAAACTTACAACCTGTTATCCCCAGATTGGTGGCTCAAAGGAGGATGCTCCTGTCCGTCATCCTGCCTGCTCACGATGGTAAGCCAGCTCTCTTTGACATTCTGCACACCACCATGACAGACACTCATTACTGATAACATAATCTCGGTTATTATTCACAAAACTAGAGGGTTCGATTCACCGTTCAAGTGACAAAAAGCCTTTCTCGCTTACGGGTCATTTCGCCCTTCGGTTCTTTTCCTGCCTTAAAATTCTCTAAATTTTGCCCCAACTTCTTTGACACTAGCCACGCTACCAAAAGAGCAGGAATGGCAATCCTGCTACACAGGGACCCCCCTTCATCTTAGAACACAAAAAATAGACCCAGAAGGTCATTCTGTGATTTTGTCAGGGACCCTATTTGGGGAAAAAATCTCACTAATATCAATCTACTCACCAACCAAATGCCCCATAAAATTGTGCCATTAACTTACATAAAATCCCAGGATCTAGGTAAAGTAATATTGGGAGGGGACTTGAATCTCACCCTTTTGCCCTTAGACCGGTCTGGTCAAAGTCTTGTCCACAGGCCCACCAAAAAACATTTGGAAATTATTTCTCTTCAAGATGAGCTCCACGTAGTGGATGCTTGGATAGATTCTCATAGGTCGGAGAGAGAATACACATTCTATTCGGCAGTCCACAAAACCAACTCTAGAATTGACACAATCCTAAAAGTTTATGCATTTTCAGACTGTGGTTAAGTCGGGGATCTTTTGTTAGCTGTACCCTGAACTTAGGGTCTCTACCAGATGACTGGAGAAAAGCAGGTGTGATACCTATATTTAGAAAGAGAGCAAGAGCAAATCTGGGGAATTATAGACCAATGAGCCTCACTTCTGTAGTGGGGAAGCTTATAGAAGGGTTAATAAGGGACAATATGCAAGAATATATCTATTTGAACAGGATTATAGGTAGGAGTCAACATGGATTTATGAGGGATAGGTCATGTCAAACAAATCTAATTAGTTTCTATGAGGAGGTTAGTAGGAACCTGGATCAAGGGAACTCAGTGTCTTTTTGGATTTTGCAAAGGCTTTTGATACAGTGCCACATGGGAGACTATTGTGCAATCTAAGAGATACAGGAATTGCAGTAAATATCTGCTCATGGATTGAGAGTGTGGTGTCTCCATTTTCGCTGATGACACGAAGTTGTGCAAGGTAATTAAATCAGATAATGATGTGCTTTCCCTCCAAAGGGCTTTACATAAAATTGAGGAATGGGCATCTAAATAGCAGATGAGATTTAATTAGAATAAATGTAAAGTTATGCATTACATAGTTACATAGTATTTAAGGTTGAAAAAAGACTTTCAGTCCATCAAGTTCAACCTTTTTTAGATCTTCTTTGATCTGCACTATGCGGATTAACTATTAATTACTATTAATTATTTAATTATTAATCAATTATTTAATGTTTTTTTATTTTTTATTATTAATTAGTCCAGAGTAAGGCAAATAGAAAAAAAAAAAAACACAAGCGAGACTTAGCCAATTGTCTCAAAGGGAAATGTAAAAGATTTGGATCAATACTGTCTCTCTAATTATCCATGATAACCCTGAATTCCCTTTTTAATTTGAAATAAATCTAGTCCCCTTTTAAAGTTATCTATTGAATCCGCTGTCACCACCTCCTCTGGTAGAGAATTCCACAGATTAACCACCCTTACTGTGAAGAACCCTTTTCTTTCTTTGAGGTGGAATCTTTTTACTTCTAACCTCAAGGGATGTCCTCTTGTCAGTTGAAAACCTCTTGGCACAAAAAGCTCCCCTGGCAAATCTTTATACTGACCCTGGATGTATTTATATAAGGTAATCATATCTCCTCTTAGACGCCTTTTTTCTAGAGAAAATAAGTTAAATTTGGTTAGTCTTTCTTCATAACTTAGCCCCTCCATTCCCCTTATTAGTTTTGTTGCCCTTCTCTGTACCTTTTCCAGCTCCAAAATGTTTTATGAAGTGGTGCCCAAAATTGTACTCCATATTCCAAATGAGGGCGTACTAGAGATTTGTATAGTGGCAGAATTATATTTGCTTCCCTGGCTTCTATACCCTTCTTAATACATGCTAATATTGTATTTGCCTTTGCAGCTGCAGCTGGGCTTTGAGCACTGTTACCTAGGTGGTTGTCCACAAGCACTCCCAAATCCCTTTCAATATCTGATACACCTAGATTTGCTCCATTAAGATTATAAATTGCATGGCTATGTTTCCTTCCCAGATGCATAACCTTACATTTATTCGTATTAAATCTCATCTGCCATTTAGATGCCCATTCCTCAATGTTATGTAAATCCCCTTGGAGGGAAAGCACATCATTATCTGATTTAATTACCTTGCAGAACTTTGTGTCATCAGCGAAAATGAAGACCCCACAGTCCAATCCTACCTCTAAGTCATTGATAAATATGTTAAAAAGGAGAGGACCTAATACTGAATCCTGAGGAACCCCACTTACCACATTAGTCTTTTATCCAGCTCTCAGTCCATGAGCAGATATTTACTGCAATTCCTGTATCCCTTAGTTTGCCCAATAGTCTCCCATGTGGCACTGTATCAAAAGCCTTTGCAAAATCCAAAAAGACTACATCCACTGAGTTGCCTTGATCCAGGTTCCTACTAACCTCCTCATAGAAACTAATTAGATTTGTTTGACATGACCTATCCCTCATAAATCCATGTGGACTCCTACTTATAATCCTGTTCAAATAGACATATTCTTGTATATTATCCCTTATAATTCCCCGGATTTGCTCTAGCTCCCTTTTTAAATATAGGTATCACATCAGCTTTTCTCCAGTCATCTGGTAGAGACCCTGTGTTAAGTGAATCTTGAAAAATTAAATATAATGGGTTGGCTATTACAGAACCCAGTTCCCTTAGTACCCTTGGATGTATTCCATCAGGACCGGGGCTTTATTAACATTTATTTTTTCCAACCTCTTTTGGATTACTTCCTGTGTTAACCGATTATTTGGCAAAGGTAGTGTAGCCCCATTATGTTGCAGGGTCCCAACCACTTGTACCTCCCTTGTGTACACCGAAGAAAAGAACCTATTTAGCTCATCTGCCTTTTCCTGGTCACTAATTTTCAGATAGCCTGTTTCACATTCTAATGTTCCTATAGCTTCCTTCCTCGCCTTCTTCCCATTAATATACAAAAAAAATATTTTAGGGTTAGTCTTACTCTCTTTTGCAATTAAATTTTCATTTTCTATTTTAGCCAGTCTAATTGTGCTTTTGCAAGCCTTGTTTATTTCCTTGTATTCCCGTAAAGCAGTCTCTGTCCCCTCTTGTTTGTATAATTTAAATGCCTGTTTTTTACTCTGCATCTTGATCTTTAAATCATTGTTAAGCCACATTGGATGGGATTTACTCCTTTTACTTTTATTCCCACACGGTATATGCCGATGTGTATGTATATTTAGTAAGGATTTAAATGTTGTCCATTTATGTTCAGTGTTTTTACTTATCAGTTCTCTGTCCCAGTCTATACTTTGTATTGCTGCCCTTAGACCGTTAAAATCTGCCCTTTTAAAATTAAGAGTTTTTGTTGGCCCCTTAAAATGTTTTTTTTTTTAATTCAATCTCAAATGAGACTGTGTTGTGATCACGGTTTCCCAAAGGTTGCCCTATTTCAACATTTGATACTATATCAATATTATTTGTGATGAGTAAATCTAAGATAGCTTCATTTCTAGTAGGCTCCTGTATAACCTGGGCCAGATAATGATCCCTGAGTGTACTCAAGAACCTGCTCCCCTTAGCTGAACTGCTGGTCTCATTTATCCAGTTTATTTCAGGGTAATTAAAATCTCCCATTATTAGAACTTACCCGTGCTTAGCTGCATTTCCAATCTGTAACAATAATTGTATTTCCTCACTTTCAGCTATATTTGGGGGTTTATAGCATACTCCTACTAATATTCTTTTGGAATTTGCTGCTCCGCTATTTAACTTTACCCACAAACATTCAACTTTTTCACTAGGTCCACCATAAATATCTTCTCTGAATATAGCCTTAAATTCAGGCTTAACATACAGACAAATCCCTCCTCCTTGTTTACCATTGCCTCTATCTTTCCTAAATAGGTTATGACCATCCAGATTAACAGTCCAGTCATGAGATTCATCCCACCACGTTTCGGTAATGCCTAGGCAAGCTTCTGGCATTAGCAAGCATACACTTTATGTTATGAGTCTGTAGTTCTGAAGTGCCTGCCACTGTACTTGAATTACTTAGTACTACCTCCCTATTGACTATACTACCCCTCCCCCCATCTCCTCCCCAATGAGTTGTTAATTCATCCCTTATACCCTCTACACTTTCTACCCCATTACTTATATCTAGTCCCTCCCCCCCACCTACTAGTTTAAAAACTCCTCCAGCCTTTCTACCATCCTATCCCCTAGTACAAAAGCTCCCTCCTCATTAAGGTGCAATCCATCCCTACTGTAGAGATTGCACCGAAGTGAGAAGTCAGCCCAGTGTTCTAAAAAGCCAACCCCCTCCTTAGTGCACCACATCTTTAGCCACGCATTAACCTCCCCAATCTCCTTCTGCCTCCCTGGGCTAGCACGTGGCACTGGTAGTATCTCAGAAAACACTACCTTGGAGGTCCTTGCCTTCAGCTTATTACCTAGTTCTCTAAAATCATTCTTTAAGACACTCCATCTTTGTCATTGGTACCAATATGTACCAAGACCGCCGGTTCATTTCCAGCCCCTCCCCAATAATTTGTCTACCCGATCCACAACATGACGAACCCAAGCACCCGGGAGATAGCAAACTGTTTGATTGCTGGGATCTGGGTGACAAATCACCCTGTCTACCTTCCTAATAATAGAGTCCTCTACAACCAAAACCTGTTTGTTGTTCTGCCTATTCTGCCCTCCCTCTCCTCCAGTTGAGCTGTTCGCCCGGCTGTTAGACGGAACAGCTCTATCTGGCATTGCCATTCCTGAATGGACATCCCCAACAGTTTCACTCAACCTGGCAAATCTGTTGGTGTTTGCCAACTCAGAACTGGCCTGCCTCCTCCTGTTCCCTCTGCTTCCCCTTGTAACTGTAACCCAGCTGCCTCCCTGGACATCCTCACTAGCCCCAGGTCCACCCTCCATGCTAGGCCCAACTAAACTGTGCTCAGTGAGCACCAACCCCCTTTCCAGTGGAGCAATATCACTAAGTGCTGCTATTCTCCTCTCCAGATCTCCAATTTGAGCTTCCAGAGAGGCAACATGCTCACACCTCTCACAGATGTATGGACCCTGCATCATCTGTTCCAGTATTGCATACATATGACAGGATGTACACTTAATAAGGTTTCCACTGGACTGACTCATAATTATTATTATTGTCTACAAAATTTCAGTGGGAAAAATAAAGAATATAAAATAATATATTTATATAAAGTTTTCCTCCTTTGCACTATAAATCTGCCCTCCCTTTACTTTGAAGTCCCTCCTTTTATTTAAACTCCTAAGCTTTTACTAGAATTGCACTTGATACTGAAAATGTTCGCAAGCTCACAAGTTCCCCTTCTCCTGTTTATATTAACTTCTGCCTTCTCACCTGGGCACAATTAGTGCACTATGCAATTTATCAGCCCTTACTTGTAAGGTAAATCTACTTATAAACAGGCCCAAAACCAGCTCACAAACCTTTTATACAAGCTTAACAGCCAAGCCACACCCCTCTCACCTGGGCACAATTAGTGCACTCTGCAGTTTATCAGCCTTTACTTGTAAGGTAAATCCACTTGTGATGCATCTGGAAAGGAAAAACAGCAATGCAATTTATAATCTTAATGGAGCAAATCTAGGTGTATCAGATATTGAAAAGGATTTGAGAGTGCTTGTGGACAACCACCTAGGTAACAGTGCTCAAAGCGAAGCAGCAGCTGAAAAGGCAAATAAAATATTAGCATGTATTAAGAAGGGTATAGAAGCCAGGGAAGCAAATATAATTCTGCCACTATACAAATCTCTAGTACACCCTCATTTGGAATATGGAGTACAATTTTGGGCACCACTTCATAAAAAGGACATTTTAGAGCTGGAAAAGGTACAAAGGAGGGCAACACAACTAATAAGGGGAATGGAGGGGGTAAGTTATGAAGAAAGACTAACCAAATTAAACGTATTTTCTCTAGAAAAAAGGTGTCTAAGAGGAGATATGATTACCTTATGTAAATACATCCAGGGTCAGTATAAAGATTTGTCGGGGGAGCTTTTTGTGCCAAGAGGTTTTCAACTGACAAGAGGACATCCCTTGAGGTTCGAAGTAAAAAGATTCCACCTTAAAGAAAGAAAAGGGTTCTTCACAGTAAGGGTGGTTAATCTGTGGAATTCTTTACCAGAGGAGGTGGTGACAGTGGATTCGATAGATAACTTTAAAAGGGGACTGGATTTATTTCAAATTAAAAAGGGAATTCAGGGTTATCATGGATAATTAGAGATACAGTATTGATCCTGGGAGAAATCGTATCGCCAGTATCTGGGGTCAGGAAGGAATGATTTTTTTCTTATTTTTTTTCCCTTTTACACGATTGGCTAAGTCTCACTTGTTTTTTTTTTCTGTTTGCCTTCCTCTGGATTAATTAATAATTAAAAATAAAATAAAATAAAAAATAAAATAATTGATTCATAATTAATTAACAACTAATTAATTCATTCAAAAAGTCTTTTTTCAACCTTAATTACTATGTAACTATGTAACTAATATGCAAACATATACTTAGGATGGTGGGAGGGACAAAGCGTATTCAATGATGAAATGGATAAATATACTAATGACGTAGAAATGTGGGTCAGTTTCATCAATGATATTTTATTATTATGGAATAGATCCTCTACAGGACATACATTTATTCATAGCAATATTGAATAAGAACAATATGGACTTATTTCTCACCTCTGAAATAAGTATGACTTTTCTGGACTTAAAGATAGAGAAATGTTAAATGGAACATTAAAAACAACAACATACAGAAAACCCACGGCATCCAATAACTTGTTGCAAGCTGATAGTAGCCATCCTAAAGCATTAATTTCAGGTATACCAGTAGGGCAATATCTGAGAGTTAAATGAAATTGCTCAAATTCATCAAACTTTGAAAACGAAGCTAAGGATCTCCAATCTAGGTTCTTGGAAAGGGGCTATAAAAAGGAGTCCTCAAAAAAGTGTATCACAGAGCCAAAGATGTAAGTAGGGAGTCCTTACTAATTGATAAGAAAAAGAGTGATGAAGACTTAGTTAGATATATTGGAACCTATAATGGACAAGGGCATGAGATAAAGAGTATTTTCAATACCTTTTGGAATATACTATGAGAAGATAAAGATTTGAAGCCATTCCTAAATAATGGGGCACAAATTACTAGTCGAAAGTCAACTGCTTGCAGGCTGAGCGATCCTGCATTTACTAAGTGTTTGGTAGCTAAGTCCTGCCGGTTTCATTGACTTCACTGCCTTCACTATATATATATATATATATATATAAATATATATATATATATATATATATATATATATATATATATATAAATAAATAAATATATATATATATATATATATATATATATATATACAGTGCATTGCAAAAGTATTCACCCCCCTTGGCATTTTTCGTGTTTTGTTGCCTCACAACCTGGAATTAACATGGATTGTTTGAGGATTTGCATAATTTAATTTACAGAACATGCCCACAACTTTGAAGATATTTTTTTTTATTGTGAAGCAAACAACAAATTGGACAAAATAACAGAAAAAGTCAAAGTGCATAACTATTCACCCCCCTAAAGTCCATACTTTGTAGAGCCACCTATTGCGGCAATCACAGCTCAAAGTCGCTTTGGATAAGTCTCTATGAGCTTGCCACATCTTACCACTGGGACTTTTGCCCATTCCTCCTTGCAAAACTGCTCCAGCTCCTTCAAGTTGGATGGTTTGCGCTTGTGAACAACAATCTCTAAGTCTGACAGATTTTCTATTGGATTGAGGTCTGGGCTGTGACTAGGCCATTCCAACACATTTACATGTTTCCCCTTAAACCAATCAAGTGTTGTTTAGCAGTGTGTTTGGGGTCATTGTCCTGCTGGAAGGTGAACCTCTGTCCTAGCACCAAATCACGCACAGAGTGGTACAGGTTTTGATCAAGAATATCCCTGTATTTAGCACCATCCTTCTTTCCCTCAACTCTGACCAGTTTCCTGAAAAACATCTGCACAGCAGGATGCTGCCACCACCATGTTTCCCTGTGGGGATGGTGTTCTTTGGGTGATGCGATGTGTTGGGTTTGCTCCAGACATAGCGTTTTCTTTGATGGCGGAAAAGTAACATTTTTGTCTTACCAGACCAGAGCACCTCCTCCATACATTTACTACATGACTTTTCGCAAACTCAAAACGTGCCATTTTGTTTTTTGCTGAAAGTAATGGCTTTCTTCTTGCCTTTCCGCCATAAAGCCCAACTCTATGGAGTATACGGCTTATTGTCGTCCTATGTACAGATACTCCAGTCTCTGCTGTGAACTCTGCCGCTCCTCCAGGGTTACCTTAGGTCTCTGTGCTGCCTCTCTGACTAATGCCCTCCTTGCCCGGTCCGTGAGTTTTGGTGGGCGGCCGTCTCTTGGCAGGCTTGCTGTTGTGCCATGTTCTTTCCATTTGGTTATGATAGATTTGATGGTGCTCCTGGGGATCATCAAAGAATTGGATATTTTTTTAAAAACCTAACCCTGACTTGTACTTTTCAACAACATTGTCCCTTACTTGTTTGGAAAGTTCCTTGGTCTTCATGGCAGTGTTTGGCTAGTGCTGCCTCTTGCTTAGGTGTTGCAGCCTCTGGGGCCTTTAAAAAAAGGTGTGTATATGTAATGATAGATCATGTGACACTTAGATTGCACACAGGTGGACATCATTTCACTAATTATGTGATTTCTGAAGGTAATTGGTTTCACCAGAGCTTTTTATAGGCTTCATAACAAAGGGGGTGAATACATACGTACATGCCAATTTTCTGTTTTCTATTTCTAAAAAATATGTTTATGTATATATTTTTCTCATTTCACTTCACCAGCTTAGACTATTGTGTTCTGATCCACCACATAAAATTCAGATTATCAAAACATTGAGGCTGTAATGTAACAAAACAGGTAAAAGGACAAGGGGGTGAATACTTTTGCAAGGTACTGTGACATACACATATATATATATATATATATATATATATATATATATATATATATATATATATATATATATATATAAAATAAATTAACATATATTTATAATGATGAATTATTCAATTCCATTAAAATTAAAACACTACTAGTGATGTATATGGTTTATTCAAGGAGAGTTTGATATGTTTTAATTTTAGATATGCAGGATATTCATTGTTTTTAATATAGTTGTGCGTTCCTATGGCAACCACAATGCTTTAAATAGACGCAGTCCATAATGAACTGTAACCCCTGATGAAATTTAGAAACATGCGTCCGGTTGACATTACTTATGATGTCACTAAGCGGCGTGTACGCATTCAGAAACGCAGCAGTAGTATACCAGCTCTCCCAGTTCATTATTTAGGCTCCGTCTTCTTATTATAAGTACAAATTGAGACTATTTAGAAGGGCACAACAAGGTTATACGAAGAAGAGCCTTATATACTTAGGGGAGGCGAATAGGGGAAATTTGCTGGTTACTACTATAGTGTTTGGTATTTACCTAGTCAAAGTACTAGGGACCTACTTTGATGAATTGATCCTGCCTGTTCCCTCCTCCCTTCACTTATAAGTACAAACGCACCCTCCGCATCTTACATATCTCAGGACGTCAGGTAGCGGACAAAATGGAGTCCTGTATTCATAAACTCGTCCAACATTCAGATTTTTACAAAAAATGTCCTTGGGTTACACCGCTGCTAATATTGTTAGTACTTTAATTTTGTACTACTCTGCATCACACAGACAATAATATATAAACTATAAAACCCCAAGTGTCAATGCTGAGATGTAGGTGAGGCATCTCAACTCTCATGTAGTCTTATTGTTTCTATGTGGTATTTTGAATAACTAAACTTATTTTTAGAAAGCGAAAGTAGCAACCACAACCTTTAAATATTTCACTTTTATATGTAACTAGCGACTTGCCCGTCAAAACATGACGGCAATGAGATGTGTATGTTTGGAAAGTTGTTTAGTTATTAATATATGTATTTGACACTTGTAAGATTTTAGTTATGATGAAATAAGTAGTACTGTGATTATAAACATGTTTATTTTTGTAAAATGTTCTCTTGGTGAACAATAACTTTTAAAGCATTTTGTATTAAAAGTATTAACATTTGAATGTAAGAACAGTTGAACTTTAAATTAATAAGTATTGTAAAGTTGAGGTAATGTTTTTTTAACTCACGAATTGTTAACTTAAATATATATTAAATCCAGAGGAAGGCAAACAGTAAAAACCCTCTTTGAAACGTAGCAAATTGTATCAGAGAGGGAAAAAATTAATTCCTTCCTGACCCCATGAACTGGCGATCATATTACTCCCTGGAATAATGTTTAACATAAAAGTCATTATTTACATTGTGACTTAAAACGTGGTTGAGCTCTTAACATGAACTTTGTAATATGTTTAAGTAAAGAACCTGAAAGTATATTTTTTGAATCTTGAACTTTCTTATCTGTCTAAGTAATGAACTTGAAAATATTGTTTCAAACTTGTAACATTAGAAACAGTAACATAGTTAATTAACATTTTAACATAATTTGTAATTAAGAAACTTGAAAGTATATATTTTAAAACTTGAACTTTCTTATCTCTCTAAGTAAGGAACTTGACCAAAATGTTTTCAAACTTGTAACATTAAAAACAGTGACATAGTTAATTAACATTTTAACATAATTAGTGAAAATAATGCAAGGCAAGTGTTTTCTGAGGCTAATGATATATAAACAGTACTTCCATTAATTATGACTGAATTGTCTATTGATTTGTATTTTTGAATGGTTGACCTTTGTTTGTTGCTATAGTAATTGTTTTAAATCGCACATAAAGTTTGGTCTCTGTAAAAGTGTTTCTCTGCATTGTGTTTTTTTATATTTTTGCATTTGCTTTTAAATTTGTTTTGCATGGGTTTTATTTATTTAATGAAAAGTTATAGTACTTCATAGTAGACAATGTTTTTAGTAAAAATACGTCCATCTTCTAATAAATCACCTTGACTTTCATTCTTTTCAATGTAAACTTTAATAGCCTGTGGATTTTTGCACCGTGATAATGCAACGTACAATTGGTCATGTGCAAATACTGGTTCTTGTAAGAAAATACCCACAGATTTGAACGTTTGTCCTTGTGATTTATTAATGGTCATGGCAAATGCCATAATGATGGGAAATTGTCTTCTTTGAAATATAAAAGGGAGACTACTTTCACTTGGTGCTAAATCTATTCTTGGTATGAAAACTCTCTCTCCTTTATGGGTACCAGTTAAAATTTCAGCATCTATAAAATGGTCCTTTAATTGTTGAACAATTAATCTTGTCCCATTGCATAGGCCTTTTTTGGGGTTCATATTTTGCAGTAACATGACGATTGCACCTTTCTTTAGCTGCAAAATATGTGGTGGCATTCCAGAAGGGGTTAGTGAGTTTATGAATTCAGTGGAAAAGTTAGCCTGACTTTCATTGTCATCAGCATGTACAGAATCAGCACTGTGATAATTTCTTTGTGGTTCATTTTTTTTTTTAAAGATTTCATTATTGAGGATTAATGCATCCTTATTTTTACACGTTAGTATGACTTGGTTGGCAAGCTCTGAATATTCCTGGTTATTAATGCTACCTTCAAACATAGCCGAAATAATATCTTGGTGACAAATCATATGAGGTGGGATCTGCACAGTGCCATCAGGTAAATGTGGTATTTTTTCTGTTCTGCCTTCTCCAATTTTAATAAGCCAATCATTGAAATCAGTTTGGCCTTCTGATCTCATGGTTTGTTGCAGTTGAAGATGGGTAAAATGTTTCCATAGTGTGCTTGACTTTATACAGGTGAAATGATATAGGAATCACAGGGTTTTGGAGACCAGCAGCCTAGGTCAGCAATAATCCAATTCAGCAAGTTGTAGGTGAAACAGGAACAAGCTTTATTGAAGGGAACAGGAACCACAATAATCTGGCAAGGTACATTGACAGGAAGTGCCTTATATAGGCCAAGGACCAGACACCTGACCAGGCACAGCTGAAGAGACTTAGGCACTGATACTATTGCTAGCAGAGTCAAGGTTATCAGATCTCAATGAAATTCACAAAGGCAGGCTGACGCAGTGGTAGGGAAGAGGTTCAGCAGCCTGGGGACCAGGGTTCAAAACCCAGCAGAGTCAATTCCTCACAACAGGTTTCGATAATGTCAGTTCGATTTCCATGTACAACGACAGGGAATGTTTGTCTAAAATCGCCACCTAACAAAATTACCTTTCCACCAAATGGAAAAGTATTATGCATGACTTCACGAAGCAAACGGTCAATACATTGGAGGGCATAGCATGACATCATTGTGGCCTCATCTATTATAATTAATTTACTTTTTTTCAATTTCTTTGCTTGTAATGATGTCATGCGAATATCTGACACAGAAGTTTCTAAAATAGGCACTGGCAGTTTAAAGCCGCTATGTACAGTTCTTCCACCTTCTAACAAAAGTGCAGCAATTCCGGTAGTGGCAAACGGCAGTGCTATTTGATCTTGTGCTCTTACAGAACTCATTAATAAATTATATAGATACGTTTTTCCTGATCCGCCAGGTCCATCAAGATAGAAATAACGCTCTGTCACCATGTCATCATCTATTGCATTTTTAATGGCATTAAATGCTTGCAATTGTAACGTATTTAAAGTTGCAAGTCTTTCTTCTGTTCTTTCTACTTGTAGTTGAATGTCATAGTCTTGAAAGTTTATGTCATCTATAAGACCTGGATCAGGCAAATTAAAACTTGCACAACTTAATCCATGAGTTAAAAATACTTCTTGGATTTCCATTAACGCTTTTAAGTGTGCAATCGGTTCATTGTATCGTCGCATAAAGTCTTCAACTATATTACTTTTAAATGTCTCCCACAAAGCTAATGCATTTGGAGCATTTGAAAAGATACAAATAAATGCAAATTGTTCTCTCATCTGCCGTGGCATTTGACATTTTGCTGTTTCTTCTAAACATCTTTCCCATTCTGTATCATCAGCTAGTAAGTTTCTATGTCTTGCAGCTAAATGGAAGGATTCATATACTATGTCATTAATAGTTCTTAAGTGTTCAAAACTTTGTGCTCCAGGAACATTTAAAAGTAATATTCGTAAGCAAAAACGTTCAACATCTCTTGGACTGACTGTGCAAATTCTTGGGATTATTTTATTTCCTCTGCTTTTTCTAGGTCTCTATAATCCATTCACAAAAACATAGTGATATGGAATTTCAATATATAAGAATTGTGTTGCTTGTGAATCTGTGGAATTTAATTCAAACCATGCAGTTAGTGTAGTGTGATGAAGTTCACTTTGGGCCAATGCATTACTTTCATTTCCAGCATGGAAATACACTAAATGTCTTTGTGGCAAATGTACTGCTAATCTATATACTGCATTTGATCTATCATGCATTTCAAATTTTAAAAGCCGCCACATAGCTTCTGGCGCACTGACATAGCGAGCATCTACATGAGATGCAAGTTCATCATGTACTAACTCACTACTTTCAGGGTTGTCTGCACTTTTGACGACTACAGTAGCTGCATCATAGCCTTTGTAAATATATTTGTACACATATGTAATGGATTTGATGGAAGTGCAGGCTTCTACATTAATGTGTGCGTTATACTTCATGAGTAAATGTGGATTGTAGGGTACTAGATATCTATTGTCAACTTTTTTGCCACGAATAATGGCACTATCTCCTTCTCTTCTTTTATAAAGTGGATAGCCATCACAATTGGCATAGTTTTTGTCTCTATAATCTTTTGGAAAATCTTTGGAACATTTATTATTTTACATACATGGTGATTGTGGATTAAGGTGACCACAGGGTCCATGAATCATGCGATGAGTAACAATCTCATATAGTCTACCATATAGTTCTGGATCTGGTAGTTCAGCAACAATGACTGCATCCACTTTGTCAGAAGTATCTAATTTATCTTTTTCTTGAAGTATTATGAGAAGCTGTACATGTGGAAGGCCTCTTTTTTAAAATTCAATGGTATATACATAAGCAAGACATTTGCCAAATTTGACGGCACCCGGTATATGCTAATGACGCGGCGCGCATGTGACATCACACGCGCGCCGGCGCTAGGGTCAAGATGGAGCAGAGGCCGGAGAAGAAGCAGGTAAGTGAGGGGGAGGTATTTAGAGGGGAGACAGTGAGAAGCAGGTGTTGATGAGGAGGGGGGTTGATGAGGAGGAGAGGGGTTGATGAGGAGGAGGGAGGTTGATGAGGAGGAGGGGGGTTGAGAATGAGGAGGGGGGAGGGAAAGAGACACAGGGGGGTAGAGACAGGGGGATTAGAGAGACATGGGGGGGTTAGAAAGACACTAGAGGGAGTGACTCTCGTATAAGCCGAGGGGGCCCTTTTTAGCCATAAAAAAGGGCTGAAAAACTCGGCTTATACTCGAGTATATACGGCAAATGTATTTCGAATAGCAATTTGAGCTACTTTAAATTCAAGCATAGAAACATTATTTCGGATTCTAGCTTTAGCATTTGGATAACTGGGAAGTGTTAATTTTGGTTGCCAACCTGCCTCTCCGTGTGGGAAAAAAATGGGATATGTCATTGGATCTAAATTTGGACTTAAGATACTCATATTAATGAATGGTTGCTCCTCATTTCTGGGATATATTCTAATGTCTCTTTGAAATGGTGGTTCTCCTTCATCATTTTGAAACACCATTGCAACCTCATTTGATGCTGGCAAGTTATAACGACGTTTATCAGTATGTCTGTCTCTTTTAAGCACCATATTGACCTTTGGCATTGGTAATTGATGTCTTTGTGCATAAAGTTGTTGTTCATTTTCTACTTCTTCCAATTTTTTTATAAGCTTTAGTGTAGAGGTTATTGTCCATAATGTTATCTACCTCTATAAAAACACTGGGTAAGCATTTTTTATTTTCTTCCAGCTGCATACGTTGGTCAACAGCTTCTATTGTATCTAGGACATATAGTTGAGCGAATTTTCTTTGCTCTCCTTCCTCTGGATGTAAATGTGAATTACGATGATAAATTTGGCTTTGGACTTTAAAACAGTAAGGACCATGTCCTGGTACATTAGCAGCTAATGTTGCCCCCATAGATGCAAAGGATATGGCACTATTGTAGGATCTTATGTTTGTCTTAAAAAATTTTGTAGTTTGGAAAAGTAGGTTCAGTCATAATGTTTTGTAAATAGATTGGAAATTATTTTCTTTCTGGAAGTTTGAACTTGCCTTTTTGACAGCAACTAATAAATTGGCCATCTCTGGGTCTCTCCTGTTTAAAAAAATAAGCCTCACAAAACTGACATTGAGTATTCATGTCCCCACAACTATGAACCTCTACTGCTAAAGACTTGAGTAAAGGACAATTTGCAAAGCATATAGCAGTTTGACTTTCATATTCATCAGGTGAAATGTCATGTGATATTTCAACAACAGGTTCTAAATGCTTTGTTTTTTTTGTGGCTTTTCTTGGTATATCTTTTATTGGTTTAGGTAAAATGTCATGTAATGTTTCAGGAACAGGTTCTAAATGCTTTGTTTTTTTGGTGGCTTTTTTTTGGTATCTCTTTTATTTTTTCAGGTAAAATGTCATCTGATGTTCGAGGAACAGGTTCTAAATCCTTTGTTTGCTTAGTAGCTTTTTTTGGTGTATCTTTAATTTTTGCAGCTTGCAATTCTTTTGCGTTCTTTTTCTCAGCGAATTTCCTTCTCCTCTGGTGTCTGCTGGTTCGCCCATCTCTCTTGTCTTTCTCTAGTTTGACGTCTTTTCTTTTCTTGTTTGCTCTCGTTAGTAGCCATGTTAATCTGTAAAAGAAAATAATTAGTTTAGTTTGAAATGTTAAGTTTGTTTTTTACATTTTTTATTATCAACAGTTTGTTTATATGTGCTTGTAGTTCATTGTAGCGGTACTTTCTTTGTATTGTTAAAGAAGTGTTTTTTATTTTTTTGGTCTTACTTTCTGTGGTACGTTGTAATTTTTGCCTTACATGAATTAGCACACTGAAGGAACTAACACTATACCTTATTCTACATTTAGTAGGTGTCTAGCGTTAATTTAAATTTATATTTTAGTTGTTTTGGCAATTTATTTTTTTGTTGTACTTTTAACTTACAGGCATAGTAGAGGGCAAACATTAGTCTTTGTAATTTTTACTTCAGGGGATTGTCATAATAGTATTTTGATTTTTTATTTAAAGGCTTATATGTTCGAACAATGATTTTTTTTATTTTGTGCTGGGGTGTTAGTACTATGGGTGTTAATACTATTTGTTGTAGTATTCTATTTTATGTGTGTGTTTAAGTTTTATGCTTAATATTGTACATTACGCCTGGTAATTTAAAATGACACATTTTATTTAGTCTATGTTTTGAGACTTTTGTGGACTATGCTGTTTACTTTT
Organism: Discoglossus pictus; assembly: GCA_027410445.1. Lineage (NCBI taxonomy): Eukaryota > Metazoa > Chordata > Amphibia > Anura > Alytidae > Discoglossus > Discoglossus pictus. The sequence goes on along the minus strand of CM050172.1, from coordinate 39,418,776 downwards.
TTTTTGGCTAGATTGAAGTTTGGATTTACTGTTAAACATTATTGTCCATAACAGACAAATAAGAGGTAAATGAGAAATGTGTCAGTTATATTTGGTAAAGGTTATAGTTAGTGGTTGTTATTCTTTTTTTTTCTTTCTGTTGACATGGATGCAGAGCAAACATGTTTATTTAGTTTTCTCTTTTTTTACTTGTTATACTGTACCTTGGTTGAAGTGTGATTTCAAGCAGAATCTTTGTTGGTCCTCTGTTGAAAGTCTTCGTCCGATGGTCTTCACGCAGTGTCTGTTGTAAAAGAAAAATTAAAATGTTATTTGATTTGAATGTATTTGTAATGAATAACATATTTCATTATTTTGGTCTATTGTATCTGTTATGGTGAATTTTTCTGCTATGCTGTTTTTTGTGCAACCTTTTAAAAATACTTGAATTGTATTTGTATATTCCAGTTATCCTTTTTTATACTGTAATTATTAATGTTTTTCTTATTTTGGATATGATTGCAATGTTTTTAGCATTATCCTGTTTTGTGTCCACCACTTTTGCTATGCTAATCTAGACTTCTTTGTAAGGCTTATAGGTTCTTAATCATTAAAGAAGAATATTAATTTACTTTTCTATGTGTTTGTGTGATTTTTGGTACAATCCTTTTTTGTGTCCCCCATATGCTGCATACTTTATTTGCTTAATTAGTCTTTTTTATGAGGATTAAATGTTGTTGTGCTTAGAAAATGAATGTTTTTCCTATTTTGGATATGATGGCTATGTTTTTAGCATTATCCTATTTTGTGTCCACCACCTTTGGCATGCTTATTTAGGCTTCTTTGTAAAGCTTATAGGTTCTTAAACATTAAAGAAGAATATTAATTTTCTTTGCTATGTGTTTGTGTGATTTTTGGTACAATCCTATTTGTGTCTACCATATGTTGCATACTTTATTTGCTTAATTAGTCTTTTTTATGAAGGTTAAATGTTTTCCTACAGTGAAAATGAATGCTTTTTCTATTTTGGATATTATGGCAATGTTTTTAGCATTATCCTATTTTGTGTTCACCACTTTTTGGTTGCTGCATTTGTTATATTGGCGGCCATTAAACATATATAGTTCCTATATTTTTTCCACTTGTTATACTTTTTCTTGATTGAAGAGTTGTTCTTGTCCGAATGACAGAGGGTCCCCTCCTGCTAATCTTAATCCGCCGGTCTTCTTGTAGTGTCTGTTTGAAAAATAAAGTGAAAATGGTTAATTGTATCTTTCTTCTTTTTGATTTAGCAAAGCATGGTCTTTTTCAGCATGTAATGTATTTTTTTATCTTACCTCTTCTTCTTTCTTTGTGTTCTTTAAAAGGGATTCTGGTTCACAATGCACCGTGCAAATTCTTGAGTGACGCTGTTGATGCAGAGTCTATTTGAATAGTAAAAAAAAGTGGAAAGATTCAGCTTTAGGTTACATATTGAATTGCAGTAAATTAATGTCATTTAAATATACTTGTTTAATTAGTTTCAATTAACATTAGTTTGTTTTAGGGCCTACACACATAAATGTGCGTGTCAGATTTCACTATACATGAATCACATTTTCATAGTTCAAGTTATTTTTTTATGTCATTTAAATATACTTGTTTAATTAGTTTGGATTAAGATTAGTTTGTTGTAGGGGCTATACACATAAATGTGAGTGCCACATGTCACTATACATAAATCACATTTTCATACTTAATTTTGTTTTTTTTTGTCTTGTCTTGATAATAAAATGTAATATATTATAGCTTACCTCTCAGTTCTAATTTGCACAATGTAAAGTAGGAAATTAGGAAACAATTCTCTTCTTAAGTAACAGCAGCAGTTAACTATCCAGTCACTCCGTTCATCACCTGAGTAGAAATGTAGAATTTTCTGGAAAGTAGGCAGTATTTATAAACTTTCAAGTGCCTCAGACCGTTAGAACGCAATACGCATGTGCTATTTGTGTTCCAGCTTACAATTTGCGTTCCATCCGCCATTTTATGCGTAGTAGTTTTCCAAATGGTGGTTAATATCAGTGTGGTACGTGCCGCATAGTATGTGTTTCAGTTTTGCGAGTCACTGTAGTATAGTTACGTCTGTAGCCTCGTTTTCGTTTTGTTCGGGGGCCATTTTTTCTCTCGCTTAGGTGATTTTCGGCAGTTTAAACTCGTTTTCTTGGACTTAAATGGACGTGTAAATTAACTTTTCGAGGTGCCGGATGCCCCCCTTGCTGTAAGTAAGCTTTTTATGTGTTCGTTGTGTTTATTTCTTGTGTTTCTGATGTTTTCATGCGCGCGGTTTTCGGCCGGTTTTGCGTGTTGGGAATGGGTCGTTTTGCGGCCGTATTTTTTTGCGAGGGACGCAGCTGGTTGTGCGTGTACGACGCAGTTGATTTTTTTCTAAGTCGTGCGTGTGTTAACTGCGTGTTAGCCGACGTTGGATCTTCCACCACCGCAAATGCGGCCCCTCGCTTCTCGAGGGTCCGCATTAGCGGACAAACACAGCTGATGTTGGAGCCTCCACCACCGCATATGCGGCCCCTCGCTTTGCGACGGTCCGCATTTGCGGACAAACACAGCCGACATTGGATCCTCCACCACCGCAAATGCGGCCCCTCGCGAAGGGAGGGTCCACATTTGCGGACAAACACAGCCGACGTTGGATCCTCCACCACCGCAAATGCGGCCCCTCGCGAAGGGAGGGTCCGCATTTGCGGACAAACACAGCCGATGTTGGACCCTCCACCACCGCAAATGCGCTCCTCGCGAAAGGGAGGGTGCACATTTGCGGACAAACACAGCCGACGTTGGAGCCTCCTCCTTCCGCAAATGTGGCCCCTCGCTTCGCGAGGGTCTGCATTCGCGGACCTGACTGCGGCCCTCGCTTCGCGAGGGACGCAGTTCTGGCGGCCTCGCTGCGCGAGCCCGCAAGCGTTAGCAACAACTCGTATGCTCAGAACTATATATGTGATTAATCTGTACTGCAGGTTCCATTTGCTTCACTGAGCAGCTTCTTTCTTCTGCTCGTTTTGGATGTCATTGTAAACAAGTGAGCTATATGCATTTAGCATTGTTGCTGGTCTGCAGTATACATGTGCATAGCTATGTGTTTCTCCTCTCCCTGCAGACAGCTTCAGACATGTGGTTAGCAACATCCTGAGTAGTGACCTGTGAGATATATATATATATATATATATATATATATATGTATATATATATATATATATATATATATATATATATATAGTAAATATATATTAGTCCTAATGACAGCAGTGGCAGATTTAGCTGAGACCTTTCCATTGTGAGTGTATATATATATATCACATATTATAATTGTCCAACTACGATTCGTCGTCACGCTGTGTTGCGTGGTGCGTACGACAGCGATGATCGCCGCTAAACCGTAGCACTTAGGCAATGAGGCAATGAGCGCACGACTTAGAAAAAAAAACACCTCGGAACCAACCTTAACGTAACAAATACCCACACGCACTAAGAATCCAACTATAACGGCCGACCCACGCGCAACTAAAAACAATGAAAACACACCAAATACTCACACAAACTACATGAAAAGCTTACCCATAGCAAGGGGGGGGGGGGGGGGGGGGCACCCAGGACCTCTGAAAGTTAAGTTACACCTCCATTTAAGTCCAAATTCCCGAGTTCAGACACACGAAAATCCCCTAAGCAAGAGAAAAAATGGCCGCGGAAAAAAACGAAATTGAGGCTCACAGCCCAGCCACGTACAAATTAGCCAAGAACGGATCTGAGATAAGCTCGGAAACCCGCATTAACCCCAGGGGATCCGAGATAAGCTCGGAGCCCTGCATTAACCCCACATTAACCATCGCAGTGGGGGTCCCGATTGCACGCGATCGGGGACCCTCGCTGCAATCAAGATTCAAAATTCCCACGTTACAGGTCCTTACCCGTTGTAAAAGAAAAACAATATACACTGTCACCCTGTCAATCATGGGGGTCAATACAGACCCCCATAAAACCCTCATTAACCCTGTCACTCATGGGGGTCAATATAGACCCCCATAAACCCATCATTAACCCTGTCACTCATGGGGGTCAATAGAGACCCCCATAAGCCCTTCATTAAGCCTGTCACTCATGGGGGTCAATACAGACCCCCATAAGCCCTTCATTAAGCCTGTCACTCATGGGGGTCAATACAGACCCCCATAAGCCTCGATTTAACCCCATCAGTCCCATAAGGGCATATTAACACCATTATGGGCCTGTTACAACACTACATTAACCACATAAGTGCCATGATGGTCCTCAAGGACCATCATGACACTAAGTATAAACACTATACTGCACTATACCACCCCCAATAAAAATACACCCACTACAATAACCTATTAACATCTACATGACCTACCCCCACCATTCTAATTACACAATAAAAAAGCCTAAAGTCACACAAAAAATCTACATTACATGAAATAAAAAACCTAATTCACAAAAAAATAAACTACATTACAGAAAATAAAAAAAACCTAAGTCACAAAAAATAAAAAAAGGAACATTGCAGAAAATAACAAAAAAACATTACAACCCCCCCCTCACTACAGAAAAAAAAATACACACCTGAAAAGGAAATACATATAATACAAATACATACAATTACAATACAATACAAATACATACAATTACAATACAATACACCCCTATCTAATATACATCACACAATTTATCTAAATAAATAGCATAATCTAAAATACATGCTATCTATATAATAATACATCCCCAATCTATCTAAATAAATACCACAATCTATCTACAATACATCCTATGCTATCTATATAAAACACATACCCCTAGCTAACATACAATAAATGCTATCTATTGATTAACTAATCTAAGTCTAAGCTAAAATAAAATAAAATAATTAAGACCACTTACCTTTGCAGATGTCCATTGAGATCAGCCACCTACGAAAAAAAAATAAAAAAAATTAGTGCAACACGTTTACAGTTCTAAAATAAACATTCTATACATTCTAAATATTCTACTAACCTTTCCGGCATGTCCCGTCCTTATTCTTTTAATCCTTCTCCGGCGCGGCACCTGTTAAAAAAAACACAACATTAATACACATACAGTGGATATAAAAAGTCTACACACCCCTGTTAAAATGTCAGGTTTCTGTGCTGTAAAAAAATTAGACAAAGATAAAGCATTTCAGAACTTTTTCCACATTTAATGTGACCTATAAACTGTACAACTCAATTGAAAAACAAACTGAAATATTTTAGGTGGAGGGAAGAAAAAAAAGAAAGAAAAATAAAGTGGTTGCATAAGTCTGCACACCCTCTTATAACTGGGGATGTAGCTGTGTTCAGAATTAAGCAATCATATTCCAAATCATGTTAAATAGGAGTCAGCGTACACCTGCCATCAATTAAGGTGCATCTGATTAACCCCAAATAAAGTTCAGCTGCTGTAGTTGGTCTTTCCTGAAATTTTCTTAGTCGCATCCCACAGCAAAAGCCATGGTCCACAGAGGGCTTCCAAAGCATCAGCGGGATCTCATTGTTAAAAGGTATCAGTCAGGAGAAGGGTACAAAAGAATTTCCAAGGCATTAGATATACCATGGAACACAGTGAAGACAGTCATCATCAAGTGGAGACAATATGGCACAACAGTGACATTACCAAGAACAGGAGCTACCTCCAAAATTGATGAAAAGACAAGAAGAAAACTGGTCTGGGAGGCTACCAAGAGGCCTACAGCAACATTAAAGGAGCTGCAGGAATATCTGGCTGCGTGGTACAGGTGACAACAATCTCCCATATGTCTGGGCTATGGGGTAGAGTGGCAAGACGAAAGCCTTTTCTTACGAAGAAAAACATCCAAGCCAGGCTACATTTTGCAAAAACGCATTTGAAGTCTCCCAAAAGCATGTGGAAAAAGGTGTTATGGTCTGATGAAACAAAGGTTGAACTTTTTGGCCATAATTCCAAAAGATATGTTTTGGCGCAAAAACAACACTGCACATCACCAAAAGAACACCATACCCACAGTGAAGCGTGGTGGTGGCAGCATCATGTTTTGGGGCTGTTTTTCTTCAGCTGGAACTGGGGCCTTAGTTAAGGATTAAGGAATTTTGAAAAGTTCCAAATACCAGTCAATATTGGCACAAAACCTTCAGGCTTCTGCTAGAAAGCTGAACATGAAGAGGAACTTCATCTTTCAACATGACAACGACCCAAAGCATACATCTAAAACAACAAAGGAATGGCTTCAGCAGAGGAAGATTAAAGTTTGGAATGGCCCAGCCAGAGCCCAGACCTGAGTCCGATTGAAAATCTGTGGGGTGATCTGAAGAGGGCTGTGCACAGGAGATGCCCTCGCAATCTGACAGATTTGGAGTGTTTTTGCAAAGAAGAGTGGGCAAATCTTGCCAAGACAAAATGTGCCATGCTGATAGACATAACCAAAAAGACTGAGTGCTGTAATAAAATCAAAAGGTGCTTCAACAAAGTATTAGTTTAAGGGTGTGCATACTTATGCAACCATATTATTTTATTTTTATATTTTTTCTTCCCTCTACCTAAAAGATTTTAGTTTGTTTTTCAATTGAGTTGTACAGTTTATAGGTCACATTAAAGGTGGAAAAAGTTCTGAAATGATTTATCTTTGTTTCATTTTTTTACAGCACAGAAACCTAACATTTTAACAGGGGTGTGTAGACTTTTTATATCCACTGTACATCAAAATAAAATAAACATAATCTACATTCTACTTACCTCCCCGCGATGTCTCCGGCCTCCTCCGGATCCTCTTCTGCCACGCCCTGTATAAAAAATAAAAATAAATATATACTTACATCCGCACTCCCGGACATCCCCGATGCTAATGAGGCTCCAGGAGACTTTTCCAGAAGAAAATAAGCAATGGCGCCTTCTGATTGGTTGAAAACGCTGTCTATCAAATTCCCCCAATCAGGAGGAGCCAATGTGTGAACCAATCACAAAGGCATACACCCTAAAATCCCACTCTGATTGGATAATGTACCTGTTAATCTTTATTTAAACCAATCACAAGGCGCAGATGCCTTTAGCCAGTCACAATGGAATACACCCCCACAGGGTGATTGGCTGGAGCCTCTGCGCATTCTGATTGGTTGCACTGACAATAGCCAATCACAATGGAATATACCCTCACGTACTGATTGGTGAAGGATTAGCGCATTCTCATTGGCTACTGTTAATATCAATCAATATTACAGCCAATGGGAAGGCGCAGATGTCTTTACCAATCAGTACATGGGATTATATTCCATTGTGATTGGCTGATGGCAATAAAGCCTTAGGATTGGTTCAAATAAAGATTGACAGGTGTGTTATCCAATCAGCGTTGTATTTTGGGGTGTATACTTTTTTCATTGGTTCACAAATGGGGTCTTCTCATTGGCTGAATTTGATAGATAGCCTTTTCAGCCAATCAGAAGCCGCCATTGCCAATTTTATTCTGGAACACTCCATAGGAAGGTCATTAGCGGCGGAGACATCCGCCAGGGCAGATGTGTGTCGCTTTTTTTTTTTTTTTTTCATGCGCGGATGCTTCCGGAGAAGACGAGGTGGCCGGAGACATCGCGGCAAGGTAAGTATAATGTAGATTGTGTTTATTTAACTTTGGTTTATGTTTACTAATTTAATGTTTTTTTTTACAGGAGTAGCGCCGGACAAGACACAAAGATGGACGACGGAACATGGAGAACGTGACATGCTGGAACGGGACATGCTGGAAAGGTGAGTATAATATTTAGAATGTTTAGAATGTTTAGAATGTTTAGGTATTTCATGTAAACATGTTGTATTAATTTTTTTAATCTTTTTTTACCGTAGGTTGCTGATCTGACGAAAAATCTCAAAGGTAAGTGGTCTTAATTATTTTATTGTAGCTTACAATTAGGGTAGCTATATATATATAGATAGCATGTATTGTATATTAGATAGATAGATAGATAGGGGGATGTATTATTAGATAGTATTGTATATTAGATAGTGGGGTGTATATTACATTATATAGTGGCATGTATATTAGATAGTGGCATGTAGATTAGATAGTGGCATGTATATTAGATAGGGTTGTATTGTATTTAATTGAATTGTATTGTATTTTATTTTATTTATTTGTATTGTATTTTATTTAATTGTATTTTATTTTATTGTATTTTATTTAATTGTATTGTATTGTATTATATGTATATATTATATGTATTTCATTTTCAGGTGTGTAATTTAAAAAAAAAAAATTGTAGTGAGGGGGGGGTTGTAATGTATTTTGTTATTTTCTGTAATGTTCCTCTTTTTTTATTTTTTGTGACTTAGGTTTTTTTTTTTTGTTCTGTAATGTACATTTTTTATTTTTGGTGATTTTAGTTTTTCTTATTTTATGTAATGTAGATTTCTGCTTTTTGATGAATTTAGTTACTTGAGGCACACAGCACACTCACATTGTGTGACAAACAGCATTTCAACACTTTCTTTTATTGACCGTCCTTTTTTGAAGGGCAAGTCGCTAGTCACATATTATAATTGTCAAACTGTGATTCGTTGTCACACTTTGCAACGAATCACAGTTTGACAACGATCCGAATGCAAAGGGAGAGGAGGGGGGAACATACACAGGGGAGGGAAATAAGGGGGGAAGAGACACAAGGGAGGGGGGGACTGGGGGACTGGGGGTAAAGAGACACAGCGGAGGGGGGAACAGACACAGGGGAGGGAGAGGGGGGAAAGAGACACAGGGGAGGGGGAAAGAGATGCATGGGAGGAAGAGGGGAGGAAAGAGACACAGTAGGGAAAGAGACAAAGGTTAGGAGGTTATGGAGGGAATGGTTAGCAACAGTAAATAAAAAGTGCATCTGTGTTCACATTTGAATGTCTAAAGCAAGTTAAAAACCTGCTTCCAGCTCAGAGTTCCCTGCATTCTGGGAAGCGGAGCTGGGACACACAAATGTGCCCACAAATATATATATATATATATTAGTATATAAAATAGTACATTTGAGTTCACATTTGAATGTGTAAAAAGTTAAAAAACTTGTTTCCTGCTCAAAATTCCAATAAATACTGTTATTACACTGCAATCTGGGAACCTGGGCAGGGACATGCAAATGTGCCCACAAAGGCTTCGCTCTTGTAATCATTATTATTTTAAATATGGCTCCCTTTAAGCATGTCTGCTTTATTACACAGCTTTTAGCAAAGCTCAGGATGGATTATACACAAGCCAGGAACCCTACCCACGTACAGCTGTTTCAAGGTTACTGCGTTACAGCGTGGGGCCGGTTCCTAGCTTGTGTAGTAGATTATAGTAAATATATACAGGGCTGGATTAAGATCCTTAGCGGCCTAAGCACTTAAAAGATTTTGGTGCCTCCAAACATATCTAATTCTAAATCTAAACAATAATAAAACAGTTTCAATGTATATCAGTAAACTCTATTATACTATTTTATTATGTATGTGTGTATATATATATATATATATATATATATATAAAGAGTGAGGTAGCCGTTATTGTCAAGTAATCTAGTTGAATAATGGGAGTATTGCAGTATATGGTAATAGCTTTTTTATTGGACAAACATATTCATTTATTCTGACAAGCTTTGGAGAATAGACTTTCCTGTATCAAGTCTTTAGAAGTACTGAAAATATACACCAGGAAAAGTTCATAAATATGTTCAGAGTTTAGGATGGGACAAAGATAAGCACCATAAATAATGTCCTATGGTTCTGTAGATCAGGTTTAGATAACAACATACCAGAGGCCTAATTAAAGGCAGTAAATGTTACCACAGTTTGGGATAAGAACAACATTAATTGAACATGCGGAATGTGGTATAGAAGTCACAAAACATTTTGGTAATGAGATAAGAATCCTAAATCCATATTTAACCCAGTATGTTTTGAATCAAAAAATAATAATTTTTCATTCAAAAGTTTTCTGCTCTTGGAGACTTTTGAAATGTCCTCTGAACATTTTGATTTTCAGGTTTTGGATTTTTGGAGTGGTTATTCTGGGTGAAATGATGTACGACTGGGGTACAGTAACTGTCTTCATTGTGCTTTTTTATTGAGAGTCTATGAAGATTCATCCTTATGTGAAGTTTTTGACTGGTTTCCTCAAAGTAACAGCCCTTTTCACATACAGTACATTGTATTATGTACACTACATTGGAAGTAATACATGAATATGAGCCCCTGATGTTATAAGTCTTGTTATTATGTGTGGCTGTGTACTCTCTACAGATGTGTTGGCATAGGCTCCCATTCAATTGAGATTTCGGGTGATATGGTAGCCCGTAAGTGAGGTCGCAAGTTAATTTGCTATTCAATTGGTGTCTATTTGTGGGCTCCAAGCGCCTTACGAGTTACAGCCTTGAAAATATGGGGATGGTTAAACCCGTAACTTACAGCCTCCTGAAGCTTTTGATTTTTCACTTTCGCAAAAGTTACAATGCCTAAAATCACAAATCTCTATTCAATTTCTCAATTTCCCCAAGCCCGCAAATGTTTTCACATTCGTAAATAGCAAAAGAGGGAAAAAATCCTACAAGTGCTAGAGAGGACCCGCAAGGGGTTACACACCTATTCGTAGCACTATAAAAGCAAATAAAAAATCAACACTGCACTGTAAATAACCGGGAAAGCGATGAAAGGCATTAGAATTAATTGCACAACAGTCTCAAGCTCGCAAATCGGCAGGCAATTCAATGTTTCATTTCAGGGCTAAATGAATCTTGGGTATCAATGAGTTAATACATATCAGGCCACCTGTATGGACTAGAACATCATTGGCATTCATTTTCATAATTCTGTCATTTGCAATGGAGTTGCTGGCTTGCAATTGAATATGGCTCATAGTATGCAGCAAATTGTAATGCAAGGTTCAGTGCCATTTTCTTTGTTATGCTTTTCTGTTGACCAATGTTTGTCTCAGATTTGGTGATTGTCTTAATGGAAGAATGGGAGGTTTGGGGAATATATGTTTCAATTTTGCATCCTCTGTTAGTAGTGGCTGTAAATATTTAAATATTTTGTGTATTTCTTCTAGGGCGGGTGGTATACAATGTACTGTATGTGAAATGGGCTGCTACATTGGGGAAACCAGCCAGAAACTACACATGCGAATGAACCTCCACCGAAACTCCATCAAAAAACACCATGAAGACTAGGCTATTGTACTCCAGTTGGACACCATTTCACCCAGGCAAATCACTCCATCCAGAACCTCAAAATAAAAGTACTCAGAGGGAACTTCAGAACTATCCAACAGCAGAAAACTTTTGAATTAGAAATTATTACATTTTTTAATGCAAAGGATTCTGGCATGAACATTGACTTAGGCTTTCTGGCCCACTATCTTAATGTCTTATAGCTCACACATTCCACTTACCTCCCCCCCTTCTGTTGCTGTTTTTGTAAGCTGCATGCTATGCTGAAATGTATTGCTCTTTATTTTACTCTGCTGTGTTCTTATCTACAACCTGATCTATAGAGTTACTTACTGACCTATCAGGACATTATTCACAATGCTGGTCTGTTTCTCACTTAACTCTGCCCAATGAATTTTGTCTTTCTTGTTTTTCCAATTTTTTATTTTTTTCCCCATCTCTTTCTGTTTGCTGTTTTTAGCTCATACTTGTATTAGTATTGCTTTTTGACTTGATAAAGAGAGGCATTATCACTCGAAAGCTTGTTGCTTTATTATGAATACGTTTGTCCAATAAAAAATGTATCACTATTCACTGCAATACTCTTATTATTCATATATATATATATATATATATATATATATATATATATATATACATACCGTATTTATATATATATAAATATATATATATATATATATATATATATATATATATATATATATATATATATATATATATATATATCTTGTGACCGTTTGCTATCTTTGGGCCTCCCAGCCTATAAGCGAAAAAAGAAAACATCTTTATTAAACATCAAGATATGGCTACGCGCTGTTAAGATAAATAAAAATAATATATAGGGACATTGAATTGCTACTCGAATAGAACTGTGTACCAGTGTATAAGTTAATACAAAACATTGGTATAAATGACAACAATAATAATAATCATAGAAGAGAAACGTGCTATAAAAATAAAAAAAACGTTGCTGATATATAAGCAGCACCATAAGTGTAGAAATAATGTGTAAATTGTGAAGAATATATAACCCCACAAAGATATACTTAAGCTTCACACAAAATTATAAATGAGTGAAATGGGAGCTATTTAAGCTCTCCTCATTAAGTGGATTAAATCATTAGAGAGCAAAAAAAAAAAAAAAGAGTACCAACATATACAGTCAGGTCCATAAATATTGGGACATTGACACAATTCCAATCTTTTTGGCTCTGTACACCACCACAATGGATTTGAAATGAAACGAACAAGATGTGCTTTAACTGCAGACTTTTAGTTTTAATTTGAGGGTATTTACATCAAAATCAGGTGAACGGTGTAGGAATTACAACAGTTTGTATATGTGCCTCCCACTTTTTAAGGGACCAAAAGTAATGGGACAGATTAACAGTCATAAATCAAACTTTCACTTTTTAATACTTGGTTGCAAATCCTTTGCAGTCAATTACAGCCTGAAGTCTGGAACGCATAGACATCACCAGACGCTGGGTTTCATCCCTGGTGATGCTCTGCTAGACCTCTATTGCAACTGTCTTCAGTTCCTGTTTGTTCTTGGGGCATTTTCCCTTCAGTTTTGTCTTCAGCAAGTGAAATGCCTGCTCAATCGGATTCAGATCAGGTGATTGACTTGGCCATTGCATAACAGTCCACTTATTTCCCTTAAAAAACTCTTTGGTTGCTTTTGCAGTATGCTTCTGGTCATTGTCCATCTGCACTGTGAAGTGCCATCCAATGAATTCTGAAGCATTTGGCTGAATATGAGCAGATAATATTGCCCGAAAAACTTCAGAATTCATCCTGCTGCTTTTGTCAGCAGTCACATCATCAATAAATACAAGAGAACCAGTTCCATTGGCAGCCATACATGCCCACGCCATGACACTACCACCACCATGCTTCACTGTTGAGGTGGTATGCTTTGGATCATGAGCAGTTCCTTTCCTTCTCCATACTCTTCTCTTCCCATCACTCTGGTACAAGTTGATCTTAGTCTCATCTGTCCATAGGATGTTGTTCCAGAACTGTGAAGGCTTTTTTTAGATGTTGTTTGGCAAACTCTAATCTGGCCTTCCTGTTTTTGAGGCTCACCAATGGTTTACATCTTGTGGTGAACCCTCTGTATTCACTCTGGTGAAGTCTTCACTTGATTGTTGACTTTGACACACATACACCTACCTCCTGGAGATTGTTTTTGATCTGGCCAACTGTTGTGAAGGGTGTTTCTTCACCAGGAAAATAATTCTTTAGTCATCCACCACAGTTGTTTTCCGTGGTCTTCCGGGTCTCTTGGTGTTGCTGAGCTCACTGGTGCGTTGTTTCTTTTTAGGGATGTTCCAAACCGTTGATTTGGCCACACCTAATGTTTTTGCTATCTCTCTGATGGGTTTGTTTTGTTTTTTCAGCCTAATGATGGCTTGCTTCACTGATAGTGACAGCTCTTTGGATCTCATATTGAGAGTTAACAGCAACAAATGCAAATAGCACACTTGAAATGAACTCTGGTCCTTTTATCTGCTTTTTGTAAATGGGATAATGAGGGAATAACAGACACCTGGCCATGGAACAGATGAGCAGCCAATTTGTCCCATTACTTTTGGTCCCTTAAAAAGTGGGAGGCACATATACAAACTGTTGTAATTCCTACACCGTTCACCTGATTTGGATGTAAATACCCTCAAATTAAAGCTGAAAGTCTGCAGTTAAAGCACATCTTGTTAGTTTTATTTCAAATTCCTTGTGGTGGTGTATAGAGCCAAAAAGATTGGAATTGTGTCGATGTCCCAATATTTATGGACCTGACTGTATATAATATTAAAAAACACAAAGGTATGCAAACTAGTGCATGCAAAATAAGGCACGGTAATACCAAAATGTGTTTATATAGTGTGCAGTAAGTAGCAAAGATAGGACACCCCTACAAAGTATCTATATAGGTAAAGACCTTCCTCCATATGCTCAGTGTTTCATAGTGTACCCGATACCCTAAACGGGAACCTTCCGGTTACTTACACCACACCAAGGGATCAGAAGGAGACCACAGAGCACTCCAAAGTATTCAGGCCCAAAAGTTAGTACTGAAAAAAAGTTATTCCAAAAGTACCCTATGTAGAAAAAAGTGATAACGCGTGCCAGCATGCCTTACTACATGCATCCTATGTGTGATATAAAATACGAGCAAAGTGTGCCGGACCGGTTTTGTTCAGCATCTGAACTTTTTCAAAGACTCACTCGTATTCCCTAAAACAGACTGATTGACTTTATTCAATAATGTAACCAATTATTAAAAACACATATACCACAAACCATACATAGCAATACTCAACATATATAGTCTTGTACCACACAATCAACAAAACTGTCTTACATCATTATTGATTGAATTGACCAATTTGATAAATTAAATTAAATGTAATCAATTCTGATGTAAGACCAATAACTAAATAATAGCTTGCAAATTACCTAAATACAAAGTTTATTTAACTTGCAAACTCACAAACAATTTTGATACATATTGCTTCAATATATATTTCTATAATCTAACTGCCATATAAAGTGTCATACCGTGTTTTACTGCTTTCATAGAGTAACAGGTTATATTGCTAATTATTAATATCATACATACTGTATCAAATAGACAGCTAATTGTTTATACACTATAATTTCTGTATTGCACTAACCAAATATAAACAGATGGTTAACCAAACTTAATAAGATTATATACACTGTTTATATACTCCTATATTATACTATCCTATACTATAACCAAATATAGATGGTATTAAAATAAATTGGTAATCCACATTTGATAAGTTTATATGCACTGCTTATTGATCTCTGCATTGATTTAACCAAATATAAAGTGTGTTAAGACTAATTGTCATTCAATCATCCAAAAAAGATTATAATACAAGTCAGGTTAATTGTATATTGTGATCTAACTAAATGTCAAAGCTTACAAGTGTAAACTCTTATAATTGTTTATCCTTGATATTTACTGCTATATCAATAAATACTATTTCTGCACACAGCATATACTTGTTGATAAATTGATCTTTGAAGTTAATTAATTAAAACACTGTAATATTTTAAGAAACTATATTATTCTGTACAGTGTAATATTTATGTCATATCAATTGCATGACAGTGTGTAATACTCCTAGTCAGATACCAAATAAAAAAAAGGAAAGGGGAACTTTGATTTTAATTCTTGTTAAAAAATAAAAAAGCTGTCACACTCAAAAAGTATATATGAGGGTATAATCTTCAAAAAGGTATGAGGTAAATAATAATAATGAGGTAATGTGACTTGTAGAAAAGGGCAAACAATAGATGCTCAAAAGTTTGCATAACCTGGCAGAAATTGTGAAATATTGGCATTTATTTTTACTGATCATGGAAAAAAATGTTTTTTTATTGAAGGATAGTGATCATATGAAGCCATTTATTATCACATAGTTGTTTGGCTCCTTCTTAAGTCATAATTATAACACAAATCATCCAAATCGCCCTGATCAAAAGTTTACATACCCTTGAATGTTTGGCCTTGTTACAGACACACAAGGTGACACACACAGGTTAAAATGGCAATTAAAGGTTAATTTCCCACACCTGTGGCTTTTTAAATTACAATTAGTGTATGTGTATAAATAGTCAATGAGTTTGTAAGCTCTCACGTGGATGCACTGAAAAGGCTAGATACTGAGCCATGGGGAGCAGAAAAGAACTGTCAAAAGACCTGCTTAAGAAGGTAATGGAACTTAATACAGATGGAAAAGGATATAAAAAGATATCCAAAGCCTTGAAAATGACAGTCAGTACTGTTCAATCACTTATTAAGAAGTGGAAAATTAAGGATCTTTTGATACCAAGCCAAGGTCAGGTAGACCAAGAAAGATTTCTGCCACAACTGCCAAAATAATTGTTCAGAATACAAAGAAAAACCCAAAGGTAATCTTTAGGAGAAATATAGGCTGCTATGGAAAAAGACGGTGTGGTTGTTTCAAGGAGCACAATACGACGACTCTAACAAAAATGAGCTGCATGGTCGAGATGCCAGAAAGAAGCCTTTACTGCGCAATGCTCAAAAAAAGCCTGATTACAATATGCACGAAAACACCTTGACACGCGGCACAGCTTCTGGTACACTGTAATTTGGAGTGACGAGACACAAACGAGTCACAACCATAAGCCCTATGTTTGGGGAGGGGTCAACAAGGCCTATAGTGAAAAGAATACCATCCCCACTGTGAAGCATGGTGGCGGCTCACTGATGTTTTGGGGGGGGGTGGCTCTAAAGGCGCGGGGAATCTTGTGAAAATTGATGGCAAAATGAATGCAACATGTTATCAGAAAATACTGGAAGACAATTTGCATTCTTCTGCACGAAGGCTGCGCATGGGACTTTCCAGCATGACAATGACCCTAAGCACAAGCCATGTTGACCCTCCAGTGGTTACAGCAGAAAAAGGTGAAGGTCTCCTGACCTTAATATCATCGTGCCACTCTGGGGAGATCTCATACATGCGGTTCATGCAAGACGACCAAAGACTTTGCATGACCTGGAGGCATTTTGCCAAGACAAATGGGCAGCTATACCACCTGCAAGAATTAGGGGCCTCATAGACAACTATTACAAAAGCCTGCATGCTGTCATTGATGCTAAAGGGGGCAATACACAGTATTAAGAACTAAGGATATGCAAACTTTTGAACAGGGTCATTTTATTTATTTTCTTTGTTGTCATGTTTTGTTTTATGATTGTTCCATTCTGTTATAACCTACAGTTGAATATGAATCCCATAAGAAATAAAAGAAATGTGTTTTGCCTGCTCACTCATGTTTTCTTTAAAAATGATACATATATTACCAATTACCCAAAGGTATGCAAACTTTTGAGCACCACTGTAATTAAAATAATTGCATCTAAAGCTTCTGATGGACCGTTTTGCTGAACTACATGTCAGCTTTACCAATTCCTTTTTTTTTATTTGGTATCTATCTATTTTTGGTGTTAAGCACTGGAACTTTCTCTTTGGAGCTTGTCTATTTTGACTAATACTTCTAGTCACATACACTTTATTAACACAACACACATCAGTACAATGTATACAGTAGACATATCACGTATACAAAGTATATTATTATGATCTCTTATTTATATAGCACCAACACATTCCGTAGTGCTGGGATACAGTAAAACATGACAATACATCATTTAACATACTGATACACAAAGAGTTGATGACCCTGCCCTTGATCTAATAATCATACATGTGACACTTATACAAAGTGCTTTGCAAGACTGAGAGCTTTCAAGCTTACAGACTAAAGGATTAATGAAACAAAAGGTGAAGTAAATTAAAGGGAGAAACAGGCTTGGTAAGAAATTGAACATAGAGTAGAAAGTTAATTAGTGATTAAGTCTGTGGGTGTATCAGCTGTCAAAAATGGAGGTGATAGTGCAGATTAAAGGGGGGTGGGTGTAGTCAGGGTAGGTGGGAGGGCATGTTAGAGGAGTTCAGAAGCAGAAGAGAAGGCAATGGTGCGTGAGGTTCTAGATCTGGAGGTAAAAGTAACAAAGGTAATTCTTTGTAGAACCCCATTATATATGCATACATAAGCACAGCACACACAGTGATAGACTGAATACATTGTGGTTAAACCTCTATTACACTTTGCCCTGTGTGTATAATTTAGACAATGTACACACTTCCTGAAGCTTCTGAGAAAACCCACAGTCAGAGTAAGTTTTCTTGTAGATGAAGGGCTGACATCCGCAGGAGCTTGAGAGACTGAGACACTCCAACAAAATACAAGCAATGCAGAGTATACCCGAACACCAACACATGGTATGCTTCAGCTGCTTCTTTCTTCCCTTATATGGCCACTGTAGCAGTGATACAATAAGGTCCCTCTTTTATTTAATAACTGATAATAATGTGCTTTGGGTGAGATGAGACCTGTCCAAATTTTAGAAGACTGTCCTAAAATTTAATTTAGACTGGTATCTTTGTCTGTACTGATTGTTTGTTATTAAAACAGCCTCCAGGGCAGATCTGCTTCAACCCACTGGACACCTAAATGGATGCGGAGATAAGCATGTCTGCTAAATTAACATAACCCTATTCTGTGACCAATATAGTGGATCTTTTATGAGGTGTTACAAAGTGACTCTACCACTAGTTTTTAAAGTGACCGTCAATATGTATTACTAGCGACTTGCCCGTCACAAAATGGCGGCAATACAATTGTAAGGCAGGTAATGCTGTTTTGTCGAGACATTAATTTTGTTGGTGGTCCGAGATCCTTCGTCGCTCATTGCGAGGCTGTTGGTTGTCATATTTTTTTTTCTGATAGGCGCTTTTCGTGTTATTGTTTGGTCGGCGGTGATGTTTTTTTGCGCTTATTGCAAGGCTTTGTGTGCTACAAGCAGCGTTGGCGCTCGTTGTGAGTCGCGCAGTGAATGGCTTTTGTGTTCATTGTGAGAGTA
Organism: Discoglossus pictus; assembly: GCA_027410445.1. Lineage (NCBI taxonomy): Eukaryota > Metazoa > Chordata > Amphibia > Anura > Alytidae > Discoglossus > Discoglossus pictus. The sequence goes on along the minus strand of CM050172.1, from coordinate 39,400,071 downwards.
TATACATTTTTTTGTGTATATTTTTTTTTTGCATGCTAATTAAATAATTAATAAATTAATAAATGAATATACTTTACATATTTGGAAGTAATATATGCAGGAAGCATTGTGCTGAAGAGCTGACAATCTGTTTTGATGTTCCTGCAGCATACAATGCCGGTTTGCACTGTTGTGGAGCTGATGTGTAAGTGTCAGCAATGTGTGCAGTGTGTAGTGTAAATAGTCTGCGTGCACGAGGAAAAGCCGTTAGGGTAGCTGTGTACTTCCGCATTGTGTAAGTTAGTGTTGTAAAATGGCGGGGAATGTGTGTGGTACTCGGCTGTGGATGATGTAGCGTCCTTGGTAAGAGTGTATATTTGTAGCTCGTGCAGGTTTTCATGAAAAGGCGTATGTGCTTGGTGGTGTTTTGCGTCTTGAGGGTCCTGCAGCCTCGTTTTCGTTTTTTTCAGCGGCCATTTTTTCTCTTGCTTAGGGGATTTTTGTGTGTCTAAACTCGGGAATTTGGAGTTAAATTGAGGTGTAACATCACTTGCAGAGGTCCTGGGTGCCTCCCCTGCTGTGGGTAATCTTTTAATGTATTCATTGTGTTTTTAATGTTTTCAGGTGCGTGCGGTTCGCTCGTTAAGGTCGTATTTTTGCGAGGTCGGAATGTTTTTTTTTGTAAGTCCTGCATCTCGTATTTTTGTCTGCTAAGTCCGTAAATGTTCCGTTGTTTGTCCCGCGGTCCGTATATAGTGATTGCGTGTTAGATGTATTTTGGTAAAGTGCCGCTTGTGTGGGTGTTTGTAATTGCGTGTGAGGCGCCGTAGAGCCTCCACCTCTGCAAATGCGGCCCCTCACTTCGCCAGGGTCCGTATTTGCGGTACGAAAGTCGTTTATTTAGGAATGTTTAAGAGAATATTGTCATAAAATTAATGGGGGTCACTCAGTAAAATAGGGAGTGCCTTAGGGAGTACAGCTGCACTTCACTGACAAGGCCCAAACTGGCTGAAACGCGTCTGTGGTTTGCTGTTTCTCTTGTTCTCTTGTTCGGAGTAAAATTGCCTGGTATTTCAGGGCTGGGTCACTCTAGTGAGTGGGACCAGACTGTTACACTACAGGATTTTTCTCTGTGTGAAGGGCACAAGTGGCTAAAAGAGGCTGCTCTCAGAATAGGGGACCAGACCTATAGAGCAAACCTAGGTGTCCATACTCAGATGATTGCCTCTACTCTTTTTGCTTAGTTTTTCTCACTGCAAAGTAACCAAACAAATCCAAGGGGGACTTTAATATTTAGCATTAGTAATAGCACAGACAATCACAGAGCTGATGATAAAAGGTCCATTTAGCCGAAGCTATGGATTTTGTAACACCACAGCTAGTAAAAGTTGTTACATTGATAGAAGTTGTTTATCTTACTGTAGTACAGAAAAAGTTGATCCGCAACCTATGGCACTAGATGTGGGGAAAGGATCAATTTCCAACAAACAGAGCAGATTACTGTTGTGGCTTCATATTAGTGTCAGTTTGTGTTTTATATGAGGAAGGCCAGGGTAGCAGAAAATGCAACATACAGCATCTTGGAAAAATAGTAGGCAAATACCTATGTTCTAAAAATTCTCATTATGTACTTCCATAGGTGCAACTTATTGTTAATGATAGTTGAAGCTTACTCTCTATTACATTATGATATCTCAGTGTAAAAACAATTCCACTGATACACAGTGTAAAGTTTGGAAACATGGAGAGTATGTTTTAGCCCATCTTTGCATTCAGTTTTGCAATTGGCCTTTAATATATACAGCCTCTTTGTTACTGTCTTGCTCTGAAGCTTGACATAATGCGACTCTTTAAATTAAAATGTTGCAAACCCCCTGACTGAACGTCACCCTTTACATTTTACCACCTTTCCATTAGCAGAACATTTACTTGTTTTTTTCATAGCCTATCCCGACTGTGCGTAATCTCAGTTACATAGTTACATAGTAATTGAGGTTGAAAAAAGACTATCAGTCCATCAAGTTCAACCTTTTAAGATCTCCTTTGATTTGCAATATGTAGATTAGTTGTTAATTCATTGAAAATTAATGTGAAATCAAGATTACCAAAAAAAATATTGTATAAAATTCTATTTTTTATTTAAACACTCACTTGTTCCTACTTGTCTGTCTCTTCCTCTGCTTTCTCTCTTTGTAAATGTTCTATAATACTGAGATGATATGTTAGTTTTATATATCTCGGGGGATTCCCTGAGGCACCCTAACTGACAGAGTGTCACTGCTCTCAACTAGCAGACCTGGCAGGAAGTCAGAGAGACACGCACAGCAGGAAGAGGTGAGGTGCAGCGGAGCACAAGAGACTGAGCAGAGAAAGAGACAGCAGACAGAGATATCCAGGACTCGGAGAAACAAAGGGGACAGAAAGCTTGTGAAAAGAAGAGATGATGAGAAACGTGAAAGAGGAGAGTATCAACAAGCGAGGAGGATAAGAGACATGGAGAGATTGTATGAAGAGAAGCTGGTGACCTGGCAGATATTATTAGACACCTGATGAAACGTTCAGTCGTCCTTCTCTCTTCTATTGGCATTACTGTTTATTACTTCTTCACTCCTATCATTCTCTTTATCCAATTACTTACTCTTCTCGTATCCTGTGCTGAATTCATTGACTTCCTTTAAGGCTTTTTTCTTCAGTAATCTCATCCTTTGCTTTTCTCTCTTTCAGCCTTCTCTCTTCATATACATCTGTCTTCCATTTATATCCTGTCGTTCTCAACTCTGCTGATCTTGACCTTTCCTCCTCTGCTCTTCTGATACTTTCAATGATCTCCTCCACCTTTTTCAATCCTTGACCTCCTCTCCTCTGCTTATCTCTCACTTTGTTCTCTCATCCTCCTCTTCCTCTTTATCTGCTGTTCTTGCCCTCTTCATTTTGCACTCCTTGTCCTCTTCCCTCTAATCTCCTTGATTTTTGCTCCTCTTCTCTACATTTTCTCTGCTTTCTTCATTGTCCTATCTTCCTCTACTCTTTTCTACATTTGCCCTACACCCATCGTCCCCCCACTATATCAGTCTCTGCTCTTCTCTACTGCTCTCCTTGTCCTTTCCCTTGACTTTTGCTCCTCTTCTCTACATTTCCATCTGCTTTCTTCATTGTTCTCTCTTCTTTTACTCTTCTCTACCTTTGCACTAAACTGATCTTCTCCCCACTATATCAGTCTCTGCCATTCTTTTCTAGGTTTCTGACCATATGGGTTTATCTTTTTTTGTTTTTCTCTACCTCTACTTCTCCCCTCTACACGTAGATGCCTCTCCCTATCTGTTCTTTTCTATATACCCTTCTTCTCAATTGATTCTCTCCTCTACTGACTTCTTTAATTTTTACCTTCTCCTTTCCTGATTTTCTTCATTTTCTTGTACTTCCCCACTCATTACCCCAGCACTTATAGATTAATACTTTTCTCCCACATATCTCCTCATCTCATCATTTCCCTACACGTTTCTCATCCCAATCCTCGGTCACTCCCCTCCTTCTACTTTGTGTGCTTCCCTGCCTTCAGTCTTTTCCTTTCCCTCACTTATGAACTTATCATTATTTTCTCTGTGGTATATATTCTCCCCTTGCTTTCCAAACAAGGCCTTGATTATTGCCCATCAGTCCTATACAACACCCATCTATACAGAGTCTTTCTATCCATCTGGGAGTTCTTGTCTTCTGAAGCACCTCTGAGAAGTGTCAGTAGGTAAGTGGCATGACAGTGTGCAGGGCCCCTTGGATTGAATGATTAGCTCAACTTGAATGCAGCCAGCTTTCTGCTTGTAAGAGTGTGTACAACAGGCTCCTAGCCAGCAGAAGATGTCAATACTACAAATATAGCAATTAAGATGGAATAATGTACCTAAATGAGGAGGAGGAGGGGGGGGGGGGGGGGAGTTTTATATCATTCCTGCTAAAGGCCCACTGCTCTGTTAACTCTTCCCTGTTGAAGTCTTGCCAAACAGTACTCACAAGACATATATACATTTTCTCTCTTTTTAATAACAGATATTTGTTTTTTTTTAAAGTTGACATTTTTATTTAGATATATATTTACCAAAATGGAGACCAATAAGGCCTTTTCTTTTGTTTACCTCCTTGTATATATTATATATCTCTAGGTGGATCAGTCCAGTTCTATAACAGTGCATGTAGTAACATTTGTGGGTGATATCTATTGTAAGGTATGTAGAGTTTTTCAAGGGAGAGTCTGTAACTACTATTGTAGCTACATTAGATTATAAGATCTTTTCAGTTTGATTATTTATTTGTGACTAGCGACTTGCCCGTCAAAAATTACGGCAATAAAAATTGAAGCCTGGCAAGCCTGGTGTTTGTCACACATTGCGAGCCTCTCCCCCCTCTACTTTATTGGCCTCGCGATGAGCGCCTTCGGCGCTAATCACGGGCCTCGCAATGAGCACCTTCGGCGCTCATTGCGAGCCTCTCTACTTGATGGGAGGGGCTCATTGCGAACCTCTCCCCCCTCTACTTTACTGGCCTTGCGATAAGCTCCTTCAGCGCTCATCTCTGGCCTTGCAATGAGTGGCTTTGGCACTCATTGTGAGCCTCTCCCGCCCTCTACTTCCTCTCCCTCCCCTCTGTCTCTTCCCCACCTCTCCCTCCCCTGTGTCTCTTTCCCCATTCTCCCTCCTTTGTTTCTCCTTCCCCCCTCTCCCTCCCCTGTGTCTCTTTCCCCCCTCTCCCTCCCTTGTTTCTCCTTCCCCCTCTCCCTCCCCTGTGTCTCTTCCCCCTCTCCCACTCCTGTGTCTTTCTACCTCCCCTGTGTCTCTTCACCCCGTCTCCCTCACGTGTCTCTTCCCCCCTCTCCCTCCCCTGTGTCTCCCCCCTCTCCCTCCCCTGTGTCTCTTTCCCCCCTATCCCTCGCTTGTTTCTCCTTCCCCCTCTCCCTCCCCTGTGTCTCTTCCCCCTCTCCCACTCCTGTGTCTTTCTCCCTCCCCTGTGTCTCTTCACCCTGTCTCCCTCCTCTGTGTCTCTGCCCCCTCATCCCTCCCCTGTGTCTCTCCACCCCCTGACCCTCATCTCTTCTCCCCTCCGCTGTGTCTCCTCCCCCATCCTGTCCCTCCCCTCCTCTCCCTCCCCTGTTTCTCTTCCTCCCCTCCATCCCCTGTGTCTCTCTTCCCCCTCCCCTGTGTCTCTCTCCCCCCTGTGTCTCTCTTCCCCCTCCTCTCTCTCCCCTGTGTCTCTCTTCCCCCTCCTCTCTCTCCCCTGTGTCTCTCTTCCCCCTCCTCTCTCTCCCCTGTGTCTCTCTTCCCCCTCCTCTCTCTCCCCTTTGTCTCTCTTCCCCCTCTCTCTCTCCCCTGTGTCCCTCTTCTCCCTCCTCTCTCCCCTGTGTCTCTCTTCCCCCCCTCTCCCTCCCCTGTGTCTCTCTTCCCCCTCCTCTCCCTCCCCTGTGTCTCTCTTCCCCTCCTCCTCTCGCTCCCCTGTGCCTCTATTCCCCTCCTCCTCTCGCTCCCCTGTGCCTCTCTTCCCCCTTCCCTGTTTCTCTCTTCCCCTCCCCTGTATCTCACTTCCCCTGTCCCCTGTGTCTCTCTTCCCCCTCCTCTCCCTCCCCTGTGTCTCTCTTCCCCTCCTCCTCTCGCTCCCCTGTGCCTCTATTCCCCTCCTCCTCTCGCTCCCCTGTGCCTCTCTTCCCCCTTCCCTGTTTCTCTCTTCCCCTCCCCTGTATCTCACTTCCCCTGTCCCCTGTGTCTCTCTTCCCCCCTCCTCTCGTGTCTCTATTCCCCCTCTCCCTCCCTCCCTCATGTATCTCTTCCCCCTCCTCTCCCCCGTGTCTGTCTTGCCCCTCCTCTCCCCCCGTGTCTCTCTTCCCCCTCCTCTCCCCCCCGTGTCTCTCTTCCCCCTCCTCTTCCCCCGTGTCTCTCTCCCTCCACTCCTCCCTCACCTCAATGCTGTAGACGCGCGCGCACGCTTATAACATACAGTAGGTGCCCACGTGAGAAGATAGATAATACATCAAAGGATATACTAAACTGAAAATTTTGTATGAGTGTGGTGACTGAGTAGATATTTCTACCCTTTCTACATCTGAACTACGCAGCATAAGATGTAGCTTTCCAAGAAATAATTGGCTTTTTCTGGAAACTTTACAGATGCCTGCACTATGCCAACAATTGAAAGGAGAATAGCCATCTGTTCTTAATCCCATTAGCTCTCCAGACCGCTGTAACATGAGATAAAGCTCACCGTCTTTTTAAAGGCTCCTGCAATATCGTTGAAAATGATTATACTTGAATCCTCATAACTGATCTCCTTTCTACCTCAAGCAGCATTTTGTATTTGTCATTTAGGTTTATAGAAGTGGAAGCATGTAGTAATGTCGGTAATGCTCTTTTGTAAATAGATACATTTTGCAGTCTCAGGCATTACTTTCTTATTAGGGTTACGATGACTACCTCTAGGCAATTATGAGTGATAGCTTTTGTGATGCCTCTCAGTCTTGCTATTTCTTCAAGTGCTGTTTTCTAAATCTTCTTTAGAATAATTTCCTTAGCATAACTCATTGTCTAGCCTGACAACTCCAGATTCATTTTTCTCTTGGTGTGCACCTAGGTCAGCTTCCAACACTTTGTTCTTATCAACCATGCTTTGTATTTTATTACAAACCTTTCCTGTAACCTTATTGACGTCACTAAAGATGCATTGTTTCTTCTCGACTGAAGACTATCTCACTCCCTTGTTTAGTGAATGTATCTTGATGAATATTCTTTCTATATATACTTTGTCCTTTTTGCATGCTATTTGCAGTTCTAGCACAACTACTTTCCTTTCCTTTCTTATTTTTTGGTAAACTCTTTGGGAACTCAGAACCAGCAAAAATTAGAGACAACCCCTGTAGACATTCATCAAGGTGGAGATAATCAGCTCCTACCATGAATCATTAATGCCTTATGGAGTTTTTCTATTGGGTAGTGCAAGGTGCCTATGTAGGCAACTCTGGGGGTGTGGAAAGAAATGTCTTAAAAGATAATAAAATCTGTAAATAGAATTAATCAATGTAATGTGTTTTTATGATATACACAGTATATGTTAGATTTGATTGGAAACTTCTATATACCTTTAAATATGAATATTATTAGAAATCAATGCAAGTTTAAAACAACTTGCTCCTCTTGTTAGAGAATTACAGTATTCCTTGACTGGATACCTGGTGGTGCATGTTTTTCTTTTTTTCGCCCTAAGCACCAGATTGTCTAGAAACAGCCTTAATATTTTATTCCAAATATTAAGTCATCATGGTCACCCCTGTCAAACACATACCTTTGTTATGGTAGGGCCAATATTTTTTTACTTATGCACAAAGCACCAAAAAAAGGTCAAGGAGAGACGAGTGAAACAAACCGGTAAAACTGGTCAACATAAATTCGTCAAAAGGGTTTCCATAAACATTTGTAATATAGAGAAAGAAACCAGCATTCTGGACTCGTAAGAAATTTTCTTCCTCTTTCAGCCATTAACAGTTTTTTTTAACACAAACATCTTTTTGCTATTGCAATGTAAACAGGAAAGGTAGAGCAGTTAATTGTTTATTAATAGCCCATTCAGAAATCCTGTTTCACTACACTGCAATATGAACCACAACATCATCTCCAGTTGTCTCTGGCTTGCTCACCAATTCCCCCATTTGACACCTGATGGGGGGATACAAATCTGGTGTCTATACCTGGAACATGACCTTTGGCCTATCTCCTGTAATGTCCATGACATCTGGATGTTGAACTACCCATAGTAGAATGAGAATGTATTTTATGCCTACTATGGCTCTTATGACTAGAATGAGATCTAGATCTCCTATTCCTGGGGTCATTCTATTGAGTCTGCTGCCTGCTCCTTAAGCAGCTCTATTAGTTGTTCCACTTCCATGCTTTTCTAAATCTTCTAACTGAAATGGAACAGCTAATAATCTCTGATAGGATGAGTGCCTATCTTACTTTTATACCTCTTTGTGCGTTCCTCCCAGAGACCACCTCAGTCTTTTCTACTCCAGGGGCAGGTCATGGTCACTCCTTATCTCCACTTTGTCCACCAGGCATCACTTTCTGGCGATGATGGCATTGTCTCCAGTGAGAGACATTTGATGAGTGGAAGCTCTCACCTCTGGATTTTTTTTTTTCTTTACAATCAGTTTTATTAATTAGTAAAGATGTCAACATACAGATGATGCGTCAATATACAATAAAGTTGCCAGTGATATACAAAAACAAAAGAAATTGAATCATTTAGTAACAAGGTTCACCTGTATAGGGGTCATGTAAAGATTGATAGTATATATTTTGCAATGGTTACCCCATCTAGATAAACATGTTCTACTAGATGAGCATCATTTTGTACGGCATCTACATTAAAAATGTTTCCTTTTTTAGGATATAGTATATAGGATAAAAAACAATAATGGGGATTAATAAACATATATATTAAAGATAATAAAAGAAAAGAACAAAAAACAAAAAGGTGACAAAAAAAAGAGAAGGGGGAAAAACAATTAAATAGAATTAAAAAAACAAACCAAAATAAAAAATAAAAAGTATATCTCAGGTATATATTGCTAGGGGAAACCAGACCTACCTGACTCCAGGGGGATTCTCAGTCAGCCATGTCAAGATTAAAATTGGAAACAGTAGGTTTGTTAGGGGATAGGAATACTATGAGGGGAAGCCAACCATGGGGTCCAAATTGTAATGAAAAGGGGTAAAGAGTCTTCTAGAATGTTGGAGAGTCACTCATTAATTAAAAGATAATTTAATTTGGAGATAATCAATCGTAATTGCAGGGAAGAGGATTTCCACTGTCATGCAATGTGATGTTTAGTGGCTAACATTATAAATTTCATCAACTTGTTTTGATACATGGATAATGAAGGGATGTGGTGGCCCAGAAGACTTACCTCAACCGATGGTTTAATTTGTTGAGCAAATAAGTAAGAGGCAAGCGTAAATACTTCCTGCCATAATGATATAACTGTAGGGTAGTCCAACTAGGTATGAAAAAAAGGAGCCTACTCTACCACATTCTCTAAAAGAGTCCGGGCTTGGTTTTAATTTTCATTTGTAAAGTTTGTCCGGGTTATAGTATGTCCTATGGAGAACTTTAATTGAAGTCTCCAAGACACTGCTATTGAGGGAACCTTTAGTTAAGTATAACCAAGAGGATTCCGAGAGATCATGGGGCCCATTACAGTTCAGGTCATTCTCCCAGTTACGTACATGAGTCAATTTAGATTGACATAGGGCAGTGTTGATTGAATCATAGATAAGGCTAATAATACCTTTTTTTGAGAGGGGCTTTAACTTAAAATTAGGGCACGATAAACCTCCCTTTGTCTTGTTTTTAAACTTTGTGATTTTGGAGATACAATGAGATTTATTGCGCCAGATAAAGTTAAAAGTCAGACGTTGAAATCTCTCTAGTTCAGGGAAGTTGATTGCTATGGGCAGGGCGCAAAATATGTATTATAGTCTAGGTGAGATATTCATCTTGACCGAGTTTATACACCCAAGAGAAGAGATATTCCCCTTGGACCAAGACTGATAATTTTGTCCCATTTTGGAGTACAATTGTGTGAAATTATCTTTATGGAGATAATTTGTTTGACGTGTGAGGTAAATACCTAAGTATTTAATATGAAAGGGAGGCCATTGAAATTTTAAATTTGGATGTAGAAACTGTAAGGCTTCTGGGGGAGAGGGGAGATAAATTCAAAGCTTCTGCTTTTTGAGATTTACTTTCAAACCAGAGATCTTAACATTTTCTAGGATTTGCATGAGGATTGGAATCGAGTTGACAGTGTGAGATAAGGTGCATAGAAGATCACCGGCAAATAAACAGCACTTAAGATGGTGATGGCCTACTGCAATACCATGAATAGAGGAATTGGATCTAATTGTTTGGGCCAGGGGTTCAATTGTCAAAGCAAATAGCAAGGGAGAAAGGGGGCATCACTGCCTGGTGCCCTGCTGGATATCAATGAATTTTGGTGAATCCCTTGGCAATTTAAGTGATGCTCTGGGGTTGCGGTAGTATTTTCTAGTTTCGAGAAAATTTGGTGAGAGTTTTTTGTAGGTAGGGCCAGTCAAGCGAATCAAAGGCCTTTCAATGTCAAGTGCTAGTAGACAAGCACGAGTCTGAGTCTCTTTTGCCCAATGGATTGAATTTAGGACTCACCAAATGTTGTCTCCTGCTTGTCTAAAGGGGATAAAGCCCACCTGGTCCTTGACATATTTTGGAGCTATTTTTTAGGTGAAACAAGATTTATTTATTAATTTTATGTCTAGTCTAGTAGAACCACAAGACAACGGGCCTGTCATTGTCACCAGTGAGAGACATTTGATGAGCGGAAGCTCTCATCTCTTGAATTTGATAAGTTTCACAGTGTTATCTCTGTAGCACCAGTGCAAGGAAGCAGCTGCCTGTATATTTACTCTGCTCCCTTCTCTCAGTTGTCAAGCTAAAATGCAACTGATCCGGGAGGGCTGCCTGTCTCTGTAGTAGAGAGTTGTAAAGCCAGCAGCAGTATCTCAACTCGGCAAGTGGTTTTGATGGGACATATTTTAAAATAAATGTTAGTGAAAATGAATTTGTCACGACCCACTCTCTGGTTGGGGTCTGTTGACCAGATTTGGGTTACTCTGGACCTTGGAGGTAGTCTTTATTACAGGAACATCATGTCTCAGCCCTTGGGTTAGACTGAGCAATATTGACAGTAAGTCTGACGAATCTTACTGCAAGCATATGTCCCCGGGAAAATAATACATCTACACGCCACGTCTTGATGAAACTTATGAACAACTTTATTTGGAAAACAACATCTTTTAAACAGGCATACAACATTACCAGGAGGGGCTACCTTTAGTCAAACCCTCATCCCCCTCTGGACCAATGGAGTAGCCCTTAGAAGCAGCTAATTCCCTCTGTCCCATGTGATAGGGTTAATCCTTGGGAACTATCAGTCCCCTACCCAGGGGCCGCCCACTAGGTGTGGCTACAAGCTCATTCTATCTCTGGCGGTGGAGAGAGTAACATCTCTGCCCTGGCCTATGGCCCTAGTATTGAGGCTGGAAGACCCTGTACTATACCATTGTCCTACGGTGCCTGGCAGTCTGGCACATCTCTTTGTTCTGCTATCTCCTTTGTTTACACTAAGGACCATATGGCCAACTCCTGACTGAGAGTTTATACAATGGGGGAGGGTTGACTAATTAAAACATAGCTATCACTCCATAATACAATATACAATATAATACTAACATATTATACCCCCTATAATATTTCCCCATTCCCACATGGTATCAGGGTTGGACAGGTTGTCCATGTCAATCCATTTTATGCAGTAATGCTGACTTTATTGAATGGTGACAGTGGAACCCCCTACTCATTCCCCTATCCCATACCATTCACAAGCAGTGGCTCTGTGAGCCCAAACCTTTTGTTCTTCCACATGGCAACAGCATGTGGAAGATAACCTAGCCCCAAGATGGCCACTGCTGCCAGTCTCAAGATGGCCCCAGCATAGTTCACGCCAAATCCAATATGGCCCCTGGCTGATTCATGACAGAATTCAATTAGCTTTATGAGACTCAGCCGTCCCACTTAATAACATTACACCCAGGGGCGGATTTAAGCATTTTGACACCCTGGGCTATATTGATTTTCCATCCTGTGGAAATTGAAGGGATAATTGTATAAAAATTGGTGCAAACAAATTGATTTTAAATGTTTTAAGCTCAGCTATTTGCGTTTTATGGAAAGACCTCTCCCACCCCATGTCCCCAATGCACCCAGACCATGTCCCCTAGCCCCCCTGGACTCCCTCACCCTCACCAGGACCCCCTCTCTTACCCTGATCTGCAGAGGCAGGGAGTCATGTGGCGTCATTCAAGTCTCCCTGCCTATATGCCAGCACGGTAGGAGCATAAGACACACAGAGATTTACTCCCATTGATCAGGGTAAGAGAGGGGATCCCAGTGAGGTGCTCCAGGGGTCCTAGGGGATATGGGCCAGGTGCCTCAGAGACATGGGGTGTGAGAGGGCTTCCCATAAAAAAAAAACGCAAATAGCTGAGTTTTGCTGCCTATAAATAGTGCCGCCCTGGGCTGCAGTCCATTTAGCCCATATGTAAATACGGCCCTAGTTGCACCTAAATACTGTGCACCTGCCTCAGCTCGCCCCTGCTCATACCAAGAGAACAATATTAGCAACTGTTATTTTGAGTACAGGAAGAGGTTTTGTGTTTGGTGCTTCACATTCTGCAAGCTGGATGATGGAGGTTTGTGTTTGTAGGTGTGTGCTTGAAGTTATCAGTGGAGGAAGGTGTGGGGGTGGAGAGAACAATCAGAAGTCCAGAGCCTTTGTTTGATAATAGGATATGATTGAAATTTACATCACACCCCTTCCCAGAAACAAATACCTTGCATAATTCAATGCAACTGTAAGTCTCCAGAGATCTAAATGCCCCTCTCACACACGTAACCTCCACCAATATATCATGGATCCCTCCAGGGTCCTGCAGAAGTATCACATTTTTTTTCTAATTAAAACTGTATGACTTTTTTCCTTTTTAGCTTTGTTCCCATTGTGCACTTGTCCATTAAGTGTTTATATTGTACAGAATGGTGGTAACACTACATTACAGTCCATACATACAATTGTCCATCTTTTGCCATTTGAAATGTTGTTTATTTGAGTACCATCTAAGCATAATTTATATAGAAATACTTGTTTTGATCTCCCTTTATGGGAGGATCAAGCTAACTGTTCATCTGAGACTATTCTCAGGAACACTTGCCATTTGCAATTCTGCTATCCAATGGGTCTTAGGTGTTGCAGCCATCTTTATTCTGTTTTTAAACGTGTTACAGCATGAAGTAGAGAGAGAGAGAGAGAGAGAGAGAGATGACTAAGCAGAGAAAGTGAAAGGTAAGCGCAACAATATGGTAACCACTATATTTTTGCATTTGTAAGTTACAGTATATAATAATCCTTCATTCTTTACTTTTTATTAAATACAAATATCCACCAATTTTAATCACATAGTAAGATTCAGGACCTTGAAGGACCACTATAGGAAAATCTTACATATGTGAGAATTATATACATTAGCAGCTGTACAAGCCATGGACATACATTTTATGAGAGAGAGAGAGAAAGAAATGGAAGATATTTTTTGCTGGGGATTCTTTTGAATGTGCTGTTAATATTATAGGTTCTGTATACATGGTTTCCATTTTATCCAAGTGTGAGATCATCACGTTGATTGGTTGAACAGTTAAGTACAACCAACCTAAGGGTCTGAGACTATTTTATTTTGTTAAGAGCTTGAAAAAGAACTGGTATGTCCGAAATGTTGTTCACATTTTTTTGTTTTTTAAACTGAAATAGATGGAGGTTTGAGTATTTGGACACAAGTGCAGAATTTTTTTTTTACTGACTATACACTTATGGGTGCACAAGGACCCATCTCTTTGTTAAGCACTGGTTCTATTGTTGCCGCTATTGAACTTCTTTTCTCCTTATTTGATGTATCTTTGACTGTGAGAAGGCCATATTCCTGGCATTTATATGGACAAAATACAAGAAGTTCAATATGATACATTTAGTGTCTGAAATCAGAAAGCCACTCAGGACTACCAGAGATGTTTTGTTTTATCTCAGACGTGTGCCCAAAGACTCCTAGAAAGCTCAAAATAGGCCAATGTTGGCAGTAACCTTATTAGATGGAGTGGATATTGGACATGTACACAGGAGAAATGTGTAGAGATTGAAGAGATGGTGTGTGTATAGAATTGGTTTAAGCTTACAAAGATGTATAAAATCAGGAAAATATGAAAATTTTGGGATTAGTAAAGGTCAGGAGGAGCAGGAGAGCTAGAAAGTGAAATGACTTCCTGATGGCTGGTTCTTTAAATAGCCTTTCTCTCTTTTCTGCAGGATGATGGAAGAGGGATGAAGTTAGACTCAGACTCAAACCCAGCTGACATAGGTTCCCGGCCTATTTGGCACATGACCCCCTGATATATTGAAATAATGATATGGAAGGTAATTTAAATCCATTGTTGAAATGTTGTACCCCCAGCTTAAACAAGATTACTCCCAACTCTTATAACTTTTGCTGCCACAGGCTTATGGATCCTCAGGTACAGGAGGCAGCTGGCATCCTGCATCTGTCCATCATCATTGCAGGAACTCACTAGGATGCTGCAGGATCTCCAGGTGCTGAGCAAGGAGGAGAACCAGCGCCTGCAGGAGATTAAGTCCTTACCTCAGTGGGCAGAGTACCTGCTGGATACACTGGCAGGGAAGGGCAAGAGCTGCCTGCAGACTCTCCAGAACTGCATAGAGAATAGCCGTTCACACCTCTACCTGCGCATACGTCACTATGGTGAGTCAGAATGTCCTTTTATTGTTATATTAAGATCAACTTTATTCAGCTGTCCCTAAAAAAAAAGTATAGCGTTACATAAGATTCAGGGCTTTATTTGGGTCGAACATGTAAGGTGTCTGATGGTGGACGGTGGAAAAGTGAAACGCCCAAAGATACCACTCACCATTAGGACAACTGCTGTCCCTGATAAAAGTATATAATTACTTCATATCTGTAAACACATTGATACAAAACTTGAGAAGCCTGCTCTTGAAAGCTTATACACTAGAGACAAGATATGTTAAGACTGAGATTGGTGTGGTTATAACTTATTTGGAGCAAAGAGCTGACTTATTATTATTATCTTTATTATTATTATTATCTTTATATCCGCCAACATATTCCGTAGCGCTGTACAGGGGTTTAGTACATGGCAAAAAACAAACTTAACACCTTATAAATAATGGAGGGCCCTGTTTTTGAGCTTATAATCAAATGTACATAGTGCTTGTTTCCAAGACACGGACACACGATTGAAAACTCGCAAACTTACAATCTAAGGTGTGGCAGACTTATATGAGGGTGCAAAGTTTCTGCCCTAACGATATACAATCCAAGTATAATCCAAGTATAATCATGGGGGTTCTTATGGACCCTCCATGACTTTAGATACAGGGAATCAAAATAGGGAAACAATCTAGGAAGTGAGTATTACACCACTTGATTTGAAGAGCTCTGTGAATACCTACATGTCATATTTGAGGACACTTAGATTTTTCAAGATCTTAAGACTGAGGCAGAATAACTGGTAACTACTATCTAATTACATAATAATAATACATCTAACCAATGGCTCTTTCTTCTCCCAGATCCACTGGTTCTGAAGCACTTGGATAGTGCGGACTTCGTAGATAAGCCACTGCTTTTGGCACAGCTAAAGTCTTTGCTGTTGGTGGAGGGGCTTACGGATGCCCAGCTACAGGAACATGATATTGTACAGCTGGAGTTAGGGCAAGGAGGAAGGGGCAGCAGCAAGAGGTTGTCCCTGGAGAAGTTGCTGATGCCCTTGTCACGAGTCAGCCTGCCTCCTCGTATAACCCTTACTGTGGGTGTGGCAGGTGCTGGGAAAAGCACCCTGGTTAGACTGTTTGTAGAGAGGTGGGCCCGAGGAGAGATGTGCCAAAACATCACCAGTATTCTATCTCTGAACCTCTGGGAGCTGAATGTACATGATCGACTCTCAGCAGAAAGACTGGTGCGTCTTGCCTGTCCCCGTTATTCCATTCCACCACCTCGGGCACTACTTATATTGGATGGACTGGATGAGTTACGCACTCCATTGGATTTCTCAGATTCTATGGCTTGCACAGACCCCCAGAGGGAGCTTCCCCCTGAATGTTTGATCACCAACATCCTACGAGGAAACCTACTGTCTGATACCTGTGTGTGGGTGACATCAAGGCCAGGAGCAGCTGCCAGGATACCTGGGGGGCTTGTAGATAGGATGACTGAGATACCTGGGTTGGCGGCAGATGAGGTCAAAATGCTCTTGGGACATTTGCTCCCTGAGTCCAATGGTCGAGCTGAGGGGGTTTGGGCTCATTTACAGGGTAACCGTTCATTGCAGTCGCTTTGCTCAGTGCCCATCTTGTGTCGCATCATTGGAGAGTCTCTGGCATATCTACTGTTTGTTCATGAGCCTCCATACCCGCATTTGCCAAGGACCTTATGCTCTATCTTTTCTTGGTACTTGAAAGTCGTTCTGGGAGACAAGGAAGGAGCAGAACAATCTGGCAGTGCGCGGCGAACACTTGGCAACTTAGGAAGACTTGCATTCCAAGGCCTGCTCAGGAAACGCTCAGTGTTTTATGAATCAGACTTGAAATCTTGTGGTATTGATACCCCAGTGACCCCTCACAGTTTGTGTGCTCATCTGCTGCTTCAACAGGAGTCCCCTCTGTGTTCTGCATACTGCTTCTCCCACCTCTCATTGCAGGAGTTTCTGGCTGCTATTCACTACAACTCTGCTGCCAAGCGTGCCTTATTTGACTTGTTTGCTGATGGTGGCATGTCTTGGCCCAAGCTGGGCTTCATGAACCACTATAAAAGTGCAGTGCAGAGAGCTCTGCAGGTCGACAGAGTGCAGCTACCCATCTTTCTGCGTTTTATGTCTGGACTCCTCTCCCCTCAGGTCTCTCGAATACTGACAGGGTGGCTCCAAGGGAAGGAGGATCCCAGTGTGCACCGAGGTCCAGTGGTAGACTACTTACAGAGTCTGCTGAACGCAGAGCGGACAGTCTCTTGTGGAGCAGTGAACCTGGTGTATTGTTTGCAGGAGCTGGGACACACAGAGCTTACATCTGTGGTGGAAGACAACATGAGAAGTGGGACTCTGGGAGGGAAACTGAATCCACTAGCTTGCTGTGCCCTGGCATACCTACTGCGGACATCTGAGACTTGTGCTGAGGAGACTAATCTGTCCCAGTGCCTGAGCTACAACCTGGTGCAGAGCCTCCTGCCACAGCTACAGTATTGCACCAACCTGAGGTAAAATCTAATATTGCTCACACCTGGCTGGAAATCTGCAGACCACATACTACTAAATGTCTGCAGAACATTGCACAGTAATACAGTTCTGATGAGCAACACACAGGTTCACACACTCACACACTCGCATAGAGGCAAACACAGACACACACTTACAGACACACACACCAAGTCACACACAGAGACACACACACATAGACACACACACACAGAGACACACACACAAAGACACACACACAGAGACACACACACACAGAGACATACTCACAGAGACACACTCACAGAGACACACTCACAGAGACACACTCACAGAGACACAAACACAGAGACACACACACAGAGAAACACTCACAGACACACACTCAAGCTGTGTCTGGTTGGATGGGGACTATTGGTGAACAGTAATTTTTCACTCACTGGAACACTCACTAAAATGTGAATCAGTGGTTCTAACATCTGTTCCATTAGTAAAATATTATCATATTGTTTTGGATGGATAAAAATAATCCCATTATGTAATATCTGTTCCTGTCCAAATCATCCGTCTGTTGGCCATGTGTGCACACAGAGACAAGAATTTACAAGGACCCAAAAGTTCTGGTATAAAACTTCTTGTATTCTTCCCAACGAACGAATCCCCCAAATACAACATAGGAACTTATATAATATAAGTTGATCAGATATAACAATCGTACGACTCATTGTTAGACAGTGAGTGAGTTATTGATTGGTTGACAAGGTAGGAAGGGTCCTTCCATATTTGGTCTCGGATGTTGATGTCATTATGGTCAGTTTATGTGAAGCTTCTGATTGGCTCTGGAAGGTGGTGGGGCTCATATCCTTATTTGGTCACGGATATGAATGTCATATGGGAGCTCCCGGATATGATTCAGTAGCCATCTTAGGACTCCCAGGATACAGCTCAGTAGCCATCTTAGGACTCTCAGGAAATAAAGAATAAAAGTAATTAGTGCCTTATCTTATGATATATTGTAAGGAAAGGAATGCAGCATGGACATAATATACATTTTCATGAATTTCGTCCACAACAGTCCCCCCTAAAATGTTATATTATGTTACATACTACACTTATATTCTATTCTTGTAGATATGACAGGTTAGATGTATTATATCTTCCTCTTCTAGAGAGTACTACATAAAATGTCTGTGTTAAGATATAGGTTTCTTCTTAGTAAAACGTATTAATTAAGGTATAAAGTCATATAAAGAGGATATAAATAGTAACAGTCCCCCCTAGAGACTATGGCCCTTATTCAATTGCGATTTGGCCAATTGAATAGTGCTCTAAATAAGCACATAACATATTTTTTTTAAATAAGTTTTTAGTTAGTGAAAACCTTGTTTTTGGATAGATGTTTACTAACTAAAAACTTCTTTAAAAAAATATGTTATGTGCTTATTTAGACCCCTATTCAATTGGCCACATTGCAATTGAATGAGGGCCTATGTGTACAACTGTCCCTGTGGAGGAGATGTATGAATGTAAGAAAGCCCTAGCACATCTGCACCAATGAACGCCCGTTCTTCTTTGTACGTTAGAGTTGCCATGGCTTGTCCATGACCCCTCTTGCCACTGTCATAGGTGAGTCAGATGCTATCCCTGACCCCTTGTTTCAGGAACATGTGGGACAAGGGGTTTATGTAGAACTTTCATTTCTAGACATAATAGACCGTAACATCTTATGTGACTCCTTACAGTCATCTTCATAAATTTCTTGGTGCACAAAGGTTGGTGTGACTCCAGTAACTGACTTCTTTAAATATGTTCGGACACAGGGGATAATACAGCAGGTAACAAATGCAAGAATTATCAGTATTGAAAGAAAGACAATTCCAACCTGTAACAATACCTTCTGCCAGTTGTTCATCCACCCAAACCATTTATCCCAATAGTCTGTGGTTCCAGAACTCTCCTTCAATTCTTGTGCCAAGTTGTTCAGTTCTTTAATGGCTAAAGTAATGTTACCGTTTGGACCCATATTATTAGGTATGTAGGTGCAGCAGTTGCCAGTGTCGGGGAGCATTTTACACTCCCCCCTTTTTAGCAAGGATCATGTATAGTGCCATTCTATTCTGGAAGGCCATGTTTGATGTGGCCTTCAATTGTTTTGCAACTCCTTGCAGAGCGTTTCTTGTGTAATCCACAAACCTTTGTTGGTTATAATATATATATAATTGATTCAAGCAGCATTTTTATTTACACCAATCATTGGTATCAGTGATTCAAATCCTGCTGCTATCTGGTTTCGGGCCTTAAACTCATCAGGCACCCCCCTTGGGACTCCAATAGAGTCTATGTTTGTGTCTGTTCTGTAAACTGTGAAGCCAATACAATATATAATGCAGAACCCTTGCTTAAACTTCTTTAGGTTTCTCCCTTGAGGTGTGCTCCTTGTATAGCATGTGTAATTACCTGGGTATATGGTTATACCTTCACCTGGATGTAGATTGTCAGTTATAATGGGATACCTGTTCTCCCATTGTTCACAATTTAGATCTTTTAGTCTGGGTAGTTTTATAAAGACTTAAGAAACACTTTTCTTACTTCATAGTTACCATAAGTGGAACAGTGCCTAGGTGAGGTCTGGCACTTGCACAAACATAACAATTAGTCTTATTATGTGACTCTACATTATATTTCATCCATTCCAGCCATAAGTTGAGGCCTGTGAACCCAGTCTCATTTGCTAGGGTTCCTTCGTACGTAGGTTCACTGATATCAGTCGTTTGGGGTAATGCCTGAGGGTGTTGTACTTGCATTAGTCCTTCTGATATGAGTGGTGCATTTAGATCTCTGAGCATAAATTTACCAATTTGTCCTTTTGCTTCTCCTCTAACCCAGCCACCCATTAGGTATGTACCTGCGTCTGTGGGTCTAGGGTTCTTGATAGTCAGAGTAAGTCGCATGTTAGCTCCAGTCTTGCCATTTGGCGAGCATTTGCCTGGCTTTATAAGAGTCATACGTTCAAGTAAAGGTCTTCCACTCAAACCTGTTCTATCTAAGGCACTCTGTGATCTGTAGCCCCAAGCTGTCCCAGTGTTCCATCCTACAGCTTCCCAATGACTACAATCTTTTCCCCAAGTCTGGTCTGTAACACATATGTATATAGATGTGCTGTGAGTGTCTTCGTACAAGTTACATTGTTGAGTCACGCTTAGCTGTTGGCAACATACAACATTACAATAATCAAAGGAGAATGTGATCATATGTGTTTTAGATGAATTGTACCAAAATGTAATACCATCTTTCTTCTCACTATTGAATGTTGAAGGTTCTACTTTAGTTAAGAACAGACAGAAAAGGATATGTGTTATGATCATCATAATGTTGGTTGCTATGGGTCTGGTGCTGAAACTTTATTTTTGCAATGAGATGCGTGGATCCAAGTAGGCCGTCCTTCAAGTTTAACTGACAGTTCAGCAATTAGAAGAACTTGAAAGGGACCATTATATCTGGATTCCAGAGGATTCTGTCTCACAAATCTCTTGACCAGAACCCAATCTCCAGGAAGTAGTTGATGAGTACCAGTGTCTACTTCCGGATCTAGAATAGAAGAAAACACTTGTGCATGTATTTTAGTCAGTGCTTGAGATAAAGCAATCACATAATCAACAAATACATCAGATTTAAATTTTAATTGCTGAGGATAATAACACCCTAATCTAGGAGCAGACCCAAATAGGATCTCATGAGGGGACAGAGAAAACTTCCCTCCAGGGGTGTACCCCACGCTTAACAGTGCTATAGGGAGACTTTCTGGCCATGAGATACCAGTTTCTTGTGCTATTTCAGCTACTGGTTTTAACTTCACCATAACTGGTAGAACCCTAAGGTGTCCAACTTTGTTACAATTAAAACACTTTCTTGTTCTTGTTGGCTCCGTCTCCTCCTGTTCAGAAGACACCATAATGTGTGTAGTCTCCTTATTACCTTGTGAGAACTCACGCCCTTTTTAGCAACTAATAACAAAGTCTCTAATGGCAACACCTTGTATTCAGGACGAGATGTTAATAAATCTTTCCTGATGGATTCTCTCAAACCCTCCACAAAGGCTGCTCCCAGCATCTGAGACTCGTGTCTGGAATGATATATTACCACTGACTGTTTTATCCTGTGTAATATCTGACAAATTAATAGCCTGATTTGCTATTTCATCCGGAGCACATGCTATTAATAACTCACAGAATTCTATATCAGAGTTGCAGACAGGCATGTAGGAGTTAACTACATGAGCAGAAACTAGCATGGGAGCTGCTTCACAGAGAATCTAAAAATAACAGTATATGAGACAAATTGTCTCGGAGTAAAAACATCCTAAAGTAACGCTGCGTTTACTTTTTCTTTCGTATACTTCTTGTTCCTTAGTAAAGCTTAATGAAACATTGAATGTCTCCTATATCTTCCTTTTAATAAAGATTAATATTGCCAAGGAGTAGTGGATGCAGGGCACTGACTCCAGCAGCGGTGGTATAGTAGATGTTATTTACCTTTAAGATGGGATATAGGGGCGTGTCATGTTTTTGTAGCAACCTTTGGTTCCCACCCAGAACCAGTCACCATTTTTCTGCCTGCAACCTCCCTTCTTCTCATTTTCCCTCAATGATACAGACAGACATATTTTCACATAAAAACTAACACACACACAGAGAAGGTGGGAGGAGAAAGGGAGTGGTCTGCTATGCTTAATTGTAAGAAGGGGTTGGCCAAACCCCTAACACGTCTTTTCAAAATGCAGACCAATCACCTCCCCCTCCAAAGAGTACAGCATCGAGTAAAGTTACAAACACACAGAAACTTCAGACAAAATGTTTCAAAAGAATACACGCATATACATACATATACATATATATATATATACTCACAAACACACAGAAATATGCAAACTGTTACATGCAATGCATTCAAACAAAATAATCTCCCATTACATTGCAGATCTTATGGAGATTTCTTTCTTGGTTCAATAATCAGAAAATCCAACATACCTGTCTAAGGTGTGTTCATTGACACCCCTGATGATTGTTACGTTGTTGTGTTTGTTACATAACCAATTTTCAGTCTGCGTCATATATATATACTGTACGTTTAAAATCCTAAGGTACTGTTTCCTTTGAGATACCTATTCGAGGTGCGGTCTCAAAGTCTAATTCCGTGTATATATCTTGGACTATTTACTTTTTTAAATCAATCTCCTCCCAGGACACACCTACTTTCACACAAACATTTACTTCACGTACTGTAAAAAATTCATACGACCTTAAGCATTTGTATAGAAAGAATTCTCTTAACTAAGATACGTCCTTAAAAGAATTCAACCGGGATGGGAGGGGGAGTACATTCTTTTCACAGACTGTGCTTCTTTGACCTTGATTGTCACACACAGTTGCACAGAAATCAGCTTTCAGCTTTCAGCTTCAGGGAGAGAAATTCTAAGCTACATTTCTCATTAAAACATGAATCACAACCAGCAATAACAGATCACAGTAATATTTATCAATTTCTGCAGAACATTTCTGACTCTTAAAATATTGCAGCTCAAAATCTCACACCGTTGTGTGCTAAAATTGACGCCTTTAGAGAATTATCGTGTTATTCGGACACAATAAATCCGTCCCTGAAGTCTGCATCCCACATAAATGCTTTTACACCTAAGTGTGTGATAGATATCGCCCGGGTTCATCACATTACCAAGGCACGAACATAATGACTCCCAAGAGATACTCGGCTATCCAACATGCATAGACCCCCCCTAGGAATTGTCAAATGACACCGATCCCCAGAGTACATATATATATGCATGTTCGTACGTACGGCCATTTCAGGGCTATAGTGTTATTCGGACACTATCCAATCTGTCCCTGAAGCCTGCTGCACGTACACATGTATGTCCTTGACCACAATATCTAAGAAATCACAATCACTCGACCCACACTCTCAACAGTCATACACAGGTAACAGATATTATTCAGTACAGATATTTCTTCAAGGTAGACCCTGGGCAAGCAATTTATCTGTACTTTTGGTGCCTTCAGTAGCAGCCCAAGACAAAGTGGCAGAACTATAGCAGCATTATTCATATATATGCAAGGTTTTAAAAACATTAAACCTTACCATATATCTGAGTTGAGTTGATCAGGCTCCTTTATGCCACCACAGACCGTCCCAAAGTCTTCCTTGTCTGCTATCTGTTGGTCACAATCCAGGGCCTCACGTTGGAGCGCGAATTGTTTTGGATGGATAACAATAATCCCATTATGTAATATCTGTTCCTGTCCAAATCATCCGTCTGTTGGCCATGTGTGCACACAGAGACAATAATTTACACAGACTCAAAAGTTCTGGTATAAAACTTCTTGTATTCTTCCCAACGAACGAACCCCCCCAAATACAACATAGCAACTTATATAATATAAGTTGATCAGATATAACAATCGTACGACTCATTGTTAGACAGTGAGTGAGTTATTGATTGGTTGACAAGGTAGGAAGGGTCCTTCCATATTTGGTCTCGGATGTTGATGTCATTATGGTCAGTTTATGTGAAGCTTCTGATTGGCTCTGGAAGGTGGCGGGGCTCATATCCTTATTTGGTCACGGATATGAATGTCATCTGGGAGCTCCCGGATATGATTCAGTAGCCATCTTAGGACTCCCAGGATACAGCTCAGTAGCCATCTTAGGACTCTCAGGAAATAAAGAATAAAAGTAATTAGTGCCTTATCTTATGATATATTGTAAGGAAAGGAATGTAGCATGGACATAATATACATTTTCATGAATTTCGTCCACAACAATATAAAATATCCAAGAGTCATAAAAACCAGAACCACTAAGATTATATTTAAAAAAAATATAAGAAAAAATATTGTGCATTATGTCTTAGGGTAAAGCTCCCTTTCCATGCATTTGGGGTACTTATTTTCTCAGAGCCTGGAGATTAGATGTCCTATTGGGTTTATATAGGCACTTTATAATTATTTAAAAAGTCCCTTCTATAATATTCATTGTATTCTCATAAATAAATCATAAATGCATTCAAAATACCCGCAGAAAAAGTTTGACTATACTATAACTAAATTTTCCTCCATTTTGTATTAAACAATATACACAGAATGTACCTAGCAGTGGCGGAGCTAGCGCACGGGGGGCCCCAGTGCAAAAAGAACATTTTGGGTACCCTCCCCAGGTATCTCTGTCACAATTTTTTTTTTTGCGCTTCCTGAACCCCCTCCAACATCAACTTACACAGTATATACTGTATATATATATATATATATATATATATATATATATATATATATAGCAATTATTTTATGTATGGTGGGCTAAGAGTGATAGAAGCCCTCCACCGTACAAAGTACAGTAGTACAAATAAGGAATAGTACATTAGTGATTCCACTTGAATGTCTAAAAATAAGTTGATAAAAACGTATTTCCTGCTCAAATTTCTCAGAAACACAGTATATGCACTGCAATATGGGAAAACTGGGCGGGACATGCAAATGAGGCCACATAATGCACCATCACTCTGTCAAAAAATGGTTTGGATTGACAGAGTGATGGTGCATTATGTGGCCTCATTTGCATTTCCCGCCCAGTTTTCCCAGATTGCAGTGCATATACTGAGAAATTTCTGAGAAATTTGAGCAGGAAATAAGTTTTTATCAACTTATTTTTAGAAATTCAAGTGGAATCACTAATGTACTATTCTTAATTGGTACTACTATGTATATATATATATATATATATATATATATATATATATATATATATATATAGTAAATAAATAGTACATCTGTGTTCACATTTGAATGTCTAAAACAAGTTAAAAAAAATCTGCGTCCAGCCCAGAATTCCGAGAAAAACAGTGATTACACTGCATTCTGGGAAGCTGAGCTTGGACATGCAAATGTGCCCACAAATGCCTTGCTATTCAATCCATAGCCATTATCAAACATGGCTTCCATTAAGCTTATGCATGCTGTATTACACAGCTTTAATGCAAAGCCAAGGTTGGATTTTACGCAAGTCGAGTATCCAATCCATGTACAGCTGTTTCAAGCTTACTGGCTATCATCAGCATGGAGCAGGATC
This sequence comes from Discoglossus pictus, assembly GCA_027410445.1. NCBI lineage: Eukaryota > Metazoa > Chordata > Amphibia > Anura > Alytidae > Discoglossus > Discoglossus pictus. The sequence goes on along the minus strand of CM050172.1, from coordinate 39,375,018 downwards.
TCAGCCTGTGTTGTGGACTTTGAGTAGGTAGTTCACCACAACAATCATTTATAATATGGTGGGCAAAAGAGCGAGAGAAGCCCTCCACCGTATAGTAGTACAGTAAATAAATAGTACATCTGTGTTCACATTTGAATTTATATACAGTGGCAGAGCTAGAGAGTGGAGGGGCCCTGCTGCAAAAAGTTTTGGGTCTCTCCCCTGCCCCCCTCTGGGGGTTTGTAAAAAATGTTTTGTGCTGGGCCCCACTGGAACCAAATCACTGTGTGCTTCTCCCACAAACTCCTTCCTGTAACTACTCCCCTGCCAAAGACCCCCTTCTCATAAAAGCAAACCTTCCCCCAAGACACCTTTCCAATATTTAAATATTAGATAATATATATTTAAATACACAGCTATACCTCGTTTAACGCAGCAGATAGGTTCCAGGCAATAAGAGTGCTAAGCGAAACGGCTCTAAACAGGGCAGTTTAACATGGGAAAGATAGGGATAGGGGAACTTGTGAAACAAACACACAATTTCAATTGAAATGTAAACATTTTTGGTTTTATATGAACTTCAAAGAATCAGCAAACATAACACTAATGCAAACTGAACATTAGCAGAAATATAAACTTTACATTATTGATGTTGAAGCTTCTTGATCATCCTGGATTCTGTTTTCTTTGGAGAACAAAAACAGCGTAATAGCAAATCAGAGCGTTAAAAGGGATCCGGCAGGCAAAAATGGCGTTATAGCGAGGCAGTGCTATATAGAATAAGAGCAGTAAAAGGGTCAGGAAGGCAAAAACAGCATTCGGCATTAAAATGGGTCTGGCAGGAAAAACGGCTCGATAGCGAAACCGCTCTAAGCGGGGTATACCTGTATATATATGTATTTGTGGGCACATTTGTATGTCCCAGCTCAGCTTCCTAGAATGCAGTGTAATAACTGTTTTTCTCGGAGCTCTGAGCTGGAAGCAGGTTTTTTAACTTGCTTTAGACATTCAAATGTGAACACAGATGTACTATTTATTTATTATATATATACTGGCAACTTGCCCGTCAAAAAATGACGGTCAATAAAATTTTAAGCCATGGCAATGCTGTTTGGCACACAATGTTAAGCTTTTTATACTGTAAGGACCTTTGGCGCTCGATGCGAGCCTCTCCTCGCGTGTCCTTTGGCTCCTCTCTCTATTTTTTTACATACTAATTAATTAATTAATTGAATAATAAATTAATATACTTTACCTTTTTCTAATTAATATATGTAACAATCAATAGCCTGAAGAGATAACAATCTCTTTTTATTGTCCTGCAGCATATAATGTCCAGTTGGACTTTTGCTGTCCTGAGGAGATAGACTTATGAATGTCCCAACTTTGCATTAGAAGTAGATGTGCAATGGTGTTAGTTGCAAGTTAGGACTGTAAAATTGCAACCTTTGTCTATGTGCTACGCAGTTCGTGAGCTTTTGCCATCCTTTGTAATACTGTATTTTGTACCTCGTATGTGCCTGGATGAAAGTGGTACACGGTTGGCAGTGTTTTGTGCGGTGCAGGGTCGTGTAGCCTCATTTTCATTTTTTTTGTGCGCCATTTTTTTTCCTGCTTAGGCAATTTTTGAGTGCCGAAAGTTGCCAAAATCGATTTAAATTCGTGTTCCACCTCTCTCCCAGATGTCCTGGCTGTTCCCCCGTGCTGTGTGTGATGTTTTTGTTGCATTTTTTGTTTTGTTTTTTGCTTTGCGCAGTTCGGCCGTTAACTTTGTTTTTTTCCTATCTCGCGTTCGTGAACTGCTAAGGTGACGCCGTGTTTCCTGAGTGTTTGGTGGCTACGTCCCATGTGTTTCAATGTGTGATCGACTCGCCTCGCTTAGCGAGGCTCGCAGGAGTGTCTTCGGCGCTCCTTTCTGGCTAAGTCCTGCGTGTTTCATTGCCTCCACTGCTCGCCTCGCTGAGTCTCGCAGGCGATGAGCACCTTTGGCACTCATCACCTAAATGCTGCGAGTTAACGGCTCGTTACTCGAGGCTCGCAGGTGATGAGCGCCTTTGGCACTCGTCGCCTAAGTCGTACGCACCACGCACGACGTCTCGTAGTTTGACAATTATAATATGTGATAAATATATATACTGTATATATATATACACCTATATAAATACTTCCTTACCTGTCCGATGCTGCACTTTATTTCCTGGGGTGAGGAGGGGCCGAGGGGGAGCCACAGAGGTCCGAGGGGTTCACAGAGGCCTGCAAGTCCCCAGGGGGGCCACAAGGGGCAGAGGGAGACCATAGGGGACCCACAGGAGCAACAGGACGCCACAGGGGATCCACGGGAGGCCCACGGGAGGTCCGGGAGGGTCACAAGAGGTCACTCCAAGCCAGCACATTGTCAGCTAAAGCGGGAGCGATATCAGCAGCCACTGACCGCCCCCAAGGAAGTGACGCCCTGGGTGGTCCGGCCCCCATTCTTACGGCAGTGGCTACCACACACTACTAGAGGCTTTCAGAGCATTGTATTCATTACTGCTTTAGATCTGCAAAGCATTGCATAACTTATGTGTTGCTAGAGGTTTGTCGAGCACTGCTAGAGGAACTCATAATGTTGCATATATTTATACACTGAGCATTACACACTTACTCACATGTTGCTAGAGCATTACATTATTTACTACCCTTCAATCCTTGTTTGATTCAGGATGGAGAATAACAAATTCCAGGATGAAGTGATGGATTTGTTGGCCAGTGTCCTTCGTGCCAAGGACTGCACCATCCACAGGCTCAGGTGACTGAAAGATGCTTCTACATTTTTTGCTGCAATATGCCCCATTCCATCTCCTCTACTCTCCCTTTTTTTACTCCATCCTCTCTCTTCATTTACTTCTTCAATCTTGATTGCTTCTTTTTAGTTTTTCCCTTTGCTCCTCTTCTATTTTTGTACCCACTCATTTTGTGAAGCGCAGGAAGCAACTTCTGCTTTTTCTTATTTCCCAGTGAGGATACTATCGGATTCCTCACCCACCATTACATGTTTGCTCCTTAGGCTTGTGCCTAGTTGGCCTGTGCTTAAATGCATTATTGCAAGTTATCTGATATGCTAATCCCATTTTTAGAGACAGGTAATGCTCTCCTGACTTCACGTTCTAGTATCTCTGTGTATGATGCTTTGTATGTAATCTCTCCTATTATACATACACACTCTCTGCTAACACTCTTGCCTCATGCTATTTCTACCTGTTTCATGGTCCATGTCTGCACTCTATACTGTTGCTTTCTTCTGATGCTGTTTCAACTATTTCAGTTTAACCTGATTTTCTCTGCACTCTCTTGAGCTCATCTGTACACTGTGCTCTCTCTCCTGCTAATGCTCGATTGATGCTGTCTTGGTCACTCTCTCCTTTTGCATTTTCTGCTCTCTCCTTTTGCATTTTCTGCTCTCTCCTCTTGCTATCGCTTCCAAGTCTTCTAATGTTATGTACATTGTCACAACTGATGCTGTGATCTCTCTCCACTTGCAGTTTATGTTCTGTCTCACAATTCTGTTTCTGTACTCTCTTTTCTTGGGGTCTCTGTCCTCTAATCTCTATTTTCTCTTCTCTTGATCTTCCTATTCTCACTCCTCTTCCAGCCCCTGTCCTTCATCTTTACTTTGGCTCTGCGCTCTCTCTTCTTTCTTTTTCTACACCCTATTCTCTTGCAGTCAATGTTCTGTCTCCTGAATCAGCTTCTGCACTTTCTCTTCTAATGATCTCTGTTGGCTGTCATGTTTCTGTCTCTCTACTCTTTCCTCTTGCAGGCTCTGTTCTGTCTCCTAATGCTGTTGCTGCAGCCTTTGCACTCTCTTCTTTTGCAGTTTCTACTCTCTCTAACCATGCTCTCTCTTACTCTATCCCTCTCTTCCTTTCTCTATGTACTTGAGCCATGTCCTCTCTTGCAGTCTGGCAGAGAACCGCCTGTCTAATCGTGGTGTGAAGGCACTGGGCCGAGCCTTGATGGTGAATCACTCACTTGCTGTCTTGGAGTGAGTATCAGGTTCACTGTCTGGTGATGTTTTTTTTAATTATATAGATAACTTTTGTTAACCCCCTATAACTTGTTCCAGCCTCCATGGGAATTCCATTGGACCAAGCGGTGCTCGTGCCCTAGCCGACTCTTTACAGAACAACCAGGTCTTGCTCAGTCTGAAGTGAGTCAGTGTACTGTGATTTGTACTCATCTATTTCTGCACACTTAAATGTATCTACATATTCTATATATATATATATATATATATATATATATATATATATATATAACATTATTATTATATATTATTATATAAAAAAACAACAACAATCAAAGTCTAAAATCTGTTTTTAATAGCTTGTTGTTACAAAATATATATGGTTTTAAGTTACATATTTCTCTCCATAGCCCCTCATGCCTCCCTGTGTTAATTTTTTCTGCTCTCACACATGCTCAGAACTGCCAAGTGCCTATGAGAAACTCTTCATGTGTGATCTCCAATTGATTTAGCACAATTAGCTTTGTCAAGTTGAAGAGGCCTTGGAAATTGAAACCAACAGATAGAGGTGTTGAGAATAACTGCATATCTATGCATTTGCTATATATATATATATATATGTTTTTAAATAACGTGATAAAAACAAGTTTTTGCCATTATTGAGTGTCCTTTTGCAATTGTTCTTAACTGTGTGGCTCCATTTTCTTTTCTTATCCTTATAAACTAATGACCTGACCTGATAGAATGTTCCTATACAATCAACGTCTCCTCCCACCTCTGGAAGTTGATCAACATAAACAAAATGGTAGCTTCCACAGCAGCATAATATAAAAGAATATAAACTAAAGGTTGCATGATTATATTTTAAATTCTAAAAACATTTTGCTTATGTTTAAATGTAGTTCTTCAAAGAGTATATTTTTAGATAAAGGACTAAAATTATACTTTAAATTTCCTTCCATATTTTTCAGTGCAAGCAGCCTACATTGCTCTTTAAATAGATTATAATCATTTTTATTTTAATCTGTAAGCGCATATAGCAGTAATCACAATTCTGGGTAGGGACTAAAAATAAAGTCTGACCAGTGTAGGTTCTGTTTCCGACTGAGCATGCTCAGTAAAGGGGGTCATGGTTATGATGGCTCATGCACTATCCCTAGGGATAACCTATGGGACAGCTGCAAGCATATTACAATAGAGCTGTTACCTCTGTGTAGGCAGTGGGAGTGGAGATAATGATGTCATGGGGCAGGGCCAATGACATCATCCCAGCCTGCTTCTAAGCTCTGTGATAGTCCAGGCCACAGGCAGAGCTGACCAAGCGCCCTGATAAATACAGATAGGAGGAGATATACAGCTCTAATTGAGAGTAAAACTGACAGTTTAAAAATGTAAGAACAAATTTTAACTTTTAGTTATTTAAAAACGGCAAACTGTTTTTAATAACCTATGCCCAGCAAACAAATATATGAGCTTTACTTTTAAATGCACTAATGTGGTCCTTTAAAGAGACATGGAACACATTTTTTCATGCATTTAAAAGAGCATGCTTTACACATTACCAAAATTGAGTTTTGCATGAAAAAAAACTTTTAAACTTAATTGAAATTAACAGGAAGTGAATGGGGCATCAGTATGTCTGCAGGTTTCATTTGCAGACAAGTATGAATCATGCATTTACAATACTTTTCATTGATTGATGATTTGATGCAACAAAGAAAAAAATAGAGGTACTCAATCAGAAAATGAACCAACCTTAATAGGTTGGTACTATGGACATGATAATCCAGCCTGAGAGCAACCTATTTTAGCCATTTGGGCCCTTCACAGGGAGAAATATCCTGTAGTATATCAGTCTGGTCTCACTCAATAGATCGATCCAGCCCCGAAATACCAGGCAATTCTACCCTGAAAGGGAGAAACAGCAAACCCCAAATGTACATGTGTACATGTGTTCGGCCATCATTGGACCTCTTCAGAGAGGTGTAGCTAAACTCCCTGAGGCAAAGTGAGCAAGTAGTCCACGTCTGGCGCTCCCTGTCACCCTTAGGGAGACTAAGCCCCAGGGGTCATTTGAAAAGGCAAACAATTAGAGGTGCTTAGTCTATGGACATGATAATCCACTACATCTATAGAACAAGCCTTTGTTAATATTGTTCATTCTCAGATTGAACATCTCTGTTTTGCTTATGCAAATAAGCCTTGGGGTGTAATATCCCTAACGGTGATAGGGGGAGGGGGCTCCAAACATGGACTTCTTGCTCATTGTGTCTTAGGAAGTTAAGCTACATCCTAGTGACAAGGTCCAACTAAGGCTGAAACATAAGTCTCAGTGAGACCAGACTGATGTACTACAGGATATTTCTCCCTGTGAATGGCATAACTGAGCTAAAAGAGCATTGCTCTCTTAGTTGGTTACTATGCCTATAGAACAAGCCTACTTTAGTATTGTTCGTTCTCAGATTGAGCACCTCTGTTTGTGTTGTTGCTTAAACAAAGAAAAAATGCTTCTAATGCCACTTTAATAGAGAGGTAGAATTCACATTTTGAAGAACAAAAAAAATGAAAAAATAATGGGACATAAATTATATAAAATGTATATTTGAGTGGTTCCAATTGCATATGTGGACAATAACCCCATATCTCTAGTTCTGAGAATGATCATTACTATATGTACAGAATTGTTTCACAAGGTCATATTAGCATGTGAATGGAACAGCTACAGTTACCAACATAAGCATACAACTAAAAGTGTTACTGAAGGGCCTAGCAAATGTTGGAGAAGTTGCTAAAACCTAAAAGACTTGAAGGGGAAGGCGGACTGAGACTTACCCTACTGGCTGCACAAGCTCAGGGTTCAGATGTGGACCATTGGCCAGCAGTTGTACAGCACTGCTTTAGTTTCATTATTTTGTATTAAACATTTTTCTAAAACATTTTTTTAAATCAGGGTACAGAAAAAGAAAAGGTGAAGTAAGGGAGCTGGTGGGTGGGAGGTACATTTTATTAAATGAGTTTAATTAGATCAAGAACAAGATCTCTGATTACAAATTATAAAACAATATAAGTTAATAATAAAATAAAATAATGTAAATATACATTATAAATGCAACGTTACAAAGGAGATTTCACTAACAAGTTTTTAAAAGATGTTTTGTAAAGTTGTTTCATGTTTTCTTGTCTTATCCTCTCGTGTTTACTCCTCTTATGATCTTTCATGTGACCACCTCTCATGTTTATTTCCCAACAAGAATCTCATATTTTCTATTTTTTTATTTCTCGTATATCCTTCCATAGTATGTCCTCTTTTCATGGCCTCTCATGTTTCCTCTTCTTCTCTTCATACTTGCTGCTCTGATGATATGTCATATCGCCTCCTCTTATGATCCTTCAGGTCTTCTCCACTCATGTCCTCTCCTTTTGTGTTCCCTTGTTTCCTTCTCTTATGGTCTCTCGTGTCTCCTCCATTTGTGATCACTAGTTCCTCCCCATGTGGTCTCTCATGTCTCTTTTGTCTCTATTTTATGCTCTAACAAGCTTAGAGCCTCTAATCTGTAATGTATTATTGCCTAGACAACAAGATGCATCACATTTCATTGTATGTTTGGTAATATTAGGATATTCCGAGATGAAAGGATTCAGACATTGCAATATGAAAGGAGGAGGAGTAACTGAGGCATGGAGTCACACAAATCTGAATGGGCCTGTGGCAGCATAAAATCTAAATATCCCACTACTCTTTTTTTTTTTTGCAGTTTGCAGAACAATCAGATTAAGGCAGAGGGTGCCCATTTTCTGGCCCAGTGCTTGCTGGTGAATCGCAAATTGAGGGCCCTGAAGTGAGTATCTGTTTGAGCCAGGGCTAATTGCCTATAAGTTGGGCTCAGTGTTTGTATATTTGGGGGATCTGACAATACCTTTGGTCTTGATGCCTTTGCTACCTTGCAGCATTCAGAAGAACAACATTGGTTCTGAAGGAGCAAAAAGCCTGGCAGCAAGCCTGAAAAAGAACCAAGTGCTGCAGGAACTATGGTAAGTGGCAAAGGAGATCTCCAGGATGGCGGGCAGAGTTGTTTTACTGAGAATCCTTGCAGCTCCATCTCCCTTTCATTCCCAGTTGTGTCAGGGCTTCTCTCTAGCTTGAGTTATGGAATTTTTAGCTACGTCGTCCTAGCCTGATTAGAGGCCAAAAAGTACAAAGTAGTGGCTAAGGAGATAATTGGATTGGGAAACCCTGGAATGCTTGCTGATTTCATTTGTAGGCTATGGCGGTCAAAGTTGAATGGAGAGTAATGGATTTCAAGGGGCACGATGCAACATGGCTCAGCATGCAAGGGGTACATTTATGGTATGGTAAAGCTCAGTATTCCTTGGGAACATTAAAGTATTGAAAAGCTTGGCATGCTATTATAGCTCTGCGTGAAGGGGGACGTAGTATGGCACTACATTTAAGTGGCGCTTTTATGGAATGACATGGCTCGGGATGTGAGTGGTAAATTATGGTACGGCACTGCTCAGGATATAAGGAGAACATACTGGTAAGGCAAAGCTTGGCATGTGAGAGGTACGTTATGCCATGATATAGCCCGTGTGCTGGAGGGAACATTATGGTGCGGCAATGGGAATTATATGGAATGGGATGCAAGGTGTACAGTGGGGTATGACATGGCTCGGCATGCAAGGGGTACTGTAGGGTATGACGTGGCTTGGCATCAGAGGGGTACTGTAAGGTATGACGTGGCTCGGCATGCGAGGGGTACAGTAGGGTAAGACATGGCTAGGGAGCGACAGAGTGCGAGGGGCCAGCGGGAGCGACAGAGCAGTGAGGCCGGCAGGGGCAAAAGGAAAAGCAGAGCGCCAGGAGCCGCCAGGAGCAGCGGAGCAGTGAGGCTGCCAGGAGCAACAGGAGGAGCGGAACGTGACGAGCTGCCAGGAGCAGCAGTGAGCAGTAAGGCCGCCAGGAGGAGCAGGAAAACTGTCCGGAGCTGCAGGAGGAGCTGAGCGTGAGGTCGTCAGGAAGAGCCGACAAGGGCAATAGGAGGAGCAGGGAGACTGCCAGGCGCAGCGTAGCGTGAGGAGCTGCCAGGAGCCGCAGGAGGAGCAGTGAGGCTGCCCAGAACAGCGGAACATGATGAGCCGGCAGGAGAAGCGAAGAGTGAGGAGCTGCCGGAGCAGCAGGAGAGGGGAGCGTGAGGCCGCCAGTAGCAGCAGGAGGTGCAGCAGAGCAGTGAGGGACAGGAGGCAGCCAGAAGGCTGGAAGCCAGGTTAGCAGGAGCAGCAGAACAAGAGGAGCCACCAGGAGTGGCAGGAGAAGCGGAGCAATGAGGATATGCCAGGAGTGGCACGAAAGGTAGAGCAGTGAGGAACCGCCAGGAAAAGCGGAGCAGTGAGGAGCCACCAGGAGAAGCGGAGCAGTGAAGAGCTACCAGGAGAAGCGGAGCAATAAGGAGCCGCCAGGAGCAGCAGGAGAAGCGGAGCAGTGAGGAGCCACCAGGAGCGACAGGAGAAGAAGAGTGCGAGGAGCTGCCAGGCGTAGCGGAGTGTGAGGAGGCTGCCAGGAGCAGCAGGAGGAGGCTGCAAGGAGCAGTGGAGCATAAGGTGCAGCAAGGCTGCCAGGACAAGCCCGGCATGAGCCCGCCAGGAGCAGCAGAGCCCGAGGAGCTGACAGGGGGAGCGGAGCATGAGGAGCCAACAGGAGGAGAGGTGAGACTGCCAGGAGGAGCAGCAGTAGAAGGAGCGGCGAGGCTGCCAGGAGGAGCAGTGTGGTTGGCAGGAGGAGCGAAGTGTGCGGAGCCGCCAGGAGAAGGAGGAGCGGAGCAAGAGGAGCGAGGCACGAGGAGCCACCAGGAGCGGCAGGAGGAGCAGAGTGCGAAGAGCCGCCAGGAGCTGCAGGAGGAGCAGTGAGGCTGCCAGGAGCAGCAGAGTGTGAGGAGGCTGCCAGGAGCAGCAAACAGTGGATTGTGAGCAACAGAGTTGCAAGGATGGGGGCTAGGGATGGAGTCCCAGAGACAGGAGAACAGACAGGTCTCACCAGGCGGCAGATGCAGCATGAACAGCACAGAGGCCCAGCATGACCACAGATTGATGCCAGCTGGGGGTTAGATCAGGGTAGGAGGTATTTATAGGGTGAGAAGGAGTTCCAGCCCCTCCCACAACTTCAGGTTACTTTTTAACATGGTTATTGTACTGATTTAACAGCTATATGACCAACTCTCCTCCCGCACATATCACCAGCTTTTATCTCTCTTTTATCTATACAGGTTGTCCAGTAACTGTTTAGGGGACCGAGGGGCCACAGCTATAGCTGAAGCTCTCCCTGCTAACTCGAGCCTGAACACCCTGGAGTAAGTGAGATTACTAAACTGTCAAAATATGTGGTAAACACCGACAGATGGTGCTGCCGATTTTAGCAGATGAGGCGCGCCGACAGAAAAAGGCCTTGTGCTATGAGAGGTGCACCTGAGGCCCTGGGGGGGCCAAGTGCTCGCGCCGAACATAGCGATGGCCTCGCTGTCGATTCAGCACTGTCGAGTTGCAGCATGTAGGAGGGGAAAATAGTTATTTGCCTTCCTTGGAACTTGATGGTGCCCGAAAACTCCCAGCCCCTCTGGCGGATGGCACCTGTAACTGCAGCTGTCAGTGCTGCAGAAGAAATGCGCAGGCTAAGAGGGACAGATTCGAGCTTGTTTTATACATTACAACAATGTTCTACTCCATGGAAAATACATTAAAAAATTATATTAATTGAAAAAAATGAACAACAAAACAGCATGACAAATAAAAAAATGTGTTTGAACTGCCTTTAGCTTTACAGTGAGCTAAGAGGAAGTGTGTAACAACCCATAAGGTACACCGTACTGCTGTTTCCTATAACATATTAGGACATTTGAGGGGAAAACAATCCCAAACTATTTATATTTATTGCTAATTTCTGTACTATTAATTATTTCCGACCCCCCAAAAAACTTCTTGTAATGTAAATGTGATCATTTAAGTGGATGGTAAAAGCTTTATTACTGCAATGGCCCTATAAAAATGTTTGCAAGTGAGCTGGGTTATTTATGCGTCTGACGCTCACCTAAGCTGGGTACACACAGGAAATACAGCAGTGTATCCACAGGAAATACAGCAAGATACAAATATTGACCTTTTTGGTACAGAGCACAGGAAGTAACTGTTGCAGTTCTTGTACTGAGCACATGCCAGAAGCCAATGAGGTGAAGAATAATACAATGTATTATCCTGATTCTGAATTTGAATGTTATGCTAATTGAGGTGGAGTTTTCTAGGGGTGTACAGGATAAAATGCAAATGCCAAAAAACATAGGAAATTTGGTAACTTCGAGGTAAGCTAAATAATGTTTATTTTGGGATGTTTTCCTGCAAAAAAATGTTTTTATACATGACTAATTCTCATCTATCAGATGCATTCATAATCCAGCTCACTTAAAAATCCATTTAATGCAAACTCTTATTTATCACTGCTGTTATGGATGGTCACTGCTAGTCTTGCTCTTGTTGGTATTGACTTTTTTGATATTTTGTTTTGTTAGTTTGTAAAAAAAGTAAACACCCCTCACACACAAGGCCTTCACTAAAAAATCATGGGTGTCTCCAGGGGCCAGCATGACCTATTATTCTCTATGCCAAACTCAATTACTTCAAAGCTATATTTTTGTTTCATTGTTCCATTATTTTTTATTTTTTTTAGTTTACAGAGTAATTCTATTAGCAACAGCGGTTTGAGCTCCCTCACCAAAGGGCTGAGTGAGAACCAGAGTCTAACGCACCTCAAGTGAGTCTGCAATCTATCATGTCTCCTCCTCTCTCAGCCTCTCTTATCCCTGCTCTCTTGGTCTTCTCATTCTTATCTTGCTTCTTTCTTGGTCTCTTGTGTCTCCTCCTCCCATGGTCTCTCATACTTCCGCCTTCCTAGATCTTTTATGCCATATGTCTCCTTTTCTGATGGTCGGTTAAATCTCCTTTCATGATCTCTTGAATCCTCCACTCATGTTTTCTTTTTCCAGGGTCTGTTATGTTTACTGCTCTCTATGTATCTGTGGTCTCTTGTTGCCCATACTCTCATGATCTCTCAGGTTTCCTTCTTCCTACATCTCCAGTAATGTGTTACGTCTCTTCCTCTCATGGTTTCCCCAGTTTCCACCTCTTGTCATGTCTCCCCCTCTAGTGGTCTCTTTCATGACCCATCATTCCTTTATTTCTCATGTATCCTCCTGTTTTCTTTTCTCAAAATATCTAGTGTACCTTTTAGCTTGTTCTCTCATGTCCACTTCTTTCTTGGTCTCTTACATCTCCTCCTCTTTTATCATGTCTCATTCTCTCAACTACTGAAGAGGTGGTGGCAATGCCAACCAGGGCATGTGGGAGACTATTTTAAATGTTTTTGTTTATCTGAGTAGAATATAGAGATGAAAACACTGCTCAAACTCAAAAATATTACCTCCTCCTTTACATTTCTTCTATCCTTATAACATTTTATCCTCTTTTCTATGCCTCCATTATTTTCTTGACGTCCTCCAGCCTGCGGGAGAATTCCATCAGCATTGAGGGCGCTCGTGCACTGGCAGGCTGTTTGAGAAGTAACTGCACACTGTCACACTTGGAGTGAGTAGTATGTCATTGGGAATTTAAGACTGATTTCAATGTTCTCAGTGAGCAATGCCAAGTAGTATATATTGTTACAAAGGTGATTACATTAGAAGTAATTATTAGTATAATTTATGGCAGATTATGTAGCATATAATATTTGTGAGAAAATCCTTTAAACTTAGTGAGCAGTTATACATTAAACATTAAAACATTATCCTTACTAAATGAGCTGCTGTTCTCTAAACCCTATATATTTCCATACACTAAGATGCTTTTAATAAGAAGTTGTTGTTGTTTTCAGTCGAGTCCAAATCTCTGTGCCCCTATGGACCGCAGCACACCAGGTACTGCCCCTCTGAGCTCAATCAAGTTCATGTTCATTGTTTAGTGACCTCATCCATCCATCTCTGCCTCTGTCGTCCCCTTCTTTTTGTGCCTTCAATCTTTCCCAGCATCAGAATCTTCTTTAGGGAATCCTGCCGTCTCATTATATGGCCAAAATATTTGCGCTTCAGACTCATGATCATACCTTCCAGTGAACAGTTTGTCTTGATTTCCTGAAGCACTGATTTATTGGATCTTCTTTCGATCCAAGGGACTCCTAAGTAGTTTTCACCACAATTCAAAGGTGTCAATTCTATGATGCTCAGACTTCTTTATGGTTCAGCTCTCACATCCATATGTTACTACTGGGAATACCATAGTTCTAACTATGCAGACCTGTTGTCGATTTTAATTAAGTTTAATATCTTTACTTTTTGCTAGCTTGACCAAACTACCCATAGCTTTCCTCCCCAGAAGCAAAGTTTTTTCTTTATTTCATGACAACAGTCACCATCTGCAGAGATTTTGGATCCAAGGAAATAAAATATGTCACTGCCTTCACTTCTTCCCTGTCTATTTGCCAGGAAGTGAGATTGCCAGTTGCCATGATCTTCGTCTTTTTAACGTTGAGCAGCAGACCAACTTTTGCACTCTCTTTTTTTACTCTCATCAACAGATACTTTAGTTCCTCTTCACTTTCAGCCATCAGAGTAGTATCATCCGTGTATCTGAGGTTGTTGATATTTCTTCCAGCAATATTGATCCCAGATTTGGATTCATCCAGTCCAGCCTTACGCATGATGTACTCTGCGTATAAGTTGAATAAATAAGCTGGCAATATACAACCTTGTCGCACTCCTTTTCCAATCTTGAACCATTCTGTTGTGCCATGTTTGGTTCTGACCGTGGCTTCTTGGTCCACATACAGATCCTTAAGGAGGAGGATGAGATGATCTGGTACTTCTATCTCTTTAAGTACATTCCACATTTGGTGTGATACACACAGTCAAAGGCTTTAAAATAGTCTATGAAGCAGAAGTAAATGCTTTTCTGGAACTCTCTTGCTTTCTCTTTTATCCATCGAACATTGGCAATATAATCTCTTGTGCCTCTTCTTCCACAGAACCCGGCTTGCACATCTGGTAGTTCCCGGTCCATATATTGTTGGAGTCAAGCTTGTAGAATCTTAAGAATTACCTTGCTGGCATGTGAAATTAGTGCAATTGTTCGATAAATGGAGCACCCTTTGGCACTTCCCTTTTTGGGATTGGGATGTAGACTGACCTTTTCCAGTCTATTGGCCATTAGTGAGTTTTCCAAATGTATTCGCATAAGGCAAGCAACACTTTCTCATCATCTTGTAGAATTTTGAATATTTCCAAAATTCCTTTACCTCCTACAGCCTTATTGTCAGCAAGACATGCTAGGGCCAATCTCACTTTGTTCTCCAAGATGTCTGGCTCCAGGTCATTGGAAAAAATTATTGAGGTCATCACTTCTGTTAAGATCCTTCCTGTATAGATTTTCAGTGTATTGCTGCCACCTCTTTATGTGATTTTCTTATGTTAAGTCTCTACTATTTTTGTCTTATCACACCCACTTTGTGATGAAAGGTGCCTTTGAGATTCCACATTTTCTTGAAGAGAGCTCTTGATATATCCAATTTGTTATCTTCTTCAATATCTTTACATCGCTCATTGTAGAAAGTCTCCTTATCTCTTCTTGCTTTCCTCTGAAATTCTGCATTCTGTTGGACAAATATTTTCCTATCTCCACTACCTTCCTCTTTCTTTCTTTCCTGGGCCACTTTTAAAGCATCATCAGATGGCCAGTTTGCCTCCTTCCTTTTATTTCTTTTAGGTATATTCGTTGTTGCTGTTTTCTGGACAATGTCACAAACTTCGGTGCAAAGTTCTTCAAGCATTCTATCTTCCATGTCTAGTCCCTTAAATCTATTATTTACTTCCACTGCATATTCACAGGGGATATTATTTATTTTGTATCTTCTTGGTCTTATGATTCCCCCTCTTTCTTTGGTTTAATTCTGAACTTTGCAATAAGAAGCTCATGGTCTGAGCCGCAGTCTGCTCCAGGTCTTGTTTTCGCTGATTGTATAGAGCTCCTCCATCTTTGGCTGCAAAGTATATAGTCACTCATTTATATATTGTCCATGTGTTGAGTCGTCTTGGATGCTGTTGGAAGAGGGTGTTTGCTACGACAATAGAATTATCTTGACAGAATTCTACTAATCTCTGACCTGCTTAATTTTGTACTCCAATGCCAAACTTGCCAATTATTCCAGGTATCTGTTAGTTCTCAACTTTATCATTCCAATCTCCTATGATGAGAATAACATCTTTTCTCGTGTTATATCTATGACGTGTTGAATGTCTTCATAGAACTGGACAACTTCAGCCTCTTCAGCATCCATGTTTGGAGCATAGCCTTGGATCACTGTGATGTTAAATGGCGTGCCTTGAAATCAAATTGATACAATACGTATTTTCTTGCATCTAGCTCTAGAACAAAATATGAGGAAGTATAACTTGCTATTTTTGGTGATAGAATAAAATGATTCAGATTTTCAAGCAGGTAAGTGATTAGGTAGGACAATGTTTTACTTACTTTTTCTGTTGTGCATGTCCCCTGCAGTCTGACAGCCAATTTGCTGCACGATGATGGAGTCCATGATCTTGCTGAAGCTCTGAAGGAGAATCAGACCCTGAAGTCTCTGCAGTGAGTTTCACATATAGCAATGGTCTGGCACCTGGCACTGCCATACACTGCTCCATCCTGCTCTCAGATAACTCCTTGCTCTGTTCCAGGCAATACTTATATTTTATATTCCCCCAGAATGGTCAATGCAGGCTTGGTGATGCTATGCCCATGTATAATGCCTTTTCCCTGACATATCTCTTTTAGTCTCCAGTGGAATTTCCTGCGAGTGGGATCTGCTCGGTCTCTGGCTGGTGCCCTCAGGATTAACATGTCCTTGCGTTGCTTGGAGTAAGTGTGTGTCGTACCGTTTCATTTTAGGATTTGACTTGGAATTCAGTCTCAGTGTATATCAGGGTTTTAAAGGTGAATGCTCTGCATAAGGTTTGTAGGATGGTGATGCTGAGTGTATGTTATAGACAGCAATGGAGTTTACAGTGCTATTTCTACAGTGTGAAGAGCTGATTTTTTTTTATTCTGTAATACATGTTCACAAAATATTTATTGTTTTTATTTGTTCATATTTGATTTTTAATGATATTAATAAAGTTTGTTTTTTAATGATTGAATAGTCCTATTTACTCAATATGCCTTTTTGATTTGGAATTATTATCTTAATATATGAGACTGAAATAGTCTATTTTTCTAAAATGCAATATTGAGCCAGATCTAAAAAAATACTTCCTCAGAATAATTTAGAGATTGACCCTTTATGAGTTGCCTTTCTTTTTTCTTTATATAATGTTTACAAAATGAGTAAACTACCTTATCTGGAAGTCCTATACTACAATTTACCCTAATGGAAGTCCTATACTACAATTTACCCTAATGGAAGTCCTATACTACAATTTACAAAATTTGGGTCAGGTGTAGGGCATGTCGAGCACTTGCCTAGAACCGACCTTGGTAGTGTGTGTATTAGGGACAGTTCAGTGTGATATATGTAGGGGTGTAGTGTGTTGGCAATCTTAATTATATTTCTTTTCATGGACAGTTTGCAGGAGAACAGTCTTGGAGATGAAGGCATGACAGTTCTCTCTGGCTCCCTACGGGAAAACACCACTCTCTCAGCTCTCTAGTAAGTGCTGTAATTAATTACTGACCTTACTAAATGCATGTCCATCTCATATAAATTGGCATCCTTTAGAAAGCAGGGCTAGGAAACTGATCCCCAAGAGTACAATGATATTTTAGCGTAAATAAATTCCCAAGGGATACAATAATGGATTCTTTTTTTAAAATTACTTTTTAATTCCTATATCACTTGACTTTTGAGACAGTGTGATAAGCCATTTTAATTATACAAATTTTCTCCATCTATTATGTCATGTTAACGTATTTCCAGTTGGAATGAGCCATGAGTCATATAGACAAATAAATATTCTGTTTACCACATATGAGGGGAGATATGATATTTGTTACCATACAGGTACACACATCCTTACTCAGATCAGAGTCAAGCTCTGCTACACTATTTTTGGGGTGAAATAAAGCAACATTTCTATTTATGAGGAAATATGATTTGTCTGTAAAAGTCTGATCAGATACAGTGTGAGAGCTCTTAAATATGGTTAAACTGTGTGTTTTGACAATAATAACATGTTTGTAGATAGGACACTTCATGGAAATAATCCTGTTACAAGAATATTGAGCAATGTCTTTCTCCCAAAGTCATACTGATAACTGATCTTGGTGCTTTGGTTTCGTGCAGCCTGCAGGGTACCACTATTGGACCATCTGGTGCACAGTCACTTGCTGAAGCTTTAATGGTCAACAGGAGTCTGACAATCCTTGAGTGAGTATGGAATAAAGTAGCAGCTCTATTATTATAAGGATTGTTTTTAAAGCTGGATATCTATTTGGTGTAAGTATATGGTTCCATTTTGCATAATCATGAGTTCTACAAACCAATTCCTCCAAAAAGTATAAAATTGTGGAAAGCTTTCCTGTGAACTTGAAATAGGCTCTTGATGAGGTTTTTCAGGGCTGGGGTACAGGCACTTGTATAATTCCACTTATTTTTTGGGGGGAATCCTGGAGTTACATCACTAATATTGGAGCTCAAATAAGGTTCCTTGAGTGAAATAGTTTTGGAAACACTGCTTTAAAGAATCTGTGAGTCATTGAGCATTTGCAGAATATAATTGTCTTTTGTTTGGTCACCACAAATATTAATTATAAAATATGGTTCCAGCAAGCAGGTTGGAAGTAGGTTAATCACTGTAGCCATATTGCTCTATGCCAGTTTGCTTAGGCACTTTGTAAACTAAAATCAAAAGGAAATCTAAGATATTGGTATTAAGGTGGTTAGGTTTGCTTAATGTGCACTGAAAGTCTATATTTCATCTTAATGTTAAGTATTTGTAGGCAGTAGGTGAAATAGCATATATGAAAAAAGTGCACTCGGAAAATATTCTACCCCACCCCTTAAATTCCCTTATTATAAATAGGACACACAAATGCGGATTCCATTTATTATAATGCAACGGCTAATAAACTCCTTGTGCCCCATGTAATTATTTTATTTCCCTTATTAATGGGGTGAAATATTTGTACTACATGCTTAAAGTACAATTTTAATACATCTTCACTTTGTTTACAAAAAATATGCTATTTATCGGATGCTTCCAACTATGTAATGTAATGACCATTAGTAATATATTCCCAAGTAATTGTCAAATGCTTGTTGGTTGGGCAGACACTAATAAAACAGTATGCAACTTCAAATGTATTCAAACTTAACATTTGTCTTCTTACTTTTTAAATTGCATGTTCTTTCTCCAGCACAGACGCTTTTCTCCTCCTCCCTGTGCATTATCAGGTGGTTTATCAGCATTGCCTGGTAGCTGAACAATCATGGAGTTTGGTAGCAGGCTGGGCTATGATGTCATTGGCCCCACCCCATTAGGCCTGCCCATGCTGTTATACACAGAGGTAACAGCTGTATTGTAATCTGCTTGCAGCTGGCCCATTGGCCCCACCCAGTGATAGTGTATGAGCTATCATAGCCAAGCCCCCCTTTATGGAGCAGGAATAGCTGACCATGCCCCTGACTAGGGACATGTAGGAGGAGATAAGAAGCTCTGCTTGATGGAAAACTGACACATTCAATAGTAATACAAAATATTAACTTTAGTTTATTTGAAACTACATACTGTTTTTAATAGTCTATACCCAACAGACAAATACATGAGCTTTACTTATAAATGCACTACAGTGGTCCTCTCATATTGCATCAACTGGAATTGACAAAGTGTAATGCACATCTCCCCCAGTCCGCTGTTAATGGTTATGATTTTGGATGAGATATATAGTGGTTTGTCTTTTCTGGAAGATCAATATATACGATAATAATATCCTGTGTTTATCTTTCACAGTCTACGAGGGAACAACATTGGCCTGCGAGGAGCAAAAGCTTTGGCTGGAGCTTTAAGGGTAAACACCAGTCTACAGACCCTCAAGTGAGTAGCTGCCATCAGTATCCAGAGAACGATTGGTAAAGCACTGATAGTGGAACTCTTTTTTTCCCTTTTTGTCTCTATCAAATTTTCTAGAACAGCAGTGCTTGAAACTAATCACTTCTTTATACATCACAATACTTAATACAATGCTGCCATTTTTATTCATTTCAGTTTGCAAGAAAACTCTATAGGTTTGGATGGAGCTATATGTCTTGCTAACGCTGTCTCTGGAAACCGGTCTCTGATTTCCATCAGGTGAGAAGATCTGCACCGCTCAAACTCATGTGTATAATTATAATGATTAAAATACATTGACTATAATACTCGCCCTAGGCATATGAATTTAGGAGGGAGCTAGATTTACCAAATAAACCAGGTATCAAAGGTTACAACTGGTTGCTTGGCTTTGTAGAGCTCATTAATGCACAGAGCTCCGACATAAAGCTGGTGGGAAAAACAATTTTTGAGTTTGTTTGCTTACGAAAAATAATTTCATAAGTTTTATGAAAGCTTGTCCATGACAGTGGCCGTTAACAATTAGCCCTCAGATAATACCAAACATGTTATGATTTATCAAGCCCTTGGTGAAGCAGTATGCTATGACCATAAATGCTAGCTGGGTGCTATACTTGCATCAAAAATCTATATGAACATAAATATGGCTGAATATTTTAGGATAGTAAATTGTTTTCTGTCGCCCTAATTGTTTTATTATTCCTTCCATATATAACAAGGAAAGGTGTATATTTAATATTAAAGTGTAATGCAAAAGAACTTTCTTTTGAGTTGGATTTTCTTCAGTTGTTAGACTGCTTTAAATAAGTAAGAATTTCACTGTCTCTTCCAGTCTACAGGGCAACCACATTGGTCAGTCTGGAGCCAAGGTGATCTCTGACACTATAAAGAATGTTGCACCACACTGCAAAGTTGATATTTGAGAGAATTATATGGATGGTTTACCCAAAGTGAAAGGACTGCCATTGACAACTCACTGGGAAATGTGGAACTGGAAAGAGGAAAGTCTTGCAAACCTTCAGAAAAAAGGTTTGGAGAATAAACTGGAAAAAGGTATAAGCTAGGTAGAGAAGGAAACACATGTTATGGAGGAGGTAGCAAGGCTTACAGAATAGGCAGCTGGATCTGGAAAAAGGAATAGACAATGCAACCTCAAAAAAATATTTTGTTTGAGTCGAAGCAGAAAATACAATGCTCAGCATATACTAACTTTCTACTCATCCAATATAATGTTCAAAAACATTGCAATTATATATATATATATATATATATATATATATATATATATATATATATATATATATAAAGAAAATAAAAAATGAGAAGACTTTAAATATCCATGCTCCAATATCAATAGTATTAACTCATATTAAATTGACCTATTGCTATTGAATATACACCAACTGTACATTACTGTGGTCAAAAAGTGTTTATTTGAGATTTAAAATTTTTACTGTAGCCTGAACACTAAATAATGTGTTTGGCAATCAGAATAAACATTGTGTTAAACAGTTAAAGTGAATGTGGAACAAGTAACATTGTAAAAAAGCAACATGGAGGTTAACAGAATGTGAAAAGTAGGAGATGGATACTCTAGATTTGTGAATTTATCTAGAAATCATTATCACTCTCTAGTAATGGGTCTGCTTTCCGCATTCGTCGAGACCCTTTGCCCATCGACATCTCGTTGCTGTGACCTCTCACTCTCAGGATGTCCTCTTCTTCATCATCATCTTCATCATCTTCATCATCCACATCCACCTCGCTGTCATCAGAGTCATCCTTTGGATAATTACAAGATTTTTTTGCGGTTACGAGAGCGCTTTGTATGCCCATAAAATTAGTAACTTAATTAAAAAGTCTGGCAAGAGGAGGGACCAACAGCAATTAGTAGAATATTTTTGGAGAACTCCCATATTGGAATTAAAGGCAGGGGTTGGGTGGTAGAACTTGAATTGGAATTGCAAAACGTTTAAGACAGAGGGTTCCGCTTTATAACCACAGACAGATTGCAGCGACTTCAATGGACAACATGAAAAGGGTGTGCTGAGAAAAGGGCAAAGGTGCATGTACCCACCTGCTTGTGCTCTCTAAGAGTCTCAGAGTTATGTATCGAGGCAGGACGGGCACCCACCTCCACATAGTGAATGCAAGGAAATAAAGAAGACATGGAAAGTGCAGACAAGTATGAAACAGGCAAAGGGTAAAATAAGCATGTGGGAGGAAATAAATTGAAAAAAAAATGAGAAAGGGATGGAAGTTTGGGACTGTGATGCACCACAGAGTGCGCTACTGGTCCTTGTGATCATCTCAAGAAGTTGCTACCAAGACTTCCATAATACCACCATTTGGTGCCAACTACAATGAGTTACATCTCTGTCCTCCCAGATATATCTGTTGGCCACATATAATGCATTACTAACATATCTCAGCTGCGGAGTACCATTGCATAACCCTAATAAAACTTCCATTTCTTATGTAAATTTGTATTCATGGAAATCATATTTTCCTTGTTTTCCTCCCTGGCCATCTATTCTCCATTTTACTCTCCATTCTACAACACCTCCAGTATCTGCTTCCTGTCCTCCACTTGTCCACCCATATCTGGGTCCCCACTTCTCTTCCTAAAACTGGGACCACATTCCTCTTCCTAGTCCTTCTGTTATATTAAACCATTTTGCTCGTAGAAGGCCAATTCTTAAAGTGTTTTCAGTTCAGGAATTATCAGTTGGGTAAGGTGTTACTCAAGAATGCTAATTGTGGACTGTACAATTAGTACGGAATCACATTTATGGAGGTGTTGATCAAGTAAATTCTAACATTGCAATATAAAAATATGGTCCATGTCCTATTCCAAATCTACTTAACAGTCTGTGCTCCCCTTCTAAGTCTCATCTTCCAGTCTGCCCTCCCATCTGTTGTTCTCTGCCACAGTTTGAAAACCATATCCTCCTCACATAAAAATGTCTAAGTCCATACAACCTGCATTCTACTTTCTCTTCCATGTTTCCAATCTGCATGCTATGCTGTGTTCCTCTCTGTCAGTCTAAATTGCTGTCCTCCACAGTCTGTGCACCCTTTCCTCTCTCCTCCACAGTCCTAGTCAATCTCTATTCCACCTAAGGATCTAGCCAATAAGAAATGTGGAATTGGAAAGAGATAAGGCTTACTAGCCTTCATAAAAACAAAAGTTTTGAGTATCAACTGGTATAATGCATAAACAAGGTGGAGAAGGGACCTATGTAGGTGGTAGTAGGGCTTACATAAAGGAATAGCCAATACAACCTTGAAAAAGTAACATTTTGCATGGAGTAGGCAGGGAGATGAATAAGGTCACTTTAGAGGTGTTAACTTATCAAGAAGTAATTATCGCTATCCATTAATGGGCCATCTTTCGTCATTTGTCGGGCTTCTTTGTCTATTGAAATTTCATTACTCTGACCTCTCACTCTCAGGATGTCCTCTTCGTCATCATCATCATCTGCACTTTCTCCATTCCTCCTTTAATCTGCTCTCCCTTTTTTTCTTTTCCGAGCTTTGCTTCACAGCCGTATCTCCTATAAGCTGCTCTGCGTGCCCTTTACTTTTCCATTCTGCACTCCTGTCCTCCTTATGACCCTTTCCCTACTGTCCTCCAAAAGACTGCACCCTTGAATGACTTGCTGTTCTCCTTTCTTCCTAATAGCAACTTACCACTTTTTCAGTCTGCAGTTATAGACAAAACAGCATTCCTTGGCTCCCCCAATTCCTCTGAAAACATCATTCTCTCAAGTCCATTATTTCAATATACTGAGGATCTTCCCCTCCAGAGTACCATTATCCTTTACTTATTGCAAACTGTTTTTTGTTCTGTTTTGCAGAATAGAACATCTTTACTTTCTTCTGATTAAAGTACTGACAATTACCTGATCTTTGGCTCAGATCAATCACTGACAATCATGCTGTATATTCTTAGTGTGGTCTTAGACACTAACCTCATCTTCACTGTCTCCTCCATGCATTGTACCCACGATGTGAGTTCCTCTTCCTGTAGAGACACAAGAAACTTCAATACAAAGTACAAACAGCAGGGGGAGATCACGGTCAATATAAAGACAAAAAAGTACTAATTGCACTAACATTTAAGGGTGCGGTCTCTTCTATGATTAAAATGTACTAATTGCAGTAATATGGTCATCTAAGTTTAGGTAGGGTTTAAATGCAACATTGTGCAGACAAAAAGAATATAGTGACATATAGATTTTCATACTACTACTGTACTTTGTGTGTTCTGCCAGTTTAAGAAGTCAGGCATTTAATAATACAACATCAAAAAAATCCCACAAGACCTTGAACTGCCACACCTCGACCAATACGAGCTTTCCCTGGTCGCCTCTCATCATCCTCCATGTCATCAGAGCCCTCATCATCCTGGATTTCACTGTCTGAGTCTTCATTGTTATCTGTATTGATAGGGAAGAGAGGGTATACAAAAGGGTGGTATGTGCAAGCAAACAAACATGGATTATTGATAGGGACAAGAATAATAGGAATATGTTGAAAGCCAATGATAAATGTTGAAAACTATATATGTGTGATTGCAAGTGACAATAATAAGGTAAGTGTAAGAATGAAAAGCAAGTAAAGTGTCTCACAAAACAAGATAAGGCAAGAGTAAGCACGTTACCAGCAGTGGGCAAGGGTATGCCAAAAATGCTGGTGGTGGGCAAAAACGCATATACGAAATGGCTTGTGGGTAGATGTGTGCATGCAAGAGGCTAGTTGATAGGCAAATGCTTGCACAAGAAATAGGTAAATGACAAAAATGTGATATACATGCTTGCATATGGAGGTTGGTGGTGCATACAAAAGGCGGGCTGTAGTTAGGTGTTGAGTATGAAAGGCAGGCAATGAGTACAAGAAAAGCTGATATTAGGTAAGTATGGTCATGAGACAGGAGATGGGCAATTGTGAGAGTTGAGTGCAAATGTGAATGCTTTTAAGGTGAATGTATATAAACAATATATGCTATGGTTTGTACTCACGTCCTGACTTCTGTAGTCTGTTCTCCTCCTCTGTCAACTTATTCTGCATCAGACGCAGAGTGTTTTCTGCTTCCTGCAATATATTACATGGCATTATGTCAGACTTACATGAGAAGGGGAAAAGTATCTGAGCAACAAACACAACTAAATATCTACTACCTTCCTTTTTTTTTATTTTTATAAATACATAGGCCATCTTCACCTATTCCATTCATCCACAGATATCAACACAAATACAAATGAGAAAACATACTAGCATCTCTTGGACAAGGGTGAAGATGTTTGAAGACTAGAAATTGTAGATAGGAGTAATAATTTAAAATTATTTTTATCCCACGCAACATTTATTCTGACGAGAACTGTACATAACTATACTTCACCAAGTTATTATATGCAGGGTACAAGGATCTTAGGTTGGCCTTTTGGACAAATCATGGCAGATGTTCAGTTCTTGATTGTGTACTGTACTAGTCCTCAGCAGGCAGAAATAGATTAATTCAACTGTAATATGTTCAGCAGCATGTTTATTTACCAGCAATTATACATGCAGACAGTTTAATGTGCATCTGTAGCTGCCATCATCATAAATCCACCCCTAGCTATCTGCTAGCTATCAGCCTTATTAAATTGCGATTTGGCCAATATTTTTTTACAGAAGTTTTTAGTTAGTTAACTTCTATCCAAAAGCAAGGTCTTCACTAACTAAAAACTTCTGTAAAAAAATATGCTATGTGCTTATATCGAGCCCTATTCAATTGGCCGAATCGCAATTTAATAAGGCTGTAAATATCCATACCAATCGCACCCTCCCCAAACATTCCAATAAACTAGTTAATATATATCCAGACTTTTCTCATGTTGGCCGCAAGCCCTACTGTGTAACTGCAGCCTGCTGCAAGAGACACTGAACCTTCAGCAGTGTAGAAATACTGCACCAATATTACACAGCCCTAAACAAATTCCCTTCCCCTATCTATATAAAACCCTTTCCATGGCAGGAAGGGGTTAAAAACCTAAATATATAGGTAAAGAGTTTATGACGCCACTGACGATTAACCCACCTTATGAGCCCGAGGAACCCCAGGGATTCCCTCTTCGATTACCCGAATCCCCACTTATACGTACAACCATGGGGGTCTATATAGATCCCCACGGCACCAATATATTAACCCAGTGACACAAAGGTCCTTAAGGGCTCCTGTGGCACATATAAAATTAAACCCTACTATGCTGTCCCTAAACAGACCACCATGGCACAAATGTAACCCCTATGCTATGAGATTCCTGTAAAGGCCCCTATGGCATTGAACTTTTAGCCTAGCCATGAAGGTCCTGCAAGGACCTCTGTGGGACTTACTTGAGCCCTGATGACATGGAGGTCCACACGGACCACCAATGTATCTAAAATGAACCCCTATTACCATGGGAGTCCATATCGATCCCCATGGTACCTAAAACTTAACCCTCATGTGCCCTCAATGACCTTATCAATCTCAGCATTCTGACTGGTTCAAACAATTTTCCCACACAAAAATGAGCAGGGCCACATTAAATATTACATTTTTATTGGCTTAAATATGATTCACACATTTCAGCTAATCAGAACCCCCCAAAAATAATATTTAATCCGCAAAAGGGTGATTCCCTTAAGTTTGTGGGAGAGGGGTTCCCTGGGCTCATAGGGGGTAGGGGAACTAGGGGTGGGGGGAAATCGATGAGATCTCAAAGTTTAGGACATGTAGGGTGTGCTGGGGTGGGCGATATTAACACCTTAATTGTATTGGATATGCGCTATCAAGCCTCATATCTGACTCAACTGAAGTGTTAGAGTGATCATAGATTCATTTTCAGAGGCACATGGTTACCAACTTGCATGAAGCACCAGTATCTCCGATTAGGATGGCTTGGAGGGACACTTGAATGTGACAACTACACCTAATTTCCCAACACATGTCATTTTACACTATTCCACACTACATTCATGCAGGCCTGAACTTTTTGGATATGGATCGATACCTAGTCAACTTGACATGTAAATTGCCAATGTAAAATATTGTAATGAGGCTCAAAGTTAGTAGTTAGTTCTGGGGCCTTCACTTGCTCAGTCTTGTCAGTTAAAATGTAGCTTCCTGCCCAGGCAGGTTATTAGCATTTGGTGTTAATAATCAGCCAGAAATAATAAGATATCAGATTATGCTCGGTTGGGAATCTGAAAAGGGTGATTTAGAGCTTAAAAACTGTTTACTGTAAAAAATAATTTTTTTAATAACAAAATTAAGTACTTGCTGTGTTCCTTTGATAAGAATCATGTTCTTGTTTGTAGTTATAATAATAATATATATATATATATATATATATATATATATATATATATATATTTTTTTTTTTTTTATGATAGAAGGTTCAATTCTTGTAAAAATTGCAAACCTTAAGGTGCAAAATGACAAGTCATTTTTCTTTCTGTTAAATATTTCCTTGGAATTTCTTTGTATACATTTTCCTATACAGATAATTTCTCTGGTAAATGTATGCATGGTATTGCTCGTGTTTTTGCAGTTCACTGGAGTGAGAAAGGCAAATGTGTAAATCAGTGTTATAAATGACATTGTCTCACACAGGGTGTTGTGACTAACTTACATTCTGATGACAGTAGAAAATAGAGTACGAAAATGCGAAATTGGCTGACTGATTAATATTAGTCACTTCATATTTGAAGTGTGGAATTTAACGGGGATGCGCAAAGTATAAATAGATATTAGGACTAGAAAAGTACATGATTAATCATATAGGAACGCAAATCTTCCAGCAGACAGGGCTAAACGTTAGCGCTTTTCCTTACCTCGAAACGCTCCTGCTCAATGCGGTGATGGTCTTCTAGCTGCTGCTCCAGGAAACACAGGTTGCGATACTTCTCTACATACACCTCATATTGCCTCTGCAGCTCCTCTTCTATCTTTTCATACTCGTCCATAAAGGCTGGTCTGTAGAGACACATGTATAATGAATAATCTCGGACGCCATTGTGTGCTGTAAATCTATACAGTGTGTTTGGATCGTTATTTGCTTTGTATCATCAAACAATTGTAAATGCGATGTACGAGAAACATATTCTTCCTCCATACGCAGAGCATCTCCAAAACTCCCTGTGTTACCCGAGTACCAGGCTAAACGCTACTCTACTTGCACCTTTACCAAATCTATTAGGTTAGAAAATGTACAAAAACATGAGGTGATGTAAATTAGTGCCCCCTAAAGGGTTTTAGGGGGAGGGGCAGCGGTAGCAAACCTTTAATCCACAATGTGTCTGTAACGTCTGCACAGTCTGTTGTGCGCAGGCTTTATATTTGCCAATAAAGTTGGAGTATGTGCATACCCCGCTCACTGCCGCCATTACATAGCATCTGGAGAGACAGCATACAGGTCAGAGAGATAGACAGAGAGAGACAGAGAGAGACAGACAGACAGACAGACAGAGAGACAGAGAGAGAGAGAGAGAGAGACACACACACAGGTCAAAGAGAAACACACAACCAGGTCAGAGTGAGAGAGAGTGAAAGAGACAAGAGAGGGAGAGAGACAGTCGGGACAGAGAGAGACAGAGGACAAAGAGAGAGAGGCCAAAGAGAGAGAGAGAGAGGACAGAGACAGTGCACACAGAGAGAGAGCATACTCGCCACATAACACACCCACACAGACAGGACAGAGAGAGAAACTCAAACGAGAGAGAGAGAGAGAGAGAGAGAGATAAACACAGGATAGAGAGCGCAGAGAGAGACAGCACAGACAATTCAAGATAACATTCTATGATACCGTCATTTATGATGGGCAAGTTACATAGTTGTTAATTGATCCAGAGGAAGGCAAAGAGAAAAACCCCAGTGAAATGTTGGCAATAGTCTCAAAAGGGAAAAAAAAATTCCTGTCTGACCCCAGATAATGGTGATCGGACTCCTCCCTGGATCAATATTCCCTCTCTAATTAACCATGATAACCCTGAATAACCTTTTTAATTAAAAATATATTCAGTCCCTTT
The DNA here is from genome assembly GCA_027410445.1 of Discoglossus pictus. NCBI lineage: Eukaryota > Metazoa > Chordata > Amphibia > Anura > Alytidae > Discoglossus > Discoglossus pictus. Next base: position 39,346,851 of record CM050172.1, on the reverse strand, counting down.
TTAAAGTTATCTATCAAATCCGCTGTCACAACCTCCTTTGGTAGAGAATTCCACAGATTAACCACCCTTACTGTGAAGAACCCTTTTCTTTCATTAAGTTGAAATATTTTTTACTTCTAACCAAAAGATGTCCCCTTGTTAATTGAAAACCTCTTGGCAAAAAAAGCTCACTTGACAAAGCCTTGTATTGGCCATGGATATATTTATATAAGGTAATCATATCCCCTCTTAGACGCCTTTTTCTAGAGAAAATAAGTTTAATTTGGTTAGCCTTTCTTCATAACTTAGCCCCTCCATTCCCCTTACTAGTTTTGTTGCCCTTCTCTGTACTTTTTCCAGCTATAAAATTCCCTTTTTATGTAGTGGTGCCCAACATTGTACTCCATATTACAAATGAGGGTGTACTAGGGATTTGTATAGTGTCAGAATTATATTTGCTTCCCTTGCATCTATACCCTTCTTAATACATGCTAATATTTTACTTGCCTTTGCACATGCGGCTTGGCATTGAGCACTGTTACCTAGGTGGTTGTCCACAAGTACTCCAAAATCCCTTTCAATATCGGATACCCTAGATTTGCTCCATTAAGATTATAAATTGCATGGCTATTTTTCGTTCCCAGATGCATAACTTTACATGTATTCGTATTAAATCTGATCTACCATTTAGATGCTCATTCCTCTAATTTATGTAAATCCCTTTGGAGGGAAAGTACATCATCATCTGATTTAATTACCTTGCACAACTTTATGTCATCAACAAAAATGTAGACACTACTTTCCAGTCCCAATAATAAATATGTTAAAAAGGAGAGGACCTAATACTGAACCGAGGAACCCCACTTACCACATTAGTCCAATTGGAGTATGTTCCATTTACAACAACCCTTTGCTTCCTGTCTTTTAGCCAGCTCTCAATCCATGAGCAGATATTTACTGCAATAACTGTATCCCTTTGTTTGCAAAATAGTCTTCCATGTTGCACTGTATCAAACACCTTTGCAAAATCCAAAATTACTACATCCACTGAGTTGCCTTGATCCAAGTTCCTACTAACCTCCTCATAGAAACTAATTAGATTTGTCTGACATGGCCTATCTCTCATAAATCCATGTCGATTCCTACTTACAATCCTGTTCAAATACAGTGCCTTGCAAAAATATTCATCCCCCCGACTGTTTACCTATTTTGTTACATTACAGCCTTAAATTCAATCTTTTGTTAATCTGAATGTTATGTTATGGATCAGAACACAATAGTCTAACTTGGTGAAGTGAAATGAGAAAAATATATACATAAAACTATTTTTTAGAAATAGAAAACAGAAAATTGGATTGTGTATAGGTATTCATCCCTTTGTTATGAAGTCCATAAAAAGCTCTGGTGCAACCAATTACCTTCAGAATTCACATAATTAGTGAAATGATGTCCACCTGTGTGCAATCTAAGTGTCATATGATATGTCATTACATAGACACACCTTTTTTGAAAAGCCCCAGAGGCTGCAACACCTAAGCAAGAGGCACCACTAACCAAACACTGCCGAGAAAGACCAAAAGGAACTCTCCAAACAAGTAAGGGACAATGTTGTTGTGAAGTACAGGTCAGGGTTAGGTTATAAAAAAAATATCCAAATCTTTGATGATCCCCAGGAGCACCATCAAATCTATCATTTCCTCACTTTTAATTATATTTTGGGGTTTATAGCATACTCAAACTAATATTATTTTGGAATTTGCTGCTCCACTATTTAACTCTACCTACAAACATTCAATGTTATCACTAGTTCCAGCATAAGTATCTTCTCTGACTATAGGCTTAAATTCAGGCTTAACATACAGACAAATCTCTCCTCCCCTTTTACCATTACCCCTATCTTTCCTAAATAGGTTATGACCATCCAGATTAACAGTCCAGTCATGAGATTCATCCCACCACGTTTCAGTAATGCCTATTAAATCCCATTTTTCACTAACTGCTAATAATTCTAACTCTCCCCTTTTCCTGACAAACATCTGGCATTAGCAAGCATACACCTTATGTTATGAGTTTGTAGTTTTGAAGAGCCTGCCTCAGTATTTGAGTTACTTAGTAATACCTCCCTATTGACCATACTAACCCTTCCCTCATGAGTAGTAAATTCATCCCTTACCCCCTCTATACTTTCTACCCTATTACTTTCCAGCTGTTCGACCATCCTATCCCCTCTCATCATTAAGGTGCAATCCATCCCTACTATGGAGATTGTACCCAAGTGAGAAGTCAGCCCGGTGCTCTAAAAATCCAACCCCCTCCTTAGTGCACCACTTTTTTAGCCACGCATTGACCTCCCTAAGCTCATTCTGTCTATCCTGGGCTAGCATGTGGCACTGGTAGTATCTCAGAAAATACTACCTTGGAGGTCTTTGCCTTAAGCTTATTCCCTAGTTCTCTAAAATCATTCTTTAGGACACTCCATCTTCCACTAACTTTGTCACCGGTACCAATATGTACGAAGACCGCCGGTTCATTTCCAGCCCCTCCTAATAATTTATCTACCTGATCCACAGCATGCCGAACCCGAGCACCCAGGAGACAGCATGCTTGCTGGCATCTAGGTGACCCTTTCTATCTTCCTAATAATAGAGTCCCCTACCACCAAAACCTGTCTGTTGTTCTGCCTATTCTGCCCTCCCACTTCTCCAGTAGAACTGTTCTCCCGGCTGTTAGAGGGAACAGCTCTATCTGGCATTGCCATTCCTGAATGGACATCTCCAACAGTTTCACTCAATCTGGCAAATCTGTTGGTGCTTGCCAACTCGGTACTGGCCTGCCTCCTCCTCCTGATCCCCCTGCTTTCCCTCGTAACTGTAACCCAGCTACCTCCCTGGATATCCTCACAAGTCCCATCTCCACCCTCCATGCTAGGCCCAGCTAAACTGTGTTCAGTGAGCACCAACTCCCTTTCCAGTGGAGTAATATCACCAAGTGCTCTAATTCTCTTTTCCAGTTCTCCAATTTGAGCTTCGAGATGCAACAAGCTCACACCTGAAACAAAGGTATGAATCAGTTGTTCCAGTAGTTCATACTTGTGGCAGGATGTACACTGAGTAAGGTTGTCATTTGACAGACTCACAATTATCAACTACAAAATTCAGTGAGAAAAATAAATAAATATTATATTTGTGTAAAGCTTTATGAAGAAAAAAAACACTATAAGTTTGCCTTCTGTTCTTTGAACTCCCTCCTTTTATTTAAATTCCTACACTTATACTAGAACTGAACTTTTAACTGTTCGCAAACGCAACCCTGTTTAAATGTAATTTAGGACTACTCATCTGGACACAATCAGTGCACCCGGCAAATAACACACTTTACTTGCAAGAAGTAAATCAAAGTAACTAGTATAATTATATTTTGTATAATATTTAGTATAATATAACATTTGATTTTTATCAAAAATGTATGCCAGTCCACATATGTGAAAGGAATTAGCATACAAACAATAAATTAGTTGGCAGAATTTGAAGGCTCATAACCGGCCAGGCTTTTGGCTCTCTCTCTGTGGTAAAAGAAAACAAATCGCAAACAATCCCTTTAACAAAAACCTACACCAGGAGCAGCCTATACATGGACCAGTGTCTGAATCTTGGTCTCCAGTCAATTCTAGAATCACAAATTTCCTTTTATGCCTTACAAGTTTAATATGCAAAATATATAAATGCACATGCACAGCTTATTGAAGCATGTTACAAAACGTCAGTGTATCTCCAATTTATGGCTAAATTAAAAGCAGAGAACTGAATAAAGGTAGACCAGCAACAGCTATGAGAAAAGTGCAACATTCTCTGGATATCAGCTACATGGTAGATTATACCCTTACAATTTCAAAATAATTTTGTTAAAGGACGATCGAAGTTACCAGATCTTCTCTGTACCTTCAGACAGAAGATAAAGACATAAAAAAAAAAGTTTTCCTTTTTGAAACTGCTGCTTAATTGATGGTGTTTGAGGTATTTTAGTGTATGGTTTTATACTACCACCTTGAACTGCTGTATGTGTGTATAATATATATATATATATATATATATATATACATAGGCTGCACCAACAGAAGTATCCAGAAATGCTATATAGAGGCTGTATAACTTTTTAGACTGGTTAGTCAGTGGTAAAACATTTGTCTCCCGGGGGTTCTCTTTTTTATCAGTACTGAGTTCTAACGATAACGCAAACAGAGAATAGGTATTGTCAAAGTACAGGACCAGAAAAGAAAAATTAACTCCCGCATCTGGGCTGGGATGCCTAGTCTTGTGTCGATAACTGTAGTATATAATGCAGATATCACCAATAGTAGTGTATGATAAGATAATCAAAGCCCCCTATGGAGAACCACAGAGCTATGTTTTGAGGTCACATTTTTATAGAACAATATAGAATAGACCTTGGGGTAAACATTAACTGGGAGGCAAACACTGTGCAACATGGGCATGATAATGAACTCCACTATGACACAGACAAACAGCCGAGTGAGAGCCTAGTTGTAGATTAGGATTGGTGTACATGCAGCTGGACATGGTGATCATATGACGATTTATATTCCACCAGTTGCCCTGGTATAACCCTCCCTCCGCAGAACCAAACCATCCAATAAAATTGGAACAACATGGCAACCAGTTCTCATCACATATAATAGTTGTCAAACTGCGAATCGTCGTCACGCTTTGCGAGCTCGCAAGGCGAGTTTGCAGAACTGCCTCCCTCGGGAAGTGAGGGACGCAGTTCTGGCCACAAATGTGGACCGTCGCAAAGTGAGGGGCCGCATTTGTGGAGGTGGAAGGTAGAAATAAGCAAAAATTGTCTAGAACCCAATCAATGCTTGATCATTTATAAAGAGGTCATAAATTATTTATAAGCCTCTGACTGATATTGCACAGCAGTGAAAGTGAGCTCTTAGCATTCTTTATGTTATGACATCACACTCACAGCCAGGTAAAACATATATTCTACAATCATAATATACTTTCTCTTGCTTCCAGTTTTCCACTTACTCCATGAACTCTCCATACACACAGATGTTCTATTGGTTGCTGCTCACATGGACCCCCTCCCCCTGTTATTTAATTACACACCACTGCACCAGTGAGGTTTGTAGCCTGTTGATTTAGGTGGGATTGGTAAACATTTAAGATTGTATCATGTCCTTTACCTGACACTCTGAAGGGTCTGTAGCCTCTTCCGGTTTCTCTCCAGCTCCTGTTTGCGCTTCTCAATCTTGGAGTCCAGGTTCACCTCATCAGATGCCACATTACTCAGGAGATCCTTCATCTTCTGGACTTGCTCCTATTGTGAGAGAAACAGTAAGACAATTACTATTACTTTACTAGAATACTTGACATTTATGACTTTTAGTGTCAAAGAGATGAAGAGAAAACCACTGCTAGAATATAGACTGTAGGCAGCACAAGCCTAGGATGGAGTATATTAGAAACAAAAATCTAAGCCATAGAATAATTTTCGAGTTTTGATTAACATGACTTTTTTAATTCCGGTAATTGAAATGTGGTAATGAAACATGGCAATATTTTCAGTAGGATTAATTTAATGTAACCTACTAACCAGTCACCAAAGCCAAAACAAAATGAAAAGGCTGTTTATTTGTACTTAATCAGTATTCACATGTTTTTAAATCATAGAAGGTGATGAGTGAGGTGGCTATTGGTATCCAGTAATATAGATGAATAATCATTGCAGTATGATTATCTTCATTTCAACTGTTTTTCTCTCCTGAATGTTTTTAAAATTCCCACTGAGTATTTTGATTTTAAAGTGTTGGATGGAATGATGATTCTGTGTAAATAACTTCAACTGGAGTAAAATAACTTAATTGTGCTTCTTGATGAAATCTCTGTGTAGATTCATCCATAGATGCAATTTTTTTTTTTAGATGCAAGTTTCCCCAATGTAACACACCTTTCACAGAGTACATTGTACTATATAAACCACATTGGAGGATGTGCATGAATCTGATATTATAGGTTTTGTGTGGCTGTTATCATCTTTACAGATGTGAGGACATATTTTGCAAAATATGATGTTGAAAGGTTTGGTAAACTTAATTGTAATTACGTACTGTAAATTAGCCTGGTCTGAGAAAACCGTAGAAAGCTAGATATATACTAGCTTTAGGTACAATATTGATTCTCTTAGAAAAATGTGCTGAATCTCATAATTTGGACATGGGTTTGAATATGTAGCCTGTCCTTGGAAGCCTGGATTTTTTTTATTGGAATTTTACCTTTAAATAAACCTTTAATTAAAAATGTCATTGTATGACTAGTAAATGATGGTCTAGATAGAGATTTTATAAGTTAATGTTGGATGTCTGTTAGGTATGCTTAAAATTGTAATGGGTGATAATGATATATGGGTATGTGCTGCAAAGGAGAGAATGGTGTTATTGAGATCTGATAGACTGGATATATGATCCAAATATAAACCTTTAAAATTGTATTCAGTGATCAAATAACCAAATTGATTTGTTCCTGAAAAAATGTAATTGCTTGAAAAGCAATGCTTTAGAATCTTCCAAATAAGGTAGAGTGAAAATTTTACAAAAGGGTAAATAATTAAGAACTCCCAATTGTGGGTGACTTGTGAGTGCCTCCAAAATGAGGTGTGAAATGAGTACCATCAGAATAGAGTGAAGTTAGTACTTATGTGATAAAGTGAAATGAGAAAACAATGAAAATAATATAGATAAAATAGTTTAAAATGATTGAAGGTCAATTTGTAGTTGGGTGTTGAAAAGACCTACAAATAGAGGCAGCATGAGGTCAGCAGGAATAGGAGAAACAGAACATGCAAGGTAAGAATTAAGTTAAAGTCTGAAAGGACGGTGTAACTAAAAGATAATCTTGCTGAAGAAATAAAGAAAGGAAATGTGTGTATCCTGGATGACTGGGATTTCGAGAAGATGAAACTAAATTGAAATGAGCACTGATCAATTTAATCAGTGAATAAAAAAACTTGGTAAAGTGAATGATACAATTGAAAATGAATACATTAGGTGCCAAATGAATGAAAGAAGAGTGGAACAGGTAGGAAGATTATCCAGAGCTCTGTACAACTTAAAAACCTCTGAATGCCGAAAACTATGTGGGTTGAGGAAACATTGAGGTATTCACTTTCAGCCACATTAGGTTAGTAACTTTATATATTTACTGCCAAGTGCACATATTCATCCTGACTTTCTTTTCAAATATAATATGATTTACGGTATGTTTTTTTTTTTCTTGGAACCCATAATTCTTAAGAAACTCTGTAAACAAGAAGTGTGTGCATTAGGTATATTAGCTATATACAAGAGGATATCACCGAGAACTGGAAGTGGCAGTTCTTGACAGAATATAATGAAAGTTGTTACATATTTTACATTTCACCACCATGAGAAAATGGTTTATTTAGAAAACAAATGCTTTTAGTGGGATGGCTGAAGGCCGCCTCAGTGTGGAATCATAATTTGTAGTTGATGCATAGCGAGATTATGAATAGTGACAGGCTCTGGTAAGTGTAGTCAAACAGATGCTTTTAGGGTTTAATTGTGCACTGTGAAAGAGATTATTATATCAGTACAATGTACACAATCATTATCAGCCTCATATTTCCTCTCCTAGCTCCTTCATGCCTTGTGTTCTCCCCACCAACAACATCTCATTTAATTTTTCCTCCTCCTTTATCTTCTTCTCTCATTCCTTTGCCCTCTTCAGATTTGTCTGCCCACCTCTAACACTTGTCTTCCTGTTCATCATCCTCTTAACATGCACTAATCATCTCTGCATGCTTCCCCAAACCACTTATTGTCATTTTCAGAAATATATGATTTTCTTTGAGAAATGGGAGGAATTTCGCATCTGTGGTAGAGACAGATCTAGAGTGTTATACAAAGGTAACCATTACAGCTGGAAGCTTTCCAGGATAAGATTTCCTTTGTACCTTGAGCTGTGCTATCGAAGTCAGTTTTATATAATTGGTATGGATATAGTAAAGATGGATGTTAACCCTGTAAGATGCAAAAGTGGCAAAAATGTACATTGGTCTAGAGTGGTGACAAGTAACCTATTTCACTTAAAGGATCGTATATAAGACCTCAGGGTCCTAAAAAAGGCTGCATGGTAGTTTTTACCAGAAATGGTAAAATCACTGTGGGACAGTAGAGGGGCATTAATTGGTAACAGAGGTACAGATAAGGGGATGTGATTTGGAGCACAAGACAGTAATTTGCTAGTTGTGGAGAGATAAAATGGAGTCTGTATTGTTGAAGAGACCCCAAGAGGCCCAAGAGACCCCGGGGTGCATGTTACCCACAGCTGTAATAGATTCACTAAGGTGCAAGGTTTGCGAGAATTGAAAGGTACTCTAGTTGCAAAAAGTCAGTGATTATATATATATACATATATATATATATATATATATATATATATATATATATATACACACAGTAGACGCTCAGTTTAACCAGCACCCATGGGGATTGGTAGATGCCGGATAAATGTAGTTTCTTTTTCCTTCAGAGATACTATTAAAAGAGGCCTAGATTAGCTGCACATAGGATGCTCTGCTAAGTATATTTCTTAGTGAGGCTGTTCTAGCAGCAGCAGCTTTCACTCCTCACTTATACACAGGTATGTTGGCTGGAGAGTACGGTGCTGAATCTGAATGTAACACCAACACTCACGCCTGTCTGCCTCCAGGTAAAACTGAATTGCAGAGACATACAGTGTAATCTAGGTGCCTGTAAGCATTTTGTGGCATGATAACCTGGCTCCTGGTATTTGTTGAGCCCTGTAAATTTAAATTTTTATTTAAAGCACAGTATTCAATTTATGTTTTCGCGTCGTTGGACCGTAACACACTAGGACATATTTATGACCACGGTCATACTGATCGACTTGGAATTCATGGATGCTGGAGTGGGTTGCCAGGTTCTTATCCAATGGGCCACAGCGTACAACTTCTGGTATTCCTAGGTGGTCTCCCATCCAAGTACTGACCAGGCCCAACCATGCTCGGCTTTAGGGTGGTGTGACCACTTGGTTCTCTAACTGGAATCGAACCAAGGTCGCTGTGGTGAAAGCACCGAATCCTAACCACTGTACCCCCAAAGAACTCATTATATATATATATAAATATACATATACACACACACATATATATATATTTTTTTTTTAAGTCATATTTAGAGTCTGCATTAAACAAGCCTCTATGCACTAAATGTTTTTCTTTTACTTGATGGTATTCTCTTAACTTAAACATTTTTAAGTTTATGTATGTATTTATTATGAGATTAAATGAGATTAAAAAAGGAGAGAAAAACAAAATCTAAACTTGATAGTCTACAAAATGGTTTTATAAAGCAAAAATAATAACACATATTTTAATTATTTTCACTTATGTATGGTTTCATTTTCTTTACTGGGCTGCAGTTAAGATCGAATGTCCTTGTAAACGGAGATTTCCACTAGTCCTATTGAAAGCAGGTGATTGACTCTGCTTTGCTGCAGTAGAGATGTCCTCAAATCAAAGGCCGGTGTGTGGCCCTTGAGGCCCGAAATTGAGTACCCTTGATCTAAGGTGTGTTGCCTAAGTTTAGTTTTTCAGAGCAGTATAAAGTGCTGCTTTGATAACACTAAATATTGTTTTTAAGGGGATATTGATGAAAGAAGTTCCCAGTACACATTTATTTTTTGCATGATAAAACATGCAGCAATGAATACAGACTTTAAAGGGCCATTGTGTTTTTAGTTTACCAGTAATTCGCACTAAAACTATGTGTGCAAAGAGCAGCAAATCAAATCTTTAGCCAGAAAATATAATATAAAAACAGTTTAACGATTAATGGTCATTGATGTTCCTATACCTACCTCTCTTTTTGTCCTGAGCATACTCAAAAGAAGTGAAAGATTGCAACTGAGATAACATTATTCAAGAATGCCTAATCACTGCTATCTCAGTAGATTTTTGGGGGGCTCTGTACGTAGAGGAATCAGTTTTGTGTTTGTTACATCATTTCCTCAGAGCTGAATCAGGAGGGTGTGTATTTTATATGAGGGAAGGAGGGAACAGAGAGACTATGAGCCAGATTCATTTGAGCTCTCGCTCGATGCAGTAGCCCATAAGTGAAGTCGCAAGTTAGTTTGATAATAAATTGGCATCTTTTTGGGGGCTCCAAACGAGTTACGAGTTTTGGCCTTGAAAAAATTGTGATGATTAAACCCGTAACTTACAGCCTCCCGAAGCCTTTGATCTTGATTTTGCAAGAGTTACGATGGCTGAAATCACAAAATCGCTATTCAATTGCTCAATTTCCCCAAGCTCGCAAATGTATTCACACCTGTAAATGGCAAAAGAAGGAGAAAATCCTACGAGTGCTAGAGAGGACCCGCAAGGGGGTTAAACACCTGATCGTAGCACTATAAAGGCAAATAACAAAACCCTACTACACTGTAAATGACGGGGAAAGCGATGATAGACATTATAATTAATTGATCAGCAGTTTCAAGCTCACAAATGGGCAGGAAATTACATTTATTTTTATGTTTCATTTCAGGGTTAAGAATAATTGTGAAAAATCCCATGGTGGTTAACACCTGTATTGATCATTACAAATAAAGGGGATTTTTTTATTGATGAACCTAAAACAGAAAACACGCCGCAATATAAACATCTAAAAGTAATTGTGGATATAAAACAGAGGATATACTCCTATGTTGCCTTGTATAGATTCTATGAAAGGAGTAAAGAAAATCAAGTCTAAAAGGTCAATAATTATCATAGACGACATGCAGAATGCATGAATATAAAGTGCTATAAATACAATATAATGAAATATTGGAGTATTGAAAATATTAGTGAGTACTAAATGGTGTAAGTGCTCAAATTACTGGCATGATAGACACATAGTGAAGGGTTGCCTAGATAGGGCAACGAGTTGAATAAATATACATGAAATAGAGTGCTCAAATATACAAGCACAGTGAAAATGTAATAGGAGATAAATAGCCAGGCTAATTAATCCTACGTATAATAAAGATCTATTAATTATGAAAACCAAGGGAAATTACCCTTATATATAAAGTACAACCTCCATAAGGTTCTATAGTATCTAGGCAATCCTCATAGTACATACATCAAAGCTGTAAAAAATCATAGGCGAGCCTCTGAGTTTTAAAATAATATAAAGAGTATGAATGGCTCTGTATATGGTATGAAAGTGCCAGTGCTGCTGGTATGTTTCTGATGTGTGTGGTAAGTTCAATGTGTAAGTGCAGACTGTAAAATCTCTCCACCAAATTCAGCTGGGAGAGCACCTAAATTGGAGCCTCGCGGCATCACAATCAATTGAGGCGCATACAATACCGAATCCTGCTTCCCGGATCTCGGGTATCAATGAGTTAATACATATCAGGCCACCCATATGGACTAGAACAGTATTGGCATTCATTTATATCATTTTTTATTTTGGGGGTCTGATCACATATTGGACCCCAGAACCTAATTGATTGATATGTAACCTCCATGTTTTACTGCCGTAATAACGACCGTCTGCTTTTCTATTGGCTGATTTCAAATGGGAGGTTACGGTCTTGCTTAATTGATCATGTTCCCGCCCTGAACTGCTACGAACCAGTGCATGGTTTACAGTTTCGGCTTTGGGACAGTAACTTGTGGGCTTGAGCAATTGAATAGATCCGGATTCGGAGACAAACGGGAGTCCGCAACACACCCACAGACATACGGCCTACTATGATTGAGTTGCAGGCTTGCAATTGAATTAGGACCCTTGTTGACATTGCACCCCTTCCCCCTTACTGTCCCAAAGGCAGACATTCACTGCAACAATAGTTATCTAGAAATATAAACACCCCATCTCCACCAAAGGATCATGTATCTCTCCAGGGTCCTGTATAGGCATCAAAATGTATTTTTTTCTAATTTAAGAAAGTGATGGATGACCTTATTGCTTAATTACCCTCTGAGTCAGACAAAGTTTCCAAACAAATATTTTTTTTTCATTGTGGGGTGGTCTTTTAAGTGACTAAAATATATTTTGTAAATGTAAATACATCACCAAATGTTCACATTTACTTACCAGGACTTCTTTGATGGACGCTCTTAGAACCTTTTCAGTTTCGTTTATCTCCAGAGGACGAGCTATGGCGGCCGTTCTTACTTCCTGAAAACCATACAGAGAGCTGATTATCTGAAATCATGAGGCATAGCAGCAAGACACCACACCATCATCAACCTTTATACACAGTAGTTGGGGTTATATAACACACCTGTCCATCAAGTTGCAGCTTTTGTCATTTTTTGATCCTAATTTAATGGATTTTTTTCCTTCCCTTCAATTGGATCAACATTTTTTTTTATCAATTATAACATTAAGACTACCAAGATTTTTCAAGCTTCAATCCAATTCCAGACCTCCAGACCTCCAGACAGACATACAGTATGTATTTAGTTTCATGCAACATGACTTTACAGAAAACCTATTAACCAAGACGAGACATGTTTGATCTCCAGCACAATTATCATCTGCTCTACCATCATTGACATCTTTATGGTTAAGATTGAAACTCCTCCCCACCAGTTCCATAAAACACAAATTATATAAAGAAATAAAAATCTGTTGTACATATTTGTCTTTATGTCGGATCGTCACAATTATATATATATATATATATATTTCATACTCTAAAATAAGGTTTTGCATCTTCTCTTTCTCTCAATATAGTTTTTTTTTTTAATTCCTACCTTGCCAACAGCCATACTTTGGTTTACTTGGTATTACATTTCCAATGGAGGCAGATGATTTAACAACATGCCATTTCATGCATTCTAGAAGTTTAGGCATGTCAATTATTTATAATCTTTCGATTTCACTTGCTTTCTGGGGGGTTAACAATTCAGAAGTAGATATGTTAACAGTCTTTTTAAAAGATTTTCGTAATAACGTATCCAAATATCCCTTTGTCCTAGGACATTTCTTCAAAGATCCGGCCTCCCGCTTAAAGTCCTATATTGCCTTATCCTTAAGTATTCTCCAGTTGGTAGACTTTTATAGCAGATTTTGAAAATGCACTTTCAGCTCTCAAAAGTCTGTTTCCTTGTGATACACGGCTGTCTTAATAGATCCCTACTTGGTCTTAATTATACTAATGTACAAAAGTTCTACCATATTTTCTTTAATTAGCTTTACATTTATTTAATTGATATTTAGTTAATTGAGAAATTCTTTCAAATCATCAATCAGTCTATATGAAATAAATGTTATCAATATATTTAGACACATTCAATATATATGGGTATTTTTGGGTATAATATATATATATATTTTAAAATATGTTTTCCTAACAACCTAAGAATAGGTTGGCATATGGAATCCCCATCTCGGTTCTCCCTATCTATTAGAAGAACATTTTGTCAAAGAAAAATGTATATATATAAGTAAGGGCAAATTTTAAGAGGCTCTAAATTAATTCAGAATTGAATGAAGTAAGTTTCTATTGCTTCATCTTTAAAAAAAAAAAAAATAAGAGACCACCTTGAAGCCTAAATCATGAGAAATACAAGTATAGAAAGACTCCACATCACAAGTGACTAGCATTGCAGATACCTCCATCTGTAAATCTTCTAATTTCTGTAATATATGCATGGAATCCCTAATATATGATAGTTAATTATAAACTATCTTTCTGAGTCTCATACTAATATAATGTCTTACTCACACAAGGAGGATTTGACTGATATTATATGCCTAACTGTTGGATTACTATTACCTTTATATATTTTAGATAAACCATATATTGTTTCAACCTTTAAATTCACTACTGATGGATATTGTTTTTCTTTAGTTGTAATTCAATTTAACTATATTGCCTTCTCAATCATACTCATATAAGCTTTCAGAGTCTTCTGTAACAAGATGCATACATTTAATTGTCTCTGAGCTTCTTTCAAATATATATTAATTGCCCACAATACAATATTACCTGCCTTATCACTAATCTTAATGATAATGTCTTCCCAGTTCATTTCAATTATAGCTGCATCTTATTCTTTAGTTGTATTGTCATTCTCTCTTTTAGGAGATGTTTTCAAAACATCTTCATTAACTAGATTCAAAAATAAATACTCGGAAAGCTGGAGAGATAGAGAAGGATGGCATATATGTGCTTTTAATTTTAAGTGAGGTCTCCAATCATTATCCACCTGAACATCTTCACTTTCCATTAGTAATGATTCCAAGAATTCAAGTGTTTCTCTAACCTCTCTATTGAAAATATCATTGGAGCCTTGAGAGTCAAACAACTCTTTAAGAAGAACATTTCTAATGAACATATGTATATGCTTTATTTATCTATTAGCTTAGTGGGGACAAAATAAAGGCCGCTCATTAACACAGATTCTTAATAAGACTCAGTTTTTTTTTTTATAAGAGATTAGTGATATTTAATTCATTGGTGTTCTGCAAATATAGAATAAGAATTGTTCCTTTGAGAAACTTGAGGTCTGGTATCTCATGTTCCAACCTCTATGGATTTCCCACCTAGATTTTTTACTGTTATTTTATTGTTCTTCCTAAAGGGCTGATGTTCTCTAACTTCTATCCTCATCCATTTCCTTGATGACTTTGTTAAATGTTTAGTTTTATATTCATTTTTTTTAAAAATAATATACAGTGCCTTGCATAAATATTCACCCCGCTTGGCATTTTTTGTGTTTTGTTGCCTAACAACCTGGAATTAACATGGATTGCCCACAACTTTGAAGATGTTTTTTTTTATTGTGAAGCAAATAACAAATAGGACAAAATAACAGAAAATGTCAATGTGCATAACTATTCACCCCCTAAAGTCAATACTTTGTAGAGCCACCTTTTGCGGCAATCACAGCTCCAAGTAGCTTTGGATAAGTCTCTATGAGCTTGCCACATCTTACCACTGGGATTTTTGCCAATTCCTCATTGCAAAACTGCTCCAGCTCCTTCAAGTTGGATGGTTTGCGCTTGTGAACAGCCATCTTTAAGTCTGACCACAGATTTTCTATTGGATTGAGGTCTGGGCTTTGAATAGGCCATTCCAACACATTTACATGTTTCCCCTTAAACCACTCAAGTGTTGCTTAAGCACTGTGTTTGGGGTCATTGTCCTGCTGGAAGGTGAACCTCCGCCGTAGCCTCAAATCACGCAGAGTGGTACAGATTTTGCTTAAGAATATCCCTGTATTTAGCACCATTCATCTTTCCCTGAACTCTGACCAGTTTCCCAGTCCCGGCTGCTGAAAAACATCCCCACAAAATGATGATGCCACCACCATGTTTCACTGGGGATGGTGTTCTTTGGGTGATGTGATGTGTTGGATTTGCGCCAGACATAGCGTTTTTTTGATGGCTGAAAAGTTGAATTTTAGTCTCATCAGACCAGAGCACCTTCCTCCATACATTTTGGGCGTCTCCCACATGCCTTTTCGCAAACTTAAAACGTGCCATTTTGTTTCTTGCTGAAAGTAATGGCTTTCTTCTGGACACACTGCCATAAAGCCCAACTCTGTGGAGCGTACAGCTTATTGTCGTCCTATGTACAGATACTCCAGTCTCTGCTGTGGAACTCTGCAGCTCCTCCAGGGTTACCTTAGGTTAGTGGTGGCCCTTGCGTAGGTGTTGCAGCCTCTGGGGCCTTTCAAAAAAGGTGTGTATATGTAACGATAGATCATGTGACACTTAGATTGCACACAGGTGGACATCATTTCACTAATTATGTGACTTCTGAAGGTAATTGGTTGCACCAGAGCTTTTTATGGGCTTCATAACAAAGGGGGTGAATACATACGCACATGCCAATTTTCTGTTTTCTATTTCTTAAAATTAGTTTTATGTATATATTTTTCTCATTTCACTTCACCAACTTAGACTATTGTGTTCTCATCCATCACATAAAATTCAGATTAACAAAACATTAAACTTGTAATAAAACTGTAAGGTAACAAAATATGTAAAATTCAAGGGGGGTGAATACTTTTGCAAGGCGCTGTACTTATTACATTTTACAATATTAACATGGATGCAATACAAGGTTACATTTTTATATGTATAACTTTGGTTTAAAAATCCTCTCTTTTCAAATAAAGTGTTCTCATCAATATAGGGAGAGTTTTACAACATGTGACCCTCATAACTAATCATCCTCTGGTATTGTCCAGGAGAGTATATGTTTGTTGCTATGTATATTATAGTATTAAGTGGGTTATTTTAGTCATGGTAACCTTAATACATTAACCAATTTAAAGACCATTCCAGCTATGGTACCTTTAATAATCAAGAGATATAAGTGTAATACAAAATTTGAGAATAGATATGTAGATCAACATTCTGTGATTTTTAATCATGTGATATAAATCATGTGATACCAATTATGCTACAGCAATCACTTGTGATGAAATCATCAGTGATCGGTTGATGGTGATTTAAAAAGGAGTGTCATCATTGAGGGTTTTCATTTGATAATCTAAACAGGTAAAATGCGTCAGCGGAGAAGGGCCATCTTGATTTAGGATGCCCCTCTGTTTTAGCTTAATGATAGCTCTTTTATAATATTTTGTTAAAATAGTCTCCCTGATGAAACAAAGTAACAATATTATAATTCATGAGAACCCGAAAGTAATTACTACAATGAGGCAGAATCAGTGGGAGACAGAAGTATCAGAAACTAATTTGAGATATACTTCAGATTGCAACAGTGTTATTTGCTTTATTTTGGGGAGGTATTTACCCTAAGGGATTCACAGGGGATGTCCAAATGCTAATACATATACACTTGAGACAATTAAAGTGTTTCCAATTTACTTTTTTAATTAATAATCAATGAAGATAGAAATAAATAAATTGAAAATCACACAATTCTTTTCCTCCCTGTTTTAGATTAACAATATTAAGTAATAAGTAAAATTTAAAAATTGATTTGTAATAAACCATGAGTGAATTAAAAAACAGCAATCTTTTTTTTGTTAGTTATAAGTCTTGGTCCTTAGCTTGAACATGCTGAAAATGAAAAATTAAAAGATTATTTTGTTTTAATCAGGCCCTATCTTTAGGATTTGCTCAGCATGATAAAACATGTATTGCTATAAAAGGTTTTGTCCCATCGATACAATCAATTTTTATTTAACAAAGGTGGCTTAATGGGCATTAAAAACTAGTATTAGATTTTGCAAGAAAAATATATATATAAAAAAAAAGAGTGATGCCACCTAGTCACATTCCTATTAATCTAAGTGCTTCTCCCCATGAATACCAGGCTTTTTACAGATTTGTGTGTGTATATGTATAGATGACACCTGGATAGGTGAGTGTGACAGGAATAGCGATGCTGTCACATAAACAATGTAACATCCATGATTGAGCCAACTCCTGTCGATAAAGCGGTGGCAGGAAAGCACATTTCTGACTAGAATATAATTACCATATTGATGCCACACTTAGAAATGAGATTGAAGCCACCTCTCTGAATACCTTGTTAAAGTGACACAGAAAACGTTAAGGATAAATGAAACATACACATAAAAATAAACATAACTGCAAGTGATTGTAATTTGAAAATACTAAGTGGAAATGCTTCAAAATTGATAAAAACAATATAATTGATATAATAATTGATATAGAGTAATTTTATGTATAATTTAACTGAAATATCCACCCTCTGTGGTAATGCATTTATCAATAACAATTAACCAAGAAAAATGATTTGTTTTCCCTTCTGAGACCATTGGCAAAAATGTCACTGTTTTTTTTTTTTGCCTTCCTCTGGATCAATTATAAATTAATCTGCATATTGCAGATCAGAGGAGATTTAAAAGGGTTGAACTTGATGGACTATAAGTCTTTTTCCAACCTTACAGCCTTATTAAATTGCGATTCAGTACATTTAAAAAGGAGAAGTTTTTAGTTAGTGAAGTCCTTGCTTTTGGATAGAAGTTCACCAACTAAAAACTTCTGTAAAAAAAATATGCTGTGTGCTTAAATAGAGCCCTTTTAAATTTACAGAATCGCAATTTAATAAGGCTGTTAGCTATGTAACTATGTAAGAATAGGTGTGTGTGTGTAATAAAGAAGATGCAAAGATGAAAAATGGTACAAATGGTGAAATCTATTTTTTTTTTAGAATACCTCAGATATGAACCTTCATTACTTTTGTAAAATGCCGCACCTCACATTATCTCAAGTCAAGATGACTCAGTTGGTGTCAGTCTTGGTGCAAAACGGAGCAGAACATTTTTGAGACACGGACTTCCTTGATCCTAATAACTGCCCCAGCAGTGACCTTTGTACCATTCTCGAATATTCTTCTACTACCAGATCTGAGCTCCAGCAGGCGGTATTAAAAATTAATTGGAAAGCAGCCATGGGATCAAATGTGCACTCATTGGCCAAGGTGAGTATGTATCCCAAGAAAAGTGAATCACATAATAAAATATTCAATCTTCATTCCAATCATTTAATATCACACAAAACTAATGAAATAATAATACTGACACTATTAAAAACAACTATTCCAGGAAGATCCCATGATGGGATCTTATTGTTGCCAATAAATTGTAATGGTTTTGTATAATTATTGATTTATATCACCAGTAGAAGTCCAGTTAGATAGTAAGTAAGAATTCATTATCCAAAAATATAACACTTATTAAATAAAATATTGTAATATCCATGACATCAATTAATCTGTCATTGAAGTAACTATGCAAAATGTATTGAAAGTTACCCAGAATTTCACAATACTGCGATTTCTTATGGAGCACTTGTAAACTTGTTTCAGACTTGTAACTAAGGCTCCAGAAATGGCATATACTTTAGGCCAGATAATTGTGTGAATGTATATTCTTATAGGCTCATCAAATAAGATTGTAAACAAGATTTATAATAATGACTGTTGGAAATATAATACATCCCTTTTCTCACTAGTTGTCTAAGAAGGACTAATAATACTACGAAACAAAAGGAAAAGTGAGGTATCCACTTTCTCTGCTAGATCATAAATAGGTATCCAACTAATAAAAATCGGAAATATGCAGGAGTAAATTGTTATCTAGACATCCAATTGAGTCTGTTGTGCCATGGGCTGCAGAGACAGTAAAGTAAATTAAACCAGAACCCCCCAAATCTTAAAATAAACAAGGGAGCTTGGATATTGGTCAGATTTGGTCTTTGCTGTGGCTGTAGAAATAAAAAATGGCAAAGCTCTTATCTAACCTTTCACTTGAATCTATTATGCCATGGGCCAGGAACATCCCAATCTTGCCCAGATCTTGCCCGCTCTAAGAGTGCTACAGCTCCGCAGTTGTTGTAGAAGTGAATTAGTACGTTTAAAACTCTGACTAAAGTCTGTTATGGAGTGGATTATTGACATGGTACAACCAAGGAAAAAAAATAATAATATACAAACCAAAAGCCCCTGATCTTGTGATTATCAAGGGAGCCTAAATATTGCTGCCCCGCTCCACGATTGCAGTAGCTTCATAATACTATAAATATTTATAGTATTGCTATTAAACAAAACCCTTGATGCATTTTCTGATAAATGAAGCTCCTTACTAGATAGTCTAATATATTTCCCCTCTTTAATTTTTTTTTTAAACTTGCTTCGCTCAGAAGCTTTCTCAAAATAAGAGGAAAACAAATGCCCTCTTGCTAGAATATTTTTTTTTATTAGCATCAATATTATTATTTGACCGGTTTTGCGTGATTGAAGATTTTATTATGTGTGTCGCATTTACATTGGCCAAGGAGTGCACACTTGATCCTCCTGATATTATCAAATTATTATTTGATCCTGATCTTTAGTGGGAGTAGCACCGATACAAATACAATTTGTGCATCAAATTAACCTAGCCACGGTTTCTCTGTCCGGTTGGTCCACTTCCTCTCAACAACACCAGTGGTAACAATTATTACATTTTTGGTGAATATTTAATAACTTTGAAAAGAAAGTGACCTTGGGAGTTAGTCATGTTTTTTTTAAACTATAAATACACCACAACAATCAACAAAAGAATGAGTCACCATGAGACAAGAACCTGGGTCATACAGAAAAGGTTCAGCGGAAATCACAGTAAGAAGAAACATTAGCAGCACTTTGTAGCTGTTGATATGGAAACCAAAATATATAAAATATTTTCATTGAATGGAAACTGCTGACATGTGGACTTGAATTTAAAACATCAAGAAAAAAAACTTTAATTTCTAATAGAAAGTACTCATAGCTCATTCTCAAGGTTTCTTGCAATAATATAGTTGAGTGATATGTCAATCCTCTATACATTACAGCTCTAGGAGAGTATACTTGAGTCCAAGGCAGAGTAATCATTTTCTTCACACTATTTGAAGAGCCCTGGTTTGTGATGGATCACATTTGAAGAATATCCCACACAATTTACACCAACCACTTAACAGGTGGCATAAAGTACTTTTTAGACCAGTAGTTCTCAACCACTGGCCCTGAGACTAGTATCAGCCTCTACTTGTCCTCAGTAAGAAGAAGGGATAAGGGTTGGGATGAGAAATCCAAGATCATATCAGACTAATGTAGATTACTTTTTGAATATATAATTGGCAGGATCATAGGTCTGAGACTCCTAGGTTGCAGAATACAGTAAAAAGGAAGGAATTACAAGATATGGCTTTTCTAGTTGTCATTTTTCTAAATATTACTTTACAGATCATTTAGTGTATACTTACCTTATATATATAAAGATTTAATACAATATATATGCACATACAACAATATGACACGTACCACAATTAGACCTATAACATCAAATTATTCATGCACATCCTCAAATGTGCTGTATATGAAAAATATGATTGCATGGGGGATACAGCCAAAAGCTTCACTCAGGATAAATCTATACACACATTCTATTAAAAACCACAATGAAAAAAGTTACACTCTTTTACCTAGAATGATCACTAAATCCAACACCTAAAAATCTAAATATTCAGAGGGAATTTCAGAAACACAAAGGAGATAAACATATGAAATGAAGGTAACAATGCTGGAAGGTAACAATGATAATTCTGGATGATTCAGGAGGCTGGGACTCAGGAGGCTGGGACCCACAGAACACTTCCACCACAGGAATACCACAACATCATTGGATTATAGCAAAAAGAAAAAACACAGTTCATGCCTTAACACCTTAACACAACCCAATATTTTATAGTTACATAGAAAAATGTTATCTGAGAGATACATTCTTGGTAACATTCCAACAGAATGGAAGCTCATACAACAGAATTGAAGTTAATAAAATGTCTTTCCAGTGGAAAGAAGCTGCCATAAAGGGTTTAAAAGGAAATCCTAACATCACCAGCTCCTGCATAGAAGCTACAACTCGCAAAACGTGCACATCAGGCTGACTGGCGTCTCACATGGATTGATACTGGAGCCACAGTAAGGAGTCACCATTTTAGGTCCTGACCATTATAGGGGACAAGTACTGGCACATTTGCCAGTCTTACAGCTGACTTGTGAGTCCTAACTGCGCCTGGAGGTGCAGTATATGAAATATTTGGGTTATCGTAAGTGAACTTTAATAATAATATAATATTTTTTTTCATGGAATCTTGTTATGTGGTATGAGTAATGTTGTTCTTACACTGCCAGATATATGGAGGGTTTTTTCCATACTCTTCTCTGTTCTATGCTGGCCGGTAACAAGGGGAGGCTGTTTCTTTTCCCTTTAGATTACTGGACTATAGCAACAGCTTAATAGATGTAATTGTGTGAGGCAGCTTGAGCTGGCACAGGGTTCCACTGCAGGGATTCCCCGTGGGTGTTATCTATAAGCATTACTCTAGCCAAATTGTAGATATCCTTTGCCACGGATTACTTTGGTTATTTTGTATCCTTTATAGGCATGTTATTAGTTATAGGAGAGTGACTTTATATACCCTACATTTCATTTAAGTACATATACTTCCCACTTATTTTTGTGGGCATCTGAATATTGCAATATATACACGACACAATAGTAGGGAGTTGGTTCCTTTATTTTATCTCAGTATTTAAAGGGTAAATGGTGGGTCCTCCTAGAATAGCTCTCCTGAGATAGGGAACTCCACCATATTTTGTTAGTTTTTTTTTGTGTGTCTTGTTAGGTAGGTCTATATCAGAATTCCCTTTATCTCCTGGACCTCTTCACTCCACACTAGCATATCATGGATGAGTGGTGCCTTATAAGATAGGAGATTTTGAATCCCTCAGGCCCAACCCTGTATTTATAATGTACTATTGATCCTGTGGCTCTGGCATATATCTCCATTTGTATGTAATATTTTAATGGTCATTGTTATTCACTTTAACATTTTTTTTTTTTTGAATCATGTATTAAAGGTTATGTTTTACCTTCTCATTGCCCTCGGACATTAGTCTGATCCTTATCCCCCCATTTATCTGTGAATATCAGGTGTATGGCTGCACTAGTTTATATTTGGTGTGCTTTTTGGGGTCATTCCCTTGTGTATACATATATTCATTGTTTTACACCACTAGTGCACCAATACAGTCTTCCCACTCTTCTCCATATAACTTTCTGTGTTGAATCCAAGTGATGGGTATTTCAGATGCACTATGGTATGATTATTGAGTAAGGAACTGATAAATCTGTTAGGCTTTCCTTGTTTTCTTTTGTGATTTATTTTTAAAACGGAGGCCACTAAAGAGGTTCTGTGAAACAAACAAGGAACACTTTTCTATCCTGTTCTTCATCAACCATCCTGTGTGAGGGGAATAATGAACCAGTTCAGATATATGGGTAGGATTAGTCCTGCTGACCCTTTCAAGCTGAGCGAAGAGAAGATATTGACATTATTTAATGAAAGAATAAAGCTTCATATGATAACCCTCCCACTCAAGTTGCATAAAGACGGGAAGTTTAAGGTGGATTCACTTATGACGCACATTAATCTAAATATGCAATTTTCTCTAAAATGCTGTTTTATTCATGTATTGCATACTGGCTAATGTTGTTCTTTTGTTACATAACTCACAAGCATGATAAGTTTTTACCAAACTACAGCAGTCCTTTAAGGAGAGAAAATAGACTCTGTATTGATGAAGAGTCTAGAGAACAGGCTGGGGACATAGGGAAATTGTCTGAGGGATGCATGAGGTACACAGGCTGTACGATGCCCACTACTGTTGTAAATATTGCTCCAGGAAGGATATACAAATGCATTATGCAAGAGGAGATGTTTCAGAATATGGAATGAGTTATGGGTATTCCCATGTGGTAACACTCAGCTCTATTGCCTCACACCCTGCACCACACAGCGCAGCCTGCTAAGTCCTCCCCCAACACTTGGAGAAACCACTATAGTACAGAAAAAGAGAAGAAAAAAAAAAAAAAAACTACAAGAAATAATAAAAAAAAATATTTTGAGTTGTGGAGAAGCACAAGGTCTCTCTAGAGGTGAAAGTACAGGTGTAATGCACCTCCTGAACTAGTGGTAGCTCCGTCCCCCGATATTTATGGCACTACTGCTTGGGTAAAACCTTCCTCACAAAAAAAGTTCCAAGGTCCAAAAACCCATCCAGATGAAGCAATGGAAACCTGTGATAAAGGTTCTGATCAACCTTTCAGTAGTAAATATAAGCTATGCTTCAGTCCTAGGAAGGAACAGGATCCTGCAATACTGGAAAAATATTGCCTGCATAAAAGAAAAAAAAAGAAACCTTCATATCTGGAATAGAAAACTAACTTTTATTAGATAATGAAAGATGCCAGTGTGGGGCCTTTATCAAAAACTGGTTTCAGAAAACCTGCTATTCCCATAGTATGCAATAAACATGTTATAGTAATTGCATCATCTCTGTTTCTGGGCCTTTATAAAAAATAGTGATCACAGAATCCAAGAACCCTTTGGCTTAGAGAATGGCAATTTCAACAGCCAAGTCATCAAAGAGAGACTTAAAATATGTGAGTGTCAATATAGTCCTTGAGACAGAAGGTCCTGACATTTTATAATATCCATGTGGAAAGAACGATGTTCTCCAGGGGACATTCCTGAGCAATAATAGCAGTTGTGACTCACAGCAAAACAGCTACAGTGCCTTGCAAAAGTATTCACTCCCTTGACTTTTTGGTAACATTACAGCCTTACGTTTAATGTTTTTTTAATCTGAATTTTATGTGATGGATCAGAACACAATAGTCTAAGTTGGTGAAGTGAAATGACAATAATATATACATTAAAATATTTTTTAGAAATAGAAAACAGAAAATTGGCATGTGCTTATGTATTCACCCCCTTTGTTATGAAGCCCATAAAAAGCTCTGGTGCAACCAATTACCTTCAGAAGTCACATAATTAGTGAAATGATGTCCACCTGTGTGCAATCTAAGTGTCACATGATCTGTCATTACATATACACACCTTTTTTGAAAGGCCCCAGAGGCTGCAACACCTAAGCAAGAGAAACCACTAACCAAACACTGCCATGAAGACCAAGGAACTCTCCAAACAAGTAAGGGACAATGTTGTTGAGAAGTATAAGCCAGGGTTAGGTTATAAAACAATTTCCAAATCTTTCATGATCCCCAGGAGCACCAACAAAAACTAATCTTAACCAAATGGAAAGAACATGGCACAACAGCAAACCTGTCAAGAGATGACCGCCCACCAAAAAACTCACGGACCGGGCAAGGAGGGCATTAATCAGAGAGGCAGCACAGAGACCTAAAGGTAACCCTGGAGGAGCTGCAGAGTTCCACAGCAGAGCATGGAGTATCTGTACACTCCATAGAGTTGGGCTTTATGGCAGAGTGGCCAGAAGAAAGCCATTACTTTCAGCGAGAAACAAAATGGCACGTTTTGAGTTTGCAGAAAGGCATGTGGGAGACTCCCAAAATGTATGGAAGAAGGTGCTCTGATCTGATGAGACTAAAATTTTAACTTTTCACCCATCAAAGAAAACGCTATGACTGGCGCAAACCCAACACATCACATCACCCAAAGAACACCACCCACAAAGTGAAACATGGTGGTGGCAGCATCTTGCTGTGGGGATGTTTTTTAGCAGCTGGGACTGGGAAAATGGTCAGAGTTCAGGGAAAGATGGATTGTGCTAAAAATACAGGGATATTCTTAAGCAAAACCTGTACCACTCGTGCGTGATTTGAGGCTAGGACGGAGGTTCACCTTCCAGCAGGACAATGACCCCAAACACACTGCTAAAGCAACACTTGAGAGGTTTAAGGGGAAACATATAAATGTGTTGGAATGGCCTAGTCAAAGCCCAAATTTCAATCCAATAGAAAATTTGTGGTCAGACTTAAAGATTGATGTTCACAAGCACAAACCATCCCACCTGAAGGAGCTGGAGCAGTTCTGCAAGGAGGAATAGGCAAACATCCCAGAGGTAAGATATGGCAAGTTCATAGAGACTTAACCAAAGCGACTTGGAGCTGTGATTGCCGCAAAAGGTGGCTCTGCAAAGTATTGACTTTAGGGGGGGGGGGGGGGTAAATAGTTATGCACATTGACTTTTTCTGTTTTTTTGCCGTATTTGTTGTTTGCTTTACAATGAAAAAAGAACATCTTTAAAGTTGTGGGCATGTTCTGTAAATTAAATGATGCAAATCCTCAAACAAGCCATGGTAATTCCAGGTTGTTAGGCAACAAAACACAAAAAAAGGACAAGGGGGGTGAATGCTTTTGCAAGGCACAGTAAAGCTTGGAACCAATACACCAGACTGAAATTCTATGAAATTAACATTACATCTACAAAGGCTTTATGAGATCCCTTGCTCTAGAACAGAATGTTAAAATCTTATAGCCGAGTCTGTAGGCCATGTGGTTGGTCTTCCCCATGATTGAACAAGGGAGAGAAATACTTCAGTGTCCAATCACTGGAGGTGCAATTGGTGGCAACTTAGGTAATGGACTTTCTGTTGTCCATATCAGAGCGGAAAATCATGTTGTTTCAGCAATCTCTGCCATCTTTATCCCAATGAAAATTCTGCGCAATCTTCCACTTGCTGTCAAGCTCCTTGTGATTGAGATAAGCATTTGCTTTTGCATTGTTTGTTTGGACAAGTACTGGATGATGTATTAAAAATGGGGTGAAGTGTTTTCGTTTTAAAACCCCTACCTCAGTTCTACTATATTATCTGGTAGGTTAACTTTCCTTGTATGTTTCTAGTGCCACACACTGCTCCCCTGTGAGACTTTTGTCTGTAGTCTGAACTACTGGGACTTGGTTCTGAGACCTTGATGGACCCACTATAAAAATGAATTTCTTGTGATTTAATCTATAGGTAAATACAAGCTCAAATCTAATATCACTCCCAGGTCCAAGTTGTGTGTACCAGATTGAGCTCTCAAGATCCCGTTTTGATCAGGAGATTGTCCAAGTAAGGCATGACTGAGATGCCTTAAAGACAAATAACGAACCATGATCTCTGTAAAGACTTGAGTTAAAACAGCAAGACCAAAAAGTAAGGTAATGGTGAGAAATACTTTTGGAGCACAGATATCCGTAGTGAGCCAGATGAACTGGGATGTGGAGGTATATAGCCTTGAGTTCCATCGGGGTCATGAATTTGAATGTTTCAAGCATCTCCATACATCCTTTGTTCTTCCAATGATGGATCCAGATGTTTTGGTAGAAAAGGAATTTGTAGTATCTTCTGCATGTTCCACAATTTACTTTTTTTTCTCATGACTCCGTGGATGAAGGGCATGTTGACGAACAATCCGCTGGTGAACTGGTGGTGTTTTGCAGCTTTTTCTGTGTCCACAGAGTGTTCCAGAGTGAACGAGCAGTTTACATTGAGAGCTCATCCTAGGTGAATGTTGCACAAAAGACTGTAATGGACTGAAAGACTTCTTAGACCTTTCTCCTCATAAAAGTGACAACACTGACTTGTTCATATGTGTATGTTTAGTAAAAAAAATTGTTTTCGGTCAGATACACAGTCCAATCTACAAACGCAGATGGAAAGTGCGCCTCTGTTACACCGACTGATAATGTGTTCTAGTGGACTGTTATCTATACTCATGGGATATGTGAGGCTTGCGGTCGGCCAGTAAGTGGAAATGTTACATAACCAACCTGAAAATATCCCTCCCCCTCTGTGCTAGAAACATTATTTAATATGATTAGTTAAATCTCATATTTGGGGGTTATAATCTATAAGAGCATGGCCAATTGGTTGTATTAGTGTAATCACAAAGGCCTGTTTTTGTTTATATTTACAGTTGTGCTCAAAAGTTTTCATAACCTAGCAGAAATTGTGTAAATTTGTCATTTATTTAGAAAATATGGCTGATCATGCAAATAAAATGTATTTTATTGAAGGATAGTGATCATATGAAACCATATATTATCACATAGTTGTTGGACTCCTTTTTAAATCAAAATTATAACAGAAATCACCCAAATCGCCCTGATCAAAAGTTTTTTATACCCTTCAATGTTTGGCCTTGTTACAGACACACAAGGTGACACACACAGGTTAAAATGACAATAAAAAGGTTAATTTCCCACACCTATGGCTTTTTAAATTGTAATTAGTGTCTGTGTATAAATAGTCAATAAGTTTGTTAGCTCTCACTTGGATGCACTGAGCAGGCTGGATACTAAGCCATGGGAAGCAGAAAAGAACTGTCAAAAGACCTGAGTAAGAAGGTAATGGAACTTCATACAGATGGAAAAGGATATAAAAAGATATCCAAAGCCTTGAAAATGTCACTCAGTACTGTTCAATCACATATTAAGAAGTGGAAAATTTGGGGATCTTGATAGGAGGGAGAGACACAGGGGAGGGAGAGGGGGGAAGAGACACAGGGGAGAGAGAGGGGGGACACAAGAAAGGGGCACAGAGGGCACAAGAGGGACACAGGGGGAAGCACATTTCCCACCCTCGGCTTATACTCGAGTCACTAAGTTTTTCCAGTATCTTGTGGTAAAATAGGTGCATCGGCTTATACTTGGGTCGGCTTATACTCGAGTATATACAGTATATTACCAATTCGCCAAGGGTATGCAAACTTTTGAGCACAACTGTATAATACCTGGGCAGGCTTACCATTCCTGTTAGGAGAGTTAATTAACAACTTTAGATAACGTTAGTAGCAGAATGGTTTGTTTCAGATAATTTAAAAACTACCTAACACAACCGTTCATACATTTTAAGAATTATTCACTACAATGATATGGATTTATGTACGTCTCATTTGTGTAATAACCTTTGATGTGCCCTTTAAAGAACTAATGGAATCTGGTATAAAATATTTGTAGGAAAAAAAATGTATACCGGGACAGCCATTGCTTTTTGTTAACCCAATCTTTCAGCTGGCAAAAGGGACCCTAGATGCAAATAATGTGTTTATTCAGCTTTATTGAAAGCACTTTCATAAAATTAATTCAAACTAGCAATATCATCAATGGAAACCAAGAAGGTCTGTCCCTCTTTCTTTGTGCTGGCGCAATGGTTATTGCATTCCTTTGTGAAACTGCATGCAACAGAAATTAGTGGGAAAGTTGCATTCAAGGTCATTTCAGAGTTAATAAACCATGTTAAAAACAACAACAACAATGGCTGCCCTTAGTAAATAATAATTGTATACAGTAGATAATAAATACCTCTATGGCTCTGGAAATACATGTGATGTATGTAACCAACTAATAACATTAGCAGCTGTGTTATCTATAAAGCATACAATACATTCTAAAGATATTGATATTAATAGACTGTTTTCTGTTGACTGCATTCATGCTGGCCTGGAGCTTTATGAGTGTACCCTTATTTTCATCTTTTCTAGACAGCAGTTGAAAGAAAAAAAGGGGGGTTACTTAGCTGCTAATGTTGGGCCCTATTTTATTGCCAAATTCATAAAATGTATACACACTTAAAATTGCCACATATTCTATTAGTTACTTACAATCCGATCACGATTTCCCCACCCACAAATCACTATGGGCCAGCCAAAAACACAAATTTGGCCTTAGAATTCCATTGGTTTTAGCATAGCTCGACCATTACGAGCGCTAACCAATTCAAATTAAAGAAAATCGATATTCTATTATACCTGTAGCTCTAGCTTGCAAGAAAAGTCTAACCCACAAAAGGAAAAATGTATCAAGTTTCTGTCAAAAATATTACGAGTACTAAATAGGACTCGCAAAGGCTTTTTCAAACACTTATTAGAGCTGTAACACACAATACTGTACTTTAAAAGCTCGGTAAGGCATTAGAACTAATTGCACAACAGTCTCAAACCCACACATAAGCAATTAAAAGATATTATTTTTAAATATTCCTAGGACACAAGGGGTTAATATATATCATGAAACCCACATGGACTAGAACAGATGATATAATTGGCACTAATGAATTATTAGCCTCTGATTGTAGAATACATCTAACTTCCATGTTTTACTGACGTCATGATGACGGTCTCATTTACAAGTGGCTGTACATTACGGGCTTGCCTAAATAGTGTCAGATCATATGGTCACAGCCCCTGAAATCCCACTTAAAAAGGCAGGGTTTACGTGTTTAGGCTTAAGGAGGTAAATAGCAGGCTCGAGTCAATAGAATACATCTAAACAAAATAACACCTGCAGACAAATTTACGAGTTTGAGGCATTTGTGAGTAGCTAATAGAATAGGGCTCGTTGTTAGTGTTTTACCTGCTGCACAAAAACATGTTAAGTTTCCTAGACTACATGTCAAAGTGACTTGAAGGTGCAACCAATATAGTCATTCTAGTGC
Organism: Discoglossus pictus; assembly: GCA_027410445.1. Lineage (NCBI taxonomy): Eukaryota > Metazoa > Chordata > Amphibia > Anura > Alytidae > Discoglossus > Discoglossus pictus. The sequence goes on along the minus strand of CM050172.1, from coordinate 39,317,031 downwards.
TGAGTATTTGATCATAAGACAAGTAGAGTAGGCAATCCTCAGCAGCGGAAATATCTTTAGGGATGTCTCTAATCTGATTTCCAGGGAATGTAACAATTCTTTCATGCATTTCAAAAGATCATGTTTTAAACATTACTATTTTCATTTTTACATGAAAAGTATTAAAGGGATATCCAAGTGAGCTAGATTAATACATTTCTGCACTCTGTAGGCAAAAAGTAACCTATGTGTATTCAGCACATCTGATAAAACATTTTATTTTTATTATTTTCTAAAAATCCCTCTAATGATTATGTTGACACCCCCAGGGGGTGTCTACTCAACTTCCTGGTCCCCACCCAATCAGCATGCAGCATCCTGGGAGCAATATTCACCGACTATTTACCTACTCTTGCTAGCTCAGCCAATCTCCTTGCAGCTTCCAGTCACATACCCGTGATATACTACATTTTCCAGGCTCCTTTGCTATATATCCCATGCTGCTTTGTACCACAGCCAATAGGAGAGCAGTGTTGTTAGCTTCCCAGTAACTTCTGGTATATGACTCATCCCTACTTCATGTCTATGCTGTGGGATGTTTCCATAGCAACTAACGTAGTGCTATGTCTCAAATCTTTAATCCAACCAGATTGGCCAAAACAAATTGGAGGTTGTGTTAACCTTTTAAACTGTCAGAAATTACAATAGATTTTGCTAACTTCAAGGTAAGTGTTTAAATATTTATTTTGGTATTTTTTCATGCAAACATTTTTTTCATACACTTCTGATTCTCCTCCATCAGATGCATTCATAATCCAGGAAAATTAGATATCCCTTTAAGCCAAAACTGTTTAATATTCATAGTTAGATAATTACATAGTAATTGAGGTTGAAAAAAAGACTTAGTCCATCAGGTTCATCCTTTTTAGATCTCCTCATCTGAAATATGCGGATTAATTGTTAATTAATAATTGATCCAGAGGAAAGCAAACAGAAATACACGCTCTCTAAGTATCCAGGATAACCCTAAATTCCCTTTTTATTTAAAAATATATCCAATCCCTTTTTAAAGTTATCTATCGAACCCGCTGTCACCACCTCCTTTGATAGAGAATTCCACAGATTAACCACCCTTACTGTGAAGAACCCTTTTCTTTCTTGAAGGTGAAATCTTTTTACTTCTAACCTCAAGGGATGTCCTCTTGTCAGTTGAAAACCTCTTGGCACAAAAAGCTCCCTTGACAAAGCCTTGTATTGCCCAGGATATATTTTTATAAGGTAATCATATCCCCTTTTAGACACCTTTTTTTCCAGAGAAAATATGTTTAATTTGGTTAGTCTTTCTTCATAACTTAGCCCCTACATTCCCCTTATTAGTTTTGCTGCCCTTCTCTGTACCTTTTCCAGCTCTAAAATGTCCTTTTTGTGTAGTGATGCCCAAAATTGTACTCCATATTCCAAATGAGGGCATACTAGGGATTTGTATAGTGGCAGAATTATATTTGCGTCCCTTGCTTCTATACCCTTCTTAATACATGCCAATATTTTATTTGCCTTTGCAGCTGCTGCTTGGTATTGAGCACTGTTACCTAGGTGGTTGTCCAAAAGCACTCCCAAATCCCTTTCAATATCTGATACCCCTATATTTTACAGTGTGGCACTGTATCAAATGCCTTTGTGTTGCCTTGATCCAAGTTCCTACTAACATCCTCATAGAAACTAATTAGATTTGTCTGGCATGACCTATCCCTCATAAATGTTGATTCCTACTTATAATCTTGTTTAGACATGTTCTTGTATACTATCCCTTATTAACCCTTCTAAAAGCTTTCCCACTACAGAAATGAGGCTTACAGGTCTATAATTTCCTGGATTTGTTCTTGCTCCCTTCTTAAATATAGGTATCACATCTGCTTTTCTCCAGTCATCTGGTAGAGACCTTGTGTATAGCGAATCTTGAAAAATTAAATATAATGGTTTGGCTATTACAGAACCCAGTTCCCTCAGTACCCTTGGATGTATTCCATTAGGACCTGGGGCTTTATAAACATTTATTTTTTTGCAACCTCTTTTGGATTTCTTCTTTGGTGAAGGTTGTGTAGACCCATTAAGTTGCAGTGATCCAAACACTGGTACCTCCCTTGTATATACCGAAGAAAATAATCTATTTAGCTCATCTGCTTTTTCCTGGTCACTGATTGTCAGTTGTTTCCTTGAAACTATTAAGGGAATTCACATCAGTCAGCAGGCTCCTCAGAACTATTCTTTGAGATAATTATTTGGAAAAAAATAAAGAAATACTGTGACACATTTACAAATATCCTCTTTCAAATGTAACAAAAGAGTTCCCTTAACTTAAAAATGCTGTGAGATGTAATTTTTGTATTTCTTCAGTCAATCTGAAAAGCTTTTGTATAAAAAAATAAAATAAATCTGTGAGTTAGCCATCTTGTGTACAGATTGACAGTTTTTCATTGGTCACTGTAATTTTCTCCCCTTCTGGATCGCTACCTTGTCGTGGTGAAGGGGCTTGTGTACCTCAAGGAAGCTGTGAGCTAAACCATGTAGGGTAAGCTAAGGTGGGCAGGTCATAGCAGAGGTCAGAAAAAGTGTGGACCACAGGAGAAGGAACTTGCAACTCATTCCAGTGTCTTGGCCATGGAAACCTCAAGGGCCACGGAGATTTGCACATGATTGAACGACAACATAATATTTTAGAAACTGAAGTACAGTAGTGCTGAAGTCTGCAAAACTTTGTTGGAAAATAATAAAAAATAAGGTTGCTAGTTTCATCATTCATTTCTAATGCAATAACAATACCTTTCTAAGGATTAAAATATGCCCTTTTAACAGCATTACTTAATGTTCCCTTTTGATGAGGTCTCCCATGCCAATACTGACCCAGCCCAATCTATCTTGGCTTCGAAGATCACATACTATTTAAGCCAATTTGGCCATAGGAGAACGATGAAACACATTGGTATCTATTTTAAACGTTTCTGGATTCTTTGTTTTATACCACCATTACTTTGCATGTATGACATTATACATTATTTTGAACATAAGATTTTATTTCCCCATTGGAGCCTGTACTCTATGCTATATTTTGTTTTGCAGGTTGAAGGTGCAATCATCACACATGTCTTCAAGGACCCTCTCTCAAGGATTCACTACAGAGCTACTGTTACAAGAATATATATGTGTGACCCCTGACCATTTTTTTAAACCTGCAACCTTTCAGAGGAGGATTCTGAACTATCTCAGCTTCTGAGATCACACAGGATTGGAAGCATTCAAACTAATATGGCCATAGGAAGCTGAAGAAACACGTTGATATCTAGTGTGAGGTTTTGTAGATTGACTGCTCAATACCACCATTAATTTGTAAGTATGATTTCATACATCATTTTGGAGCCTGTATTTTTTCATATATTTTGTATTGTAGGTCTAAACCAAGGGTGGGCAAGTTTGAACCTGGGGTCCACACACACATGCCTGGATTTGAAGATATCCTTTCTGTGCACAGATGAATCAATCATGATGACTGAAGAAGTGATTGACTCACCTGTACGCAGCAGGGATATCATCAAATTTAGGCATGTATGTGGCCCTCCAGGACCAAACTTGCCCACCCCTGGTCTAAACATATGCTCTCGGGGAGCCAATATACTTCTCAGATCCACTGTTAAAAGAATAGCTATATACAGACACTGCTGTCTTTTTAAAGTTGTAACCTTTCAGATGAGGTTTCTCTGGACATTAATGAGACGATTTTATCCCCCGTTCATTGTGTATGTTCGTAGTGCATGTATTCGGAGGAATGCAATCAATCACAGAGGGGTTCAGCTCATTAGGAGCTATGAGTTAGTGGTGATATTATGGCAGTCTTTGTGTGCTGGCTGCTCCGTTGCCTTGTATTACAAGCTTAGTCATCTAATTATGCAGTGTTATGTCAGGAATCAGTGTGTGGCCAGGCTGCCTTCTTGCTTAGTAAAATGGAACTTGGTTAATGCAGAAAAGTTAGGTACAAAAAATTATTTGAAACACATACCAGAGAAACAATACTTGCCAAATATCTAATTATCCATGAAAACAATGCAACAATCAAAGAGACCCAGAATGCTTTGAGTGAAAGCTCATTATATCACTCCGAGAAATAACATCAGTGAAAATATCACTCCCACAAAGTCTTCACACAAAATAATAAAGTAAATCAAAAATGTTACAGAACCAGAATACCTTGTACTAATAGGCCTAGAGCACATGTAGGCGAAGGGCCAACACATTCTGTGCATGCATCACACTATTGGGATAACTAAATTGGCCATTAGTATTGTAAGGAACACCACAAGAACCTGCTGAGGTGCACCATCAATATGTCTGCCTTACATTGTAGACAGATTGCATAAAGAACTGTAACAAGTAACAAACTAAACATTAGCAGCTGAGTAAGCAATGGCTGTGTTAAGGCATGTGCATAAATGTACTTTTACAGAAAATCTTAAAGGCACACTGTCGACACCATAGATATTGTATATTACCGTATATATTGTTATCACATATATAGTTGTGAGCATGCGAGCCATTGCTAACGCTTGCGGGCTCGCACAGCGAGCCTGTGGCCCTTGCAAAGTGAGGGCAATACTCTAGTATATTATATATTGTTGCTTATTTGGGTTTGATTCAATTTATTTTGTTTTAAATTATACTATAAATCCCCAAATTATCAAAAAAGTATTTTTTATTAAGAATTAATTTATGTTTGATAGATGCTGTAAATAACATGATGTTTATTGGGAAACCCAATACTAAACCCAATTGATTGTCAGAATGTTTTATAAATTAGATTTTTTTAATGCAAAACTGCATTTTTTTAGACACATAAGCTAGAGTTGGAGTTTGTATGTCTGGGGTTTTTCTGTTTCTCCTGTTCAAGGTAGAATTGATATATTATAGGATATTTCTCCCTGTGAAGGGAGCAATTTCATAAAAGAAAATACTTTTTCCACATGCTTTTTCACTACCTATCTGATGGTGCAGAGCACATATGGTGTCTACAGTGTGCCTTTAAAATTGTATATAAAGTACTTTTATGCTCATGCCTTACACAGCAATTGTTTACCCGGCTTCTAATGTTTAGTTTGTTACAGTTATTTCTGCAATGAAAATCTAATCATATCCACAGAACTAACGTATTAAGGTTTGCTCTTGCAGAAATGTAAACACCCCTCCCACACACAGCATTCACAAAAGTATGACTTAATGTCTCCATGGACCATCAGACACATTTATTTATTTTTTTTATTCAAAAATAGCTTTAACTCAAGACTTTTCAAAAATTATATTTTTTTCTTTGTACAGTCATGCTCTCCCTGGCAGTGAACAGATTTTCAGTTTAGGCTGTGAGACACTGAGTACAGTACAAGCTCCCAGTCAGTCTCTTTGATGACCTCATAGCAGATGGAGACAAGCATTTCCACTGGAGGTACAGGATATTTGAAAGTAAGATTTCTTCTGTATATTGGGTCCAATCACATGCACAACAAATGATTAGGCATGCTCAGACCCAAGTGACTGCACTACCAATGATCTCTTGTTAAGAAAATATTATACATTAATGTTTGTGGGTGGATCAGAAATGCTGACTGACATCTCAAAATGACAAACTTCAATGTTAGTTTACTGTAGGGATTTTTTTTTTAAAGTAACATCTAATGCATAAAGTGCTTGTTATTACTTATACTTTCAAAGGGATACATATTTGGAACCCCCATTGTGTTACACAACATGTTTTGCCCTTACTTACTCTGAGGTCGGCTTCCTTGCCTAGAAGGTCATATAGAGAGGCTCCTTTAGACGTGATTTCAGATGCAAGCTGCCTGGCCATCTTCAGATCAGCAATCTGAGGGGTGACAGAGATGGAAAGATGATGTACAACTTGGTGTAATTTTTCTATCAAGTTTTTTTGGAACCACTTCCGTATTGTGAATAAAGTTTAATTATTATATATATTTTATAGCTGCCTCTCCTATACTTCTTTAGTAGTCAAAAATTGTTCAAAGTCATATATATAATTGTAGTTTTACTCTGAGTTTGTCTGATCCTCCCCTTAGAATGCAAATCAAAACAATGGCGAACACAAGTAAAAAAAATATATATATAAAAAAAAGGCTAATGAAGAGGATCAAAAAGGTTAATTGGCAGGCAAAATTACAAGTTTCATATCTTTACTGCATGAAGATGTATTTTTAATATTACTCAAGTAAATTTATTAATGATTATCGCAAGCATGTTGTGAATAGGTTAAAAAATTGCATTTGGGCTTCTAAAAGGTTACACATTCCTATCCACTGTCTGTTTTTTTTTTACAGAGAGTGCTTGGTACTCTAAAATATGCAGATGCATTGGAGTCAATCATTGGGTTTGATTTGTGGCTATCCAGCAGGTTTATTAGTCAACCGTACTATATATATATATATATATATATATATATATATATATATATATATATATATATATATATATATATATATATATATATACACACACTTGTATATGCATTTATAATTATTTAGCAATATAATATGTAACTAGACGTACTAAACATATTAATTTACAAAGGTCTGTCTCTGTGCTCTTAAAAAAATCATATTATTGAAGAGGTGTTTTAAAGTGTGTAAGATTAAATTCTCCCTCGTGTCCAAATTAAGATTTTTTGTGTTTTTGGCAACTGAAAGCCCCCACAGATAGTTATACCTTAAAATGCTGTGATGGCAGCACCGTGTGATAGTTTTTTGAGTGTAGGTGACCATTAAAGGGTTTTTTACCACCACTTCAGGTGACTCATAGCTGGGATAAGCTATTTTGTGTTTCATCCACACACCGACCTTAGACACCTTATATTTGTAAGCTTTAGATTCATGGCCAGATTGCATTGGTTTGTATAGATTTATTAGTGATTTTACCTAAAATGTCTTTCAGATAATTGTTTAGGTAAATTTACCCTGACTAGTGCGATGTAACCCTAAGTTTGATGCATTAACAAACACTTACTTTAGATCCCAAATCAAATTTGAAGCTGGCTGTTTCCTCCTCTCCCAGTTGGCTACTGTCTATGCTTTTGGTTTTCATTGCATTGTATAGAACGGTGGTGATCTTCAGAAGCTCCTTCACTGCATATCCATCCGCTTGGTACAGTTTCTTGGTGTTCAGCTTTATGTGCGCTTTGGTGGCCTGATGGAAGACAGGTATAAGTGTTTAAAGAAAAGGACCTATGATGCAGCAAAATCAAGACAACTATGAAAAGGGAACACTAAAGAAATACAGAATATGCATTCAAAATGTCTAGGAGTGATGGCGTGTACCATCCCACAGAGCATAATATTTACTGATGGCGGTTCTCAGGTGTGTGTTTCTCACTCTGGATTGGGTATTTCGCAAATTATCACTGAATTTCTAACATGCTCTTATAAAGAACTTGACTTTATACTATTGAAAACATGTTTAACATATATTAAAATAAATAAAAATACTGCCTTCAATTTTTTATTATTCTGTTCAGAATCTGGAAGAAATGGGAGGAACTATGGCGTTAAAAGTCAGATCTGTTGAAAGACCACAACTGTATATAGCCACTTGAGAATATAATTATATAGAAGTGCAACTCCAGTTTGGTAACATTTCAGGATACAGGCAGAATTGAAGTCCAAGAGCTAATTTAAGTTGTTTATAATGTTCCAACCCACCATCCAGGCGATTAAGCATCTAAATACATACACACAAAAAATGTGGGAAAACACTACACTTCCTCATTTTAAAGAATTATAACATTAGCACCTATGTAAGTCCTGGACATAAAACATTTTGGGGGAAATTTGTGTATGAGTACAGGATTCCATTTTGTGTTTGTTACATCACTTTCCGAGAGCTGCATTATGCGGGGGTGGGGTGCATGTTTGTATTTACCACTGGAAAGAGGGTGTGGGAGGAGAGAACAGGCAGAAATTCAGAGTCTTTCTTTAATAACTGGATAAAACTAAAAATGACACCACATCCCTTCTTTGTCACTGGTCTAGAAGCAGTATGTTGCATCATTCAAAGCAGTGCAAAACAAAGTAGTGAAGGTTACTGGTGGGAAAGGGTCCCTTGGAACTAAGTATGTAAGAATGTTAAATTATCAAAAAGTACTGGACCTGAGCAGATTAATGGCCAGCGGTGTAAAAAATACTATTGCAAAACTGGGAGAGGCAGAAAAGAACACCTTTGAACCTGACCAATTAACAATTCTTAAAATTGTAAGTCTGATTCTATAGATGAAATAAGGACCAGTAAGATGCCATATAAATAAAATATAACTTTTATTAAGTTGATCAAAAGGTAAAGTACACAGAGTAAAAAATATATAGATTGTAAAAATAATAGTGTTCCTGTCACGCACCATAAGTCCTGGACATTGAGTATCTGTGTGAAATTGGCCACGGGGTCAGAGCAAATAGGAGTACACAGGTTTGAGGCAGGAATATATCAGATATGCAAATAGTTAACCAATAATGTAAATTAGTACATATTCTATAAGAGCACAATGTCTGATACAGTGGATAAGTTGTAATATTCTAGGTACTTCAAAAATGCATATGAGCAGCAGCCTCAATACCAGAATATACATACTGTAGATATACATTCAGCAATATAGCATAATAATATAGCAGCTACCCTGTACAGGACTATTGCCGAATGTATATCTATGTATATTCTGGTATTGAGGCTGCTGCTCATATGCATTTTTTAAGTACCTAGAATATTAGGACTTATCCACTGTATAAGACATTGTGCTCTTATAGAATATGTACAAATTTACATTTTGGTTAACTATTTGCATATCTGATATATTCCTGCCTCAAACCTGTGCACTCCTATTTGCTCTGACCCTGTGGCCAATTTCACACAGATACTCTATGTCCAGGACTTAAGGTGTGTGACAGGACACTATTGTTTTTACAATCTATATATTTTTTACTCTATGTACGTTACCTTTTAATCAACTTCAATAAAAGTTATATTTTATTTATATGGCATCTTACTGGTTCTTATTTCGTCTATAGAATCAGACTTACAATTTTGGGAATCATTAATTGGTCAGATTCAAATGTGCTCTTTTCTGTCTCTCACAGTTCTGCAATATCATTCAAAGCAGCCATAGCATTCCAGAAATGTAATTGTCTGTCTCACTAACAACTTGCACCAAAATATCATGGATCCTTCCAAGGTCCTGCAGAGGAATTAGATGTTTTTCTAACTAAAAACAAACTGTATGATTTATTTCCTTATGTATGCTCTTAGTCATCATAAAGGTTCCAAACATATTGTTTCATTGTGCGGTGTCCCTTAATGAAGCAAATATATTACTACGTGTGTTTTTTTACCAGTTGACGGCCCATTTTTTATTGTCACAAGGCCTGTTTTATATTTAATGTTAATAAACTGTCAAAAAAGAATAGTTCCTGAAGCAAGTGTCTATTCCTTTTCTGTCACATTTAAAGAGATTAGTAAGAAAATGTATATTTTAAAGTGTAAGCAGGCTCCACATTTCCTATGTATAAAAGTCTAAGAGAGATGAACCATGAGAGAAGCAGAGTTGGCTATAAAAAATGTAAACTGTTTATTAAAGATCTCTGTCATTTAAAATAAATGGAAAAAAAAAACAACAATAGTGTTTAACCAACTTTAAAACAAAAAGAAGATAAAAAGGATAGTGGTCAATACTAAAAAGTCTTTGAAGCAATTAATAGCTGTGGTGCAGTTATGATTAGTTTGACTCACAATAACGGAGGTTACTGCTGTACCAAAATTGACCACGTTATGACATCGCAAAATAGATGGCACAATACATATATAAATATATATATATATATATATATAAGAATATTTCTCAGGATGAATAACTAACACATGAGAAGACATAAACCATTAACTTACAATGTGGCAAACAAAACAATATGGGCACTCAGTCAGCAGATGAACCCTCAAACAAAAATTTAAATTTAGCTGGAATGAAGATTTTTTAGACACATCAATATTGAATATGTAAAGCTTTTGTCTGCTGAGGTTTGGATAGAGGAGCTTAAAGTTGCTCCAAACATTTCTCTCAGTCAGTTTGTCTGAAAGTGAGGTAGTCCACTCTAACATCATGAAGTGTGTAGCTTTAAATTTCCAAAATGAGAGCGTAGACATTTTGGTTTCCAACCAGAAGGTAAGTATTTATTTCTGTGCAACAAGCATCAGGTAATCTAGAAGGCCTATGATTTTCTTAGATAAGGTCTTTCCCTCCATGATATTGGGAGTCGGCTAAATTTAGGATTTTCTCTACAAAATGTATTTATATTCTTGGCTTGCATGTTTGTTTGTACCGTGAGTATTTCCAAAACTTTAATGTTAATGTTTAGAAGTAATCCAGTTGGAGGCCACTTGCTCAATGTGCCAATGAAGATTAGTGGGACCTCCCTGTCTTGTTAGTTGCTCCATTTAAGGGCATTTGCTTAGCATTTTGGGCCCTTTTTTTTTTTTTTCCGATCAGACAGATGTGGACAGGAAATATCTTCTCTCTCTAATGGCACAAGTGAGCTGAGATTAGGAAGCATGCACACTAAGTAGGTACTATCCTACAGATCACACTATTTTAGCAAAGTCTGTTAAAAACCTAACTGTGTCTCTGTTTTTAGGAAATAAAATTACACGAATAAGCCAAGAATACCACTAATTAATTGCTGTTTATTTACTTCAGTGTCAAATTTTAGATTACATTTCTGTTTATCTTACGAACAGAAATAACTGTGACACAACAACACCTTGAGGAGGTGTGATATTAAATCTTCACACTTTATACATGTAAGGGTATACTTCTCCATCACATTTGTGACTTTATTGCTCCTGAAATGTTGTGGTTTAATTACACACTGAATGAGACAGGAATTTGATGGCTGGGAGTGGGAGATGATGTGAAATCGCTGCAGGCAAAATGTGTAATGTCATTTCCCAAAGTTTCCACTATGGCAGATAGATTGAAACTCATATTTTTGATTCCTTCTTACTTCTGAGGCTTCTGGCCTATCGGTATATGTTCATAATCTTCTACATTTTCAGACTGGCTTAGGAGCCATTCATAGATTTTACCACTGATAGATGTGCTGTCCTGTTTCTGGAAGGGAAGTCCCAAATTATCCACAGGCATGTAAGCCATGCGCATAAAGCATTTTTGTGGAAAATCTGGATTTTTGAAGTATCTGTTTATAAGTACAAGAATTAATTTTGTGTTTGTTAAATCACATCCTGAGAGCTGGATGACGGGGGGAGTATATTTGTAGTGTTTACTGAAGGGTGGGGTGGGAACAGGCAGAAATCCAGAATCTTGGTTTGATAACTGGATGTTGCATAGCTCCTCAGTAATATAAATACTGATCTCAAACACAACTTACAAAATGTGTCATGGCTCCCTCCAGATTTCTGCAGAGGCATCCATATTTGTTTTCTAATTAATAACTAAGGGCCCTATTTTATTGCCCAATTTGTAACTGTATACACACTAAAAACTGCTCTTAATATTGCCACAAATTATTTTAGCTACTCCCAATCCGATTAGGAGTCATCCACTCACAATCACTACAGGCCAGCCAAAGTCACAAAACTGGCCTTACAACTCCATTGGTTTTAGCGCAGCTCTAAAACTACGAGCTCTAACTAATTAAAGTTACACAAAAATCGATATTCTATTAGACCTGTAGCTCTAGCTCGCAAATAAAGTCTGACCCACAACTGAAAAAAAAAAAAATTATGAGTACTAAATAGGGCCTTTTTCAAACACTTATAGAGCTGTAACATCAATTAAACACACAATACTGTACTATAAAGGTATGGGAAGACAAGGAAAGACATTAGAATTGCACAACACACAAATATGCAATTAAAAAATATTTTTTTAAATGTTATTTTTGAGTTATATTGATCCAGGGACTCAAGGGGTTAATACATAGCATTAATTTAAAACAGAAGGTCTAATGCATTTTATAGAATGCTCGATTTCTTGATTGCGAGCCCGAATATTACTTATTGTCACTAATTAATTCTTAGCCTCCGATTACAGATTACTTCATGATGACGGTCTCATTTACTATTGGCTGTGACTAAGAAGTAAATTACAGGCTTGCTCAAATATTGTTAGATCATATGATAACGCCCCCTGAAATCGTACTTAAAAAGACATGGTTTAGGAGTTCAGCCTTGCAGTCAGAATTTACGAAAACATTTAAACAGTTATATAAAAAACACTAACAGCCAAATGTATGGGTTTGGGGCATTTTTGAGCAGCTAATAGAATATGGCCCTTAGTTTTTAAAAATCTACTTTTTTTCCCCCATTGTGAAGTGCGTTGCTTTAAATAAACATTTTTTTAAATATTACAATTTTCTGAAGCCAAGAAATGGAAATGTCATGGGATACTGTTGTACCTAGTTGACTATGATATTTTTTAGAGTAAATATTTTAAACATTACAACTGATTTTGCATGGACAATTATTGAAAAACATTTGCATTAAAGTGAGAAAGGGAGGAAGGGTGTCTTCTCCTGCTGTCCTGAACAGCTAGAATTGGCGTTTACATTTCTGCACAAGTTGATAAATAGACAATAAGAAAGAATACATTTTATTTGACTGAATAATCCATGTTCATGCTTTTTTATATGACATCTAAAACAGTAGGTTTAAAAATTATTTAGGCACAACTGTCTCACCAATAGCAGAAATAAAGCTTATACTTACCATAAATTGAGCCACAGCCTTAATGAAGAACACTCTATCTTGCTCCGTGTCTACATCCACAGGAACATCCGACTGAGGTTCGTACCTGATTTACGGAGAAAAGTGTAAGAATCACTGTTATCAGAGAAAATCATCAATGCCTAGAAAGGTATAATGAAATAAAGGTGCTGTCCACACTGTTAGTAATAGAAGCTCTAACAGTACTGTGATTTCTTGACGGCTGTAGGAAGTTCAACATTTGAAAAAGTACAATTCTGCTTGGAAATGCCATCACATATATAGTTGTGAGCGTACGAGTCGTTGCTCACGCTTGCGGGCTCGCATAGCGAGCCCGCGGCCCTCGCGAAGCGAGCCGCGGCCCTCGCGTAGCGAGCCGCGGCCCTCGCGTAGCGAGGTCACTGGGCAAGGGCCTCAGTTGCTGGCATGGAGCGCCGAAGGCGCTCCATGCCAGCAACTGAGGCCCCTCGCGAAGCGAGGGCCTCAGTTGCTGGCGAGGTCACTGGGCACGGGCCTCAGTTGCTGGCATGGAGCGCCGAAGGCGCTCCATGTCAGCAACTGAGGCCCCTCGCGAAGCGAGGGCCTCAGTTGCTGGCGAGGTCACTGGGCAAGGGCCTCAGTTGCTGGCATGGAGCGCCGAAGGCGCTCCATGCCAGCAACTGAGGCCCCTCGCGAAGCGAGGGACTCAGTTGCTGGCGAGGTCACTGGGCAAGGGCCTCAAACCCTCGCAAAATTCACGTCGCTACTCAAAAAACACGACACACAAATTACGACACTCGCTAAATTTTACGAGGAACGCAAACAACGTACGAAACACGTTACCACACATTACGAACTCGCAAACATCAGACGCAACACGCCGACATACAAACATTTAAAACACAATACATACACACAGCACATACATAAAAAACTTACCTACACCAAGAGGGAGCACCCAGGACCTCAAAAATGCAACTTACACCTCGATTTTACTCGAAATAAAACAGTTTAGAGACTAAAAAAAAATCTAAGCGAGAGAAAAAATGGCCGCCGAACAAAACGAAAACGAGGCTACAGCACTCTAAACTCGCAAAACACCACAAAACACCTACGGATATTCCGATACAGACCTATACCACACATTACTCGCCATTTTACACCAATGCGGAAGTACACGACTACGCTAACGGTTTGGTCTCGCGCACGCACAGTGTTACACTGCACACATTCAGCATGCTTATACAGCAGCTCCACACCACTAATGCTGCAGCAACATCAACACAGATTGCCAGCTCTTCATCACAATGCTTCAAAATAGGTACACTATATTCATTTACTAATTTAGCTACCTTACAATTTCATTGCCGTCATTTTTTGACGGGCAATTCGCTAGTCACATATATAGTTGTCAGTGTTGGGGACGTTTGCGATGTTGGTCACGCTTTTGCGTCCCTCGCGAAGCGAACAGTCAACACACACTCGACTTAGGCTGCAATGAGCACCGAAGGCGCTTATTGCGAAGCGAGCAGTTGAAGACTGCAGGACTAAGGCTGCAATGAGCGCCTTTGGCACTCATTGCAAGCCTCTCCTGTCGTGTACTTTTTGTCCTCTGAGCACCGTCATGAGTCATGATAAAGAGAGATATATATTTCTATGTATATGTAGTGAAGTAATAATTAATGATTTATTCAATACATTTATCTACTTTAATTATTTCTAATTCTTATATGCAGCGAGCAATAAATAGGCTGAAGAGCTAACAATCTGTTTGTATTTTGCATCTGCATAGAATATACATTTTGAGTGTTGGTGCGCTGCTTCTAAAGTGTAATGAATGTTCCAAGTGTGCAGTATAAATAGGCTGCGTACGCAAGGTAAACCCGTTTGTTTATTGTGTAAAGCAACATTGTATATTCGAAATTTTATTAATGTGTTACGCGGCTCGGGAGCAGTTCCCGGCTTTTTTAATAGTGTATTTTGTATGTGGTAGTTAGATGTGTAAAGTGCTACGCATTTAGCAGTGTTTTGCACGGTCCGTGGTCGTGTAGCCTCGTTTTAATTTTTTTCAGATGCCATTTTTTTCTCGCTTAGGCGATTTTCAATGTTTATAAATCGTCTAAATCTAGTTTAATTGGAGTTCCACCTCATTCACAGTCGTCCTGCCTGTTTCCCCATGCTGTAAGTGATATTTTTTTTTTTTTTTTTATGTGTATTTAGTGTTTTTTTTTTATTGTTTTTGTTCCGCCGCTAATCTCGTAATTTTTTTCATCTCGTCTTTTTTTTTTTCTAAGTCCCGCGTCTTGTGAAAGTACTACATGTTTAACGGCTCGCCTCTCTATACGCCTTTATAGTGCTAAGTCCCGCGTCTTGTGTAAGTGCTACGTGTTTAACGATGAGCGCCTTTGGCGCTCATTGCCTAAGTGCTACGGGTTTAACAGCTCGCCTCGCTCATCGCTAAGTCGTACGTACTGCGCAAACAGCGTGACGACTCTCAGTTGGACAATTATAATATGTGATATATATACACACATATATATATATATATATATATATATAAATATAGCTGGCTTGGGAATAAAATATCAGCAAAGTAGAAGTAAACAACCCATTGGCTACAAGCTCAATAAACAATTCACTGGCAGAATGAAGTGTACTGTACCGTTTCACAAGCCAGGTGAGCACCTCTGACACCAAGGGAAAGTTTGGGCTTCGAAAGTTCTCCATGGAGATGAGGCGAGGGTATCCAAGTGCCCGCATCATCTCAGTGAAATCTGAGGAATAAGAAACATAAAGATGTTGTTTAGTGGAGCGGTAAATCAAAGTTACAGGTAATAATAATAATACAGGTGTTTGAAGAGAAAATTATGCAACGACTTGGGAGCCAGGTAAAGCTTTTAGGTAAATAATGCAACTCTCAACAATACAAATGTAACATTCAGCATTCAGAGACACTTTAATGCTAGTGATTGCTTGATTTGCTATTATGGGGAGTTTAATAGATCCTTAAACTTAAATGGTGGCCTTTGAGGAAGAGAGGGATTTGACAATAAAATAAGGATTGCTTTCCAAAAGAGGGAGGTACAGTTTTCATTCACATAAATAAAGACTAAATAAAATGTGTGTCAACATGCTCTATGTAGATTGCTTACACATTATTTTCTGATTTATTGATCCTACCCCCTTTTTCCTTGGGCCTATCCTTTTATGAGTGCGCACAGGAAGCGCGCCGCTGACATCCAGATGTAGCTGTCTAAATGGCAAGTGGTTAGGGGACTTCGGGTTAGGTAAGTGGTGTAGGGGGGGGGGTTAGGGGATTAGGGTTAGGGCCGGCAAGTGATGTAGGGGGTTAGGGCCGACAAGGGGTGTAGGGTATTAGGGTTAGGGCTGGCAAGGGGTGTAGGGGATTAAGGTTAGGGCCAGTAAGGGGTGTAAAGGGTTAGGGCCGGCAAGGGGTGTAGGGGATTAGGGTTAGGGCCGGCAAGGGGTGTAGGGGGTTAGGATTAGGGTTAGGGCTGGTAACTGGTGTAGGGGATATGGGTTAGGGCCGGCAAGGGGTGTAGGTGGGACGTGAGCGTGCCCGGCACCAGGAGGCTTCCTGTGCCGTGCATGCACATAACAGGATAGATCATTTTCTCTTTCCACTTCCACTCCTTTATCCTAGTACCATTTTCCTTCTTACTTTCTCCATTTCTTACTTTTTATTGAGCCAGTCAACAATCTACACTTGTTGCCCTATTCTTTTCATCTTCTCTTTCTGTTTTCTCTATCTTTCACCCCCGCTCCCTTTCCCTACTACATCACAATATATACAGGCTGCCGCATCTATTTTCATTTTCCCAATGTTTCCATTATTTCCAATTGTCATACTACTCTCCAGCTTTCAACTGTAGGCAATATTTCTTTTCATCCCCCATTTCCTTTTCTATTTTCCAAATATTAGTAGTACTCTGCTCTTCCGCTTCACCATCCTCCCCCCTCACATCTTTAGATCTCAGACACCCTCCCCTTCACTCTTCCTGACATGGCACCCTTTTTCATCCCCTCACCTAACAACCACCACAATTTTACACTTGCAGATACGGTCTGTTGTCTTCCCCAATAACCTGCATATTACAATATTTGCTGCCTATATCTCATTTTACCCCCATAGGAACCCCAAAATTACACTTGTTCTACCTCTGCTTCTCTTCACCTTCCCTTAACCCCCTATTTTACTCCTCCTGCTCCTGTCTTTTTTCATTCCCTCAACATTCCCCAATTTACTCTATTTCCGTCTCTCTTTCTTCCCACTTATCCACACCTGGGTTCCCCTCTCTTTCACTACACCCATTCCCTTGTCTTCTCTCTATGTCCCACACACCATTACTTCCCCCACAGATGCTGTCCCAGGGGGGTAAATCCAGGTCTTTCATACTGACAGCAACATGAATCCCTGGATGTGCTGTCCGAACAGGTAACGACTATAAGATAAAGTGCTATAAAACAGATATGCGGATGATATTCAAATGCACTGGGGAAGCTCTTACTCCGCAGATCCCGGTAAGTCATGGTGTAATACGTCGGTACCCGAAAGATGCACAGAGTCCTGCTAGGCCGTTACCAGGCGGAGGCGTTAGTTACCACGGCAACAACTGACACTACGGCGGCTCGGAGAGACAAGAAAAGAATCGCAAAGCTGCTTCGCATGCGCACTAACGTCCGTGACGTCGCTGGTCCTCTGCACACTGTGTGATTGAGAAAGCGGGCACATTAACAGTATGCAACTGAATGGTAATGGGGTTGTCTGTTTAACTAACAGCTAGGCCTACTAAATAGAAAGCTAGTGAGCCTGTTTAATTGAACAACTGTTTACTAGGCTGTTTAATTAATGGTGAACCCTCAGTCAGTTTGAAGGAAAAATAGCAGGCCAGAAAACTTGTTTTCCTACATAAACATGTGAACACTGTTTCCAGTGGCGATAAGAATTCTGGGTTGTTGTTGATTAGTCATCCAGTCGTGTCTGATTCTCCCTGACCCTAAGGAGCACATCACAGTGACATGCCACACACCAGGCATTTCTTTATGACCATGGCCATGCTGATCCTTTTGGTATTCATGACAGAGATACTGGAGTGGGTTGCCAGTTCCTTCTCCAGTGGGCCACAGCATACAGCTCCTGGTATTCCTATGTAGTCTCCCATCCAAGTACTGACCAGGCCCAACCCTGCTCAGCTTCAGGGTGGTGTGAGATCTTGGTTCCCTGACTTGAAATCAAACCCAGGATGCAATGGTAAAAGCACCGAATCCTAACAACTGGACCACCAGGGAATCCACCTGATGTTTAACGGAAGGTGACAACCCGTCTAAACAGTAATTCCTTTGCTCCTCTTCCGCTTTTGTTATCATCACTCCTCATTAAAGATACAATTCTGATTAAATGTTTATATATTTACTAGCGACTTGCCCGTCAAAAATGACGGCAATAAAAACTGAAGCCTGGCAATGCTGTTTGCCACACAATGTATGCCTCTCCCCATCTACTTTACTGGCCTTGTGATGAGCGCCTTTGGCGCTCATCACAGGCCTTGCAATGAGCCCCTTTGGAGCTCATTGCGAGTCTCTCCCTCTGTCTACTTCCTCCCTCGTGTCTTATTTCCCCCCTCCTCTCCCTCCCTTGTGTCTCCTTCCACCTCTTCTACCTCCTTTGTATCTCCTGCCCCCCCTGTGTTTTTACCTCCCTCTCCCTCCCGTGTCTCTAAAGCCCTCCCCTGTGTCTCTTTCCCCCTTCTCCCTCGCATGCATCTCTTCCCCCCCTGTGTCTCCCCCAACCCTCCCCTGTGTCTGTTCCCCCCTGGCCTGTGTCTCTTTCCCCCTCCCCCTGTGTCTGTTCCGGCCTTCCTCGTGTCTCCATTTCCCTCCCTTGTGTATCTTCCCCCCTGCACTCTCTCCCCTGTGTCTCTTCCCCCTCCTCTCACTCCCCTGTGTCTCTTCGCCCTCCTCTTTCTGTGCCTCTTCTTCCCTGTCTCTTCCCCCTCACCCTCTGTGTCTCTCCCCACTCTGTGTCTTCCACCCTCTCCCTCTGTGCCTCTTCCCCCGCCTCTCTTTGTGTGTCTCGCCACTGTGTCTCTTCACCCCTTCCTCTGTTCCCCCCCCTCTGTGCCTCTTTCCCCCTCTCTCTGTACCTCTTCCCCCCTTTCCCTCTGTGTCTCTTCCTCCCTCACCCTCTGTATCTCTCCCCCCTGTGTCTCTTCCCCCCTCTCCCTCTGTGCCTTTTCCCCCCTCTCCCTCTGTGCCTCTTCCCCCCTGGCCTGTGTCTCTTTCCCCCTGTGTCTGTTCCCCTCTCCCCCCCCCCCATTTCCCTCCCATGTGTATCTCCCCCCTGTTCTCCCTCCCGTGTGTCTTTTCCCCCTCCTCTACCTCCCCTGTGTCTCTTTCCCACCTATCCCTCTGTGTCTCTCCCCCCTCCGTCTGTGTCTCTTCCCCACTCTCCCTCTCTGCCGTGCCGTGCCTCTCCCCCCCCCCTCTTCCCCACTCTCCCTCTTCCCCACTCTCCCTCTGTGCCTCTACCCCCCCTCTTCCCCACTTCCCCACTCTTTCATCTGCTCTCGGGCCGGGCTGCGCGCAAGCGCGGCTTGCGCCGCGCTCTGCGCATGCGCGGAGTGCGGCTCACGCCGCGCTCTGCGCAATGCGCAGCAGTTTATCATTGTCAAACTGCGATTCGTCTGAAGCGTGACGACGAATCGCAGTTAGACAATTATAATATGTGATATATCAGATTCTGGGCTGGGAACGGATTATTCCAATTCTAGTTAATTCCTATGGAAAAAAAAAATTATATTAATCTTATTCAGTATCTTTCCGTTCCCAGGAATAGATTAATAACAAATATAGAGGTCCCGATGTATATCATTTCATAAAAATAACACTTTAAAGTAAAATATAGAAAGTCTATAGCGTAAGCACAACTCTAAATGTGTACTTCAACCAAGGAAATGATCCCCCAAAGAAACAGCTGGTAGTGTACAGTACAAAAACTGGGACAACAGCACAATAAAGGGCCAGTGTAAGTACTTCATGTTAAACCAATTTTTTAGTTCACCATTAATTCACAAAGTAATATGTGTGACATAAAGCAAATCAAAGCTTTAGCCAGAAAATAAAATTTAAAAACACAGTTAACCTTCTGTCTCATTGTCCTTAGCACTACTGAAAAGAAGTGAAAGCATTTAACAGAGATAGCATTATTTCAGCCTACCAAGTCAACTTAAAGTCATAATTACGTTTACTGGTTTATGAATGCGTCTGATAGAGGAGGATCAGTGGTGTATGCAAACATTTTTTTTGCATAAAAAAATACTTTATATAATTAATAATACTTTATTATAAATATTAACAAACTCACTGTTTGTTAAATATCTTTAGTTTGCAAGCAGTTGCTCTTCATATTCAAGCTCAAATTAGCATAAAACTCATAATTCATTTTGGCCAATCACAGGCAGCTATACATTTTAATACATTGTAGCATCTGTAATAGCAGCTTGTCCAGGAAGGAATCATGGGACATGTAGTCCTCTGCAGCAGACAACATGAGGAGCTAGACACTGCTGTGTAAGATCTCTGCATTGAGCTGCTGTTGCTTGAATGTTAGTAAAGGGTTAAAATCGGTACCCATATGAAGCGTTTCTATTGGTACACTGTGTCTATTTAAGCAGCAGTTGCGGAGCTAGAGAATGTATGGCCTTGGTGCAAAAAAAAGTTTTGGGCCCCCCCTCTAGGGGGTTGTGAAAACTGTTTTCCTCTGGGCCCCCTCAGAACCAAATCACTCAGTGCTCCTCCCCTCCCAAAGACCCTTTCCAAAACTTCCCAAGACTCTTACCCATTGCTGCTCCACCCCTGAATCCCCTTTCCAATATATATATATATATATATATATATATATATATATATATATATACATATATATATATATATATATATATATATATATATATATATACACACACACACAGTAGACTACAAGAACTCTCAAGCAACCAGAAAAAAATTAAATACTGTACTTTAAATAAAAATGTAATTTTACAGGGCTCAACAAATGTCAGGAGCCAGGTTGTCATGCCACAAAATGCTTACAGGCACCTAGGTTTCATCCTCTGTACATCTCAGACAAGCATGAGTGACTGAGCCAGTGCAGTGTTGGAGTTACATTCCCCGGGTTCAGCACCGCACTCTCCAGTCAAACGTACCTGTTCTTAAGTGAGGAGTGAAAGCTCCTGCTGCTAGAACAGCCTTCACTGGCAAATATACTCAGCAGAGCATCCTATGTGCAGCTAATCTAGGCCTCGTCCCCATGAGTGCATTGTAGGCTAATCCCCATGAGTGCATTATAACTGAGAGTCAACTGTATATGTATATATATATATATATATATATATATATATATAAACATCACCAAACACATCACCCACCCTTCTTAGCAACCATTCCCACCCAGTCCATGTCAGCAGCCATCCCCTCTCAGCATCCATCCCTGCAGTGCACTCAATCCCTCCCAGCACCCACCTCATATAGCACCCATCCCTATTTCCTTTGTCCTCCCTCACAGAACCCATACCTCTGGATTTTGCTGTAATTTTGCAGCCCTTGCTCTCTAACCTTCTTCCATGATACACATTTCCAGCGTTCTGAACTGCTCCACACTTCCACCTTTTGGAGCTTCAATAGAAATGCTCTTATTTTATCTGATTACATTATGTACATAGCACTTAAAAGGAAAAACAGCTAAAAGGATTGGAATAAGACCCTCTGAGATCTCCCATGCAGGCACCAACCAGAGAGAAGCATGTTCAGCTACAAGAAGCAGACAGCATGGGTTACAAGCAAGCATATGGGGTCATTGGTATAGAAAGAGGTTGCTCTGATGACATTATATAGATAGCATTTAAAATGAAAAACAGCTAAAAGGATTGGAATAGGACCCTCTGAGGTCTCCCATCCAGGCACCAACCAGAGAGGAGCATGCTTAGCTTCAAGAAGCAGATAGCATGGGTTCCATGCAAACCTATGGGGTTATTCATATAGACGAAGGTTGTTCTGATGACATTATGTAGATAGCACTTGAAAGGAAAAACAGCTAAAAGGATTGGAATAAGACCCTCTGAGGTATCCCATCCAGGCACCGAACAGAAAGAAGCATGCATAGCTTTAAGAAGCAGACAACAAGGGTTACATGCAAGCCTATGGGGTCATTGGTATAGAAAGATGTTGCTCTGCTGACATTATGTAGATAACACTTAAAAGGAAAAACAGCTAAAAGGATTGCAATAGGACCCTCTGGGGTCTCCCATCCAGGCACCGATTGAGAGAAGCATTCTTCGCTTCAAGAAGCAGACAGCATGGGTTACATGCAAGCCAATGGGGTCATTTTTATAGAAGGATGTTGCTCTGATGACATTATGTAGATAGCACTTAAAAGGAAAAACAGCTAAAAGAAATATAATTGGACCCTCTGAGGTCTCCCATCCAGGAACTGACCAGAGAAAAACATACTTAGCTACAAGAAGCAGACAGCATGGGTTACATGCAAGCCTATGGGGTCGTCGGTATAGAAGCAGGCTGGTCTGATGACATTATGTAGATAGCACTTAAAAGGAAAAACAGCTAAAAGGAGTGGAATGGGACCCTCTGAGGTCTCCCATCCAGACACTGACCAGAGAGAAGCATAATTAGATATAAGAAGCAGACAGCATGGGTTACCTATGGGGTCATTGGTATAGACGGAGGTTGCTCTCATGATATTATGTAGAGAGCACTTAAAACGAAAAACAGCTAAAAGGATTGCAATAGGACCCTCTGGGGTCTCCCATCCAGGCACCAACCAGAGAGAAGCATGCTTAGTTTCATGAAGCAGACAGCATTGATTACATGCAAGCCTGTGGGGTCATTGTTATAGAAGGCGGTTGCTCTGATGACATTATGTAGATAGCACTTAAAAAGGAAAAACAGTTAAAATGATTGGAATTGGACCCTCTGAGATCTCCCATCCAAGAACTGACCAGAGAGAAGCATGCATTGCTACAAGAAGCAGACAGCATAGGTTACATGCAAGCCTATGGGGTCATTGGTATAGAAAGTTTGCTCTGATGACATTATATAGATAGCATTTAAAATGAAAAAATAAAATAGCTAAAAGGATTGGAATAGGACCCTCTGAGTTCTCCCATTGAGACACCGACCAGATAAATTAATGCTTAGCTTCAAGAAGCAGACAGCATGTGTTACATGCAGGCCTATGTAGTCATTGGTATCAAAAAAAGTTGCTCTGATGACATTATGTAGATAGCACTTAAAAGGAAAAACAGCTAAAAGGAATGGAATGGGACCCTCTGAGGTCTCTCATCCACACACCAACCAGAAAGAAACATGCTTAGCTTTAAGAAGCAGATAACATGGGTTACATGCAAGCCTTTGGGATCATTGGTATAGAAGTAGGTTGCTTTGATGACATTTTATAGATAGCAACTAAAAGGAAAAAAACCGAAAGGATTGACATAGGACCCTCTGATGTCTCCCATCCAGGAACTGACCAGAGAGAAGCATGCTTAGCTTCAAGAAGCAGACAGCATGGGCTCCATGCAAGCCTATAGGGTCATTGGTTTTGAAAGAGGTTGCTCTGATGACATTATGTAGATAGCACTTAAAAGGAAAAACAGCTAAAAGGATTGGAGTGATCTCCCATCCAGACACCAACCAGAGAGAAGAATGTGTATCACCTCTATTACATAGCCCTGCCACCAACACTGCCCTTACTGCCTGCATCTCCCCACTTAATTGATCCCCTTATACAATTCATCCCACCTGTATCATCTACACCCTATCTGCCACCCTGCTCACACCTCTAGCAGCCTCCCCACTTAATTGATCCCACCTGTATCATCTACACCCTATCTGCACCTCCCCACTTAATTGATCCCCTTATCCATTCTTACCACCTGTATCATCTACACCCTGTCAGCCACTCTCCCACAATGCCTGCACCTCTAGCAGCCTCCCCACTTAATTGATCCCCTTACCCATTCGTACCACCTGTATCATCTACACACTATCTGCACCTCCCCACTTAATTGATCCCCTTATCCATTCTTACCACCTTTATGACTGACACATTTATTGACTAACTTTTAACGATGCTTTGAGAAACACCCACCAAGCAAACCACTTACCTTTGACTCCAGGATTTCCACCTCATGACTTCCAGCAGATCTGGATTCGAACCGGCAACCCTGCAGTTGCAAAGCGAGAGCTCTAACCACTGCACCGCAGTGACTACAGATGGAGGGGACTTGGCAAAATGAATTCTTGACTTATCCACAGATCTGCAAGAAGCATGGGAGAATTAAGCGCACCATTTATTGTTCTATAAATACAATAAAAAACACCAGCCGAAACGAGACTTCACAGGGAATCGACCTGCAGAAACTGACGCTTCAAGAAGGCAGCCGCTAGCCCAAACTAATCGCATCTAGGAGCATGCCGACAAACACGACACTTGTCCTACCGCAACCCTGCAGCTGCAAAGCGACAGCTCTGGGTGACAGCGCAGAAAAAGGGCAGCACACTGCGTGAAAGATATTTGTCAAAGACAGATATGTAAAAATAAGTCACATGCCTCTTCTTTCACATGAACTACCGCATTCAGGATTGCTGGTAACTGGGGAGTAACTCATAAGTTTAGTTCGATGCAGGCCATGCTTATTATGAAGCCCTGCCACCAACACTGCCCTTACTGCCTGCATCTCCCTGCTATCTTTAACTCCTCCTATACACCTCTATTATGTAGCTCTGCCACCAACACTGCCCTTACTGCCTGCATCTCCCCACTTAATTGATCCCCTTATACAATTCATACCACCTGTATCATCTACACCTTATCTGCCACCCTGACCGCACCCCTAGCAGCCTCCCCACTTAATTGATCCCCTTATCCATTCTTACCACCTGTATCATCTACACCCTATCTGCCACCCTGCTCGCACCTCTAGCAGCATCCCCACTTAATTGATCCCCTTATCCATTCTTACCACCTGTATCATCTACACCCTATCTGCACCTCCCCACTTAATTGATCCCCTTACCCATTCGTACCACCTGTATCATCTACACACTATCTGCACCTCCCCACTTAATTGATCCCCTTATCCATTCTTACCACCTTTATCATCTACACCCTACCTGCCACTCTCCCAGCCTGACCGCACCTATAGCAGACACCCCACTTAATTGATCCCCTTATCCATTCTTACCACTCGAATCATCTACACTCTATCTGCCACCCTACCCACACCTCTAGCGGCCTCCCCACTTAATTGATCCCCTTCTCCATGACAACTCTCTCCACACCCCTTATTATCTAACTTTTACCTATCATTCTGGAACCACCCCCACACTGACTGGATGATTGACACATTTATTGACTAACTTTTAACGATGCTTTGAGAAACACCCACCAAGCAAACCACTTACCTTTGACTCCAGGATTTCCACCTCACGACTTCCGGCAACCCTGCAGTTGCAAAGCGAGAGCTCTAACCACTGCACCACAGTAACTACAGATTAAGGGGACTTGGCAAAATGAATTCTTGACTTATCCACAGATCTGCAAGAAGCATGGGAGAATTAAGCACACCATTTATTGTTCTATAAATACAATAAAAAACGCCAGCTGAAACGAGACTTCACAGGGAATCGACCTGCAGAAACTGACGCTTCAAGAAGGCAGCCGCTAGCCCAAACTAATCGCATCTAGGAGCATGCCGACAAACACGACACTTGTCCTACCGCAACCCTGCAGCTGCAAAGCGACAGCTCTGGGTGACAGCGCAGAAAAAGGGCAGCACACTGCGTGAAAGATATTTGTCAAAGACAGATATGTAAAAATAAGTCACATGCCTCCTCTTTCATATGAACTACCGCATTCAGGATTGCTGGTAACTGGGGAGTAACTCATAAGTTTAGTTCGGTGCAAGCCATGCTTATGGCTAGATAGTTAAAAGTTATTGACTATCTTTTAACTATCCTTTGAGAAACACCCACCAAGAAAACCAAAGCAAAACACTTACCTTTGACTCCAGGATTTCCACCTCACAACTTCCAGCAGATCGGGATTCGAACCGGCAAACTTGCAGTTGCAAAGCGAGAGCTCTAACCACTGGACTGCAGTGACTACAGATGAAGGGGACCTGGCAAAATGAATTCTTGACTTATCCACAGATCTGCAAGAAGCATGGGAGAATTAAGCGCACCATTTATTGTTCTATAAATACATTAAAAAACGCCAGCCGAAACGAGACTTCACAGTGAATCGACCTGCAGAAACTGACGCTTCAAGAAGGCAGCTCTAACCGCTAGCCCAAACTAATCGCATCTGGGAGCATGCCGACTAACACGACACTTGTCCTACCGCAACCCTGCAGCTGCAAAGCGACAGCTCTGCGTGACAGATATGTATGTGGCGTGGCTGCTAGCGGTGCGGGCAAGGTGGGAGAGTGGCAGAAAGGGTGCAGATGATACAGGTGGTAAGAATGGATAAGGGGATCAATTAAGTGGCGTGGCTGCTAGCGGTGCGGGCATGGTGGGAGAGTGGCAGGTAAGGTGCAGATGATACAGGTGGTAGGAATGGATAAGGGGACCAATTAAGTGGGGAGGTGTAGATGATACAGGTGGTAAGAATGGATAAGGGGATCAATTAAGTGGGGAGGCTGCTAGAGGTGTGGCCAGGCTGGGAGAGTGGCAGATAGGGTGTAGATGATAAAGGTGGTAAAAATTGATAAGGGGATCAATTAAGTGGGGAGGCTGATAGGAGGAGTTAAAGATAGCAGTGCAGTTATGAGGAGAAAGTGGGGTCATGGTAGGTGGAGCTTTCAGGAGATCAGTTAGTGCTCATGGGTCAGAAGGAAAAAAAGAAGGGGTTTGAGGTTGGGAAGGTGACTTTTAACAACCATCTCCTTTTTTCTTTATTAACCTGGCCCCACCTTTTACTTCCACCAACTGATCCCTCCCACTCCACACTGTCACCTTCCATTCTAGCCTCACCTACTCAGAACCCTTCCTGCAACTCAGTCTCCTCCCCTGGCCTCACCTATTCAGAAGCCTCCCTGCCATGTTGTCTCCTCCCCTGACCTCAACTACTCAGGACCCTCCCTTCCACTCAGACTCCTCCCTTGGCCTCAACTACTCAGCACCTCCCTGCACCCTCTAGCGTCACCTACTCAGAAACCTCGCTGCCATGTGGTCTCCTCCCCCTGGCCTCAACTACTCAAGAGCTCCTTGGCACTCTGTCTCCTCCCCCTGGCCTCAACTACTCTGGACACTCCCTGCCACTCAGACTCCTCCCCTGGACTCAACTACACAGCACATCCCTGCCACTCTGTCTCTGCCCTCTAGCCTCACCTATTCAGAAACCTCTCTGCCATGTTGTCTCCTCACCCTGACCTCAACTACTCAGGACCCTCCCTTCCACTCAGACTCCTCCCCTGGCCTCAACTACACAGCACCTCCCTGCCACTCTGTCTGTGCCCTCTAGCCTCACCTACTCAGAAACCTCTCTGATATGTTGTCTCCTCCCCCTGGTCTCAACTACTCAGAAGCTCCTTGGCACTCTGTTGCCTCAACTACTCAGGACCCTCCTTGCCATTCAGTCACCTACCCTGGCCTCAACTACACAGACTCCTCCCTCCGCCTCACCTCTGTCACACTACCATAGTCTCCCAGTAGGAAGGATAGGGACAGGATTGTGCAGTGTAGTGAGGTGAACTTTGTGGCAACTAACTTATATATGTCAGTAGGGAGAGGGACATTTTTGTGGCAGATATACATATGAGACTACAGGACCCATGCACTTTTCCCAGGAGAGAAAGGTGCTTGCGGGATTTGAACCGCCGACCCAGCACTTGCTGGTCGATGCTGCTAACCACTGGGCCACAGCTGCTAGCCATAAGCATGGCGTGGCTGCTAGCGGTGCGGGCAAGGTGGGAGAGTGGCAGAAAGGGTGCAGATGATACAGGTGGTAAGAATGGATAAGGGGATCAATTAAGTGGGGAGGCTGCTAGAGGTGTGGGCATGGTGGGAGAGTGGCAGATAAGGTGTAGATGATACAGGTGGTAAGAATGGATAAGGGGATCAATTAAGTGGGGAGGCTGCTAGAGGTGTGGCCAGGCTGGAAGAATGGCAGATAGGGTGTAGATGATACAGGTGGTAAGAATGGATAAGGGGATTAATTAAGTGGGGAGGTGCAGATAGAGTGTAGATGATACAGGTGGTAAGAATGGATAAGGGGATCAATTAAGTGGCGTGGCTGCTAGCGGTGCGGGCAAGGTGGGAGAGTGGCAGAAAGGGTGCAGATGATACAGGTGGTAAGAATGGATAAGCGGATCAATTAAGTGGGGAGGTGTAGATGATACAGGTGGTAAGAATGGATAAGGGGATCAATTAAGTGGGGAGGCTGCTAGAGGTGTGGCCAGGCTGGGAGAGTGGCAGATAGGGTGTAGATGATAAAGGTGGTAAAAATTGATAAGGGGATCAATTAAGTGGGGAGGCTGATAGGAGGAGTTAAAGATAGCAGTGCAGTTATGAGGAGAAAGTGGGGTCACGGTAGGTGGAGCTTTCAGGAGATCAGTTAGTGCTCATGGGTCAGAAGGAAAAAAAGAAGGGGTTTGAGGTTGGGAAGGTGACTTTTAACAACCATCTCCTTTTTTCTTTATTAACCTGGCTCCACCTTTTACTTCCACCAACTGATCTCTCCCACTCCACACTGTCACCTTCCATTCTAGCCTCACCTACTCAGAACCCTTCCTGCAACTCAGTCTCCTCCCCTGGCCTCACCTATTCAGAAGCCTCCCTGCCATGTTGTCTCCTCCCCTGACCTCAACTACTCAGGACCCTCCCTTCCACTCAGACTCCTCCCTTGGCCTCAACTACTCAGCACCTCCCTGCACCCTCTAGCGTCACCTACTCAGAAACCTTGCTGCTATGTTGTCTCCTCCCCCTGGCCTCAACTACTCAAGAGCTCCTTGGCACTCTGTCTCCTCACCCTGACCTCAACTACTCAGGACCCTCCCTTCCACTCAGACTCCTCCCCTGGCCTCAACTACACAGCACCTTCCTGCCACTCTGTCTGCGCCCTCTAGTCTCACCTACTCAGAAACCTCTCTGATATGTTGTCTCCTCCCCCTGGTCTCAACTACTCAGAAGCTCCTTGGCACTCTGTTGCCTCAACTACTCAGGACCCTCCTTGCCATTCAGTCACCTACCCTGGCCTCAACTACACAGACTCCTCCCTCCGCCTCACCTCTGTCACACTACCATAGTCTCCCAGTAGGAAGGATAGGGACAGGATTGTGCAGTGATGTGAGGTGAACTTTGTGGCAACTAACTTATATATGTCAGTAGGGAGAGGGACATTTTTGTGGCAGATATACATATGAGACTACAGGACCCATGCACTTTTCCCAGGAGAGAAAGGTGCTTGCGGGATTTGAACCGCCAACCCAGCACTTGCTGGTCGATGCTGCTAACCACTGGGCCACAGCTGCTAGCCATAAGCATGGCCTGCACCGAACTAAACTTATAAGTTACTCCCCAGTTAACAGCAATCCTGAATGCGGTAGTTCATGGGAAAGAGGAGGCATGTAACCTATTTTTACATATCTGTCTTTGACAAATATCTTTCACGCAGTATGCTGCCCTTTTTCTGCGCTGTCAACCAGAGCTGTCGCTCTGCAGCTGCAGGGTTGCGGTAGGACAAGTGTCGTGTTTTTCGGCATGCTCCTAGATGCGATTAGTTTGGGCTAGCGGTTAGAGCTGCCTTCTTGAAGCGTCAGTTTCTTCAGCTCGATTCCCTGTGAAGTCTCGTTTCGGCTGGCGTTTTTTAATGTATTTATAGAACAATAAATGGTGCGCTTAATTCTCCCATGCTTCTTGCAGATCTGTGGATAAGTCAAGAATTCTTTTTGCCAGTTCCCCTCCGTCTGTAGTCACTGTGGTGCAGTGGTTTGAGCTCTCGCTTTGCTGCTGCAGGGTTGCTGGTTCGAAACCCAATCTGCTGGAAGTCGTGAGGTGGAAATCCTGGAGTCAAAGGTAAGTGTTTTGCTTGGGTGTTGTTGGTGGGTGTTTTTCTCGAAGGATAGTTAAAAGTTAGTCAATAACTTTTAACTATGTAGCCATAAGCATGGCCTGCACCGAACTAAACTTATGAGTTACTCCCCAGTTAACAGCAATCCTGAATGCGGTAGTTCATGGGAAAGAGGAGGCATGTGACTTATTTTAGCATATCTGTCTTTGACAAATATCTTTCACGCAGTGTGCTGCCTTTTTTCTGCGCTGTCACCCAGAGCTGTCGAATTGCAGCTGCAGGGTTGCGGTAGGACAAGTTTCGTGTTTGTCGGCATGCTCCTAGATGCGATTAGTTTGAGCTAGCGGTTCGAGCTGCCTTCTTGAAGCGTCAGTTTCTGCAGGTCGATTTCCTGTGAAGTCTCGTTTTGGGTGGCGTTTTTAATGTATTTATAGAACAATAAATGGTGCGCTTAATTCTCCCATGCTTCTTGCAGATCTGTGGATAAGTCAAGAATTCATTTTGCCAGGTCCCCTCCATCTGTGGTCACTGCGGTGCAGTGGTTAGAGCTCTCGCTTTGCCGGTTCGAATCCCGATCTAGTGGAAGTCGTGAGGTGGAAATCCTGGAGTCAAAGGTAAGTGGTTTGCTTGGTGTTTTTTTCTCGAAGCATAGTTAAAAGTTTGTTAATAAATGTGTCAGTCATCCAGTCAGTGTGGGGGTGGTTCCAGAATGATAGGTGAAAGTTAGTTAATGGGGGGCGTGGAGAGAGTTGTCATGGAGAAGGGGATCAATTAAGTGGGGAGGCCGCTAGAGGTGTGGGTAGGGTGGCAGATAGGGTGTAGATGATACAGGTGGTAAGAATGGATAAGGGGATTAATTAAGTGGGGAGGTGCAGATAGAGTGTAGATGATACAGGTGGTAAGAATGGATAAGGGGATCAATTAAGTGGCGTGGCTGCTAGCGGTGCGGGCAAGGTGGGAGAGTGGCAGAAAGGGTGCAGATGATACAGGTGGTAAGAATGGATAAGGGGATCAATTAAGTGGGGAGCCCGCTAGATGTGCGGGCAGGGTGGCAGATAGGGTGTAGATGATACTGGTGGTAAGAATGGATAAGGGGATCATTTAAGGGGGGAGGCTGATAGGAGGAGTTAAAGATAGCAGGGCAGTTATGAGGAGAAAGTGGGGTCACGGTAGGTGGAGCTTTCAGGAGATCAGTTAGTGCTCATGGGTCAGAAGGAAAAAAAGAAGGGGTTTGAGGTTGGGAAGGTGACTTTTAACAACCATCTCCTTTTTTCTTTATTAACCTGGCTCCACCTTTTACTTCCACTAACTGATTCCTCCCACTCCACACTTTCACCTTCCATTCTAGCCTCACCTACTCAGAACCCTTCCTGCAACTCAGTCTCCTCCCCTGGCCTCACCTATTCAGAAGCCTCTCTGCCGTGTTGTCTCCTCCTCTGACCTCAACTACTCAGGACCCTCCCTTCCACTCAGACTCCTCCCTTAGCCTCAACTACTCAGGACCCTCCCTGCCACTCCATCTCCAACCTCACCTGCTCAGTAACCTCTCTGCCATGTTGTCTCCTCCCCCTGGCCTCAACTGTTCAAGAGCTCCTTGGCACTCTGTCTCCTCCCCCTGGCCTCAACTACTCTGGACACTCCGTGCCTCTCAGACTCCTCCCCTGGACTCAACTGCACAGCACCTCCCTGCCACTCTGTCTCTGCCCTCTAGCCTCACCTCTTCAGAAACCTCTCTGCCATGTTGTCTCCTCACCCTGACCTCAACTACTCAGGACCCTCCCTTCCACTCAGACTCCTCCCTTGGCCTCAACTACTCATCACCTCCCTGCACCCTCTAGTGTCACCTACTCAGAAACCTTGCTGCCATGTTGTCTCCTCCCCCTGGCCTCAACTACTCAAGAGCTCCTTGGCACTCTGTCTCCTCCCCCTGGCCTCAACTACTCTGGACACTCCGTGCCTCTCAGACTCCTCCCCTGGACTCAACTGCACAGCACCTCCCTGCCACTCTGTCTCTGCCCTCTAGCCTCACCTCTTCAGAAACCTCTCTGCCATGTTGTCTCCTCACCCTGACCTCAACTACTCAGGACCCTCCCTTCCACTCAGACTCCTCCCCTGGCCTCAACTACTCAGCACCTCCCTGCCACTCTGTCTGCGCCCTCTAGCCTCACCTACTCAGAAACCTCTCTGATATGTTGTCTCCTCCCCCTGGTCTCAACTACTCAGAAGCTCCTTGGCACTCTGTTGCCTCAACTACTCAGGACCCTCCTTGCCATTCAGTCACCTACCCTGGCCTCAACTACACTAGTCTCCCAGTAGGAAGGATAGGGACAGGATTGTGCAGTGTAGTGAGGTGAACTTTGTGGCAACTAACTTATGTCAGTAGGGAGAGGGACATTTTTGTGGCAGATATACATATGAGACTACAGGACCCATGCACTTTTCCCAGGAGAGAAAGGTGCTTGCGGGATTTGAACCGCCGACCCAGCACTTGCTGGTCGATGCTGCTAACCACTGGGCCACAGCTGCTAGCCATAAGCATGGCCTGCACCGAACTAAACTTATAAGTTACTCCCCAGTTAACAGCAATCCTGAATGCGGTAGTTCATGGGAAAGAGGAGGCATGTGACCTATTTTTACATATCTGTCTTTGACAAATATCTTTCACGCAGTATGCTGCCCTTTTTCTGCGCTGTCAACCAGAGCTGTCGCTCTGCAGCTGCAGGGTTGCGGTAGGACAAGTGTCGTGTTTGTCGGCATGCTCCTAGATGCGATTAGTTTGGGCTAGCGGTTAGAGCTGCCTTCTTGAAGCGTCAGTTTCTTCAGGTCGATTCCCTGTGAAGTCTCGTTTTGGGTGACGTTTTTTTATGTATTTATAGAACAATAAATGGTGCGCTTCTTGCAGATCTGTGGATAAGTCAAGAATTCTTTTTGACAGGTCCCCTCCATCTGTAGTCACTGCGGTGCAGTGGTTAGAGCTCTCGCTTTGCAACTGCAGGGTTGCCGGTTCGAATCCCGATCTAGTGGAAGTCGTGAGGTGGAAATCCTGGAGTCAAAGGTAAGTGGTTTGCTTGGTGGTTGTTTCTCGAAGCATAGTTAAAAGTTAGTTAATAAATGTGTCAGTCATCCAGTCAGTGTGGGGGTGGTTCCAGAATGATCGGTGAAAGTTAGTTAATGGGGGGCGTGGAGAGAGTTGTCATGGAGAAGGGGATCAATTAAGTGGGGAGGCCGCTAGAGGTGTGGGTAGGGTGGCAGATAGGGTGTAGTTGGTACGGGTGGTAAGAATGGATAAGGGGATCAATTAAGTGGGGAGGTGCAGATAGAGTGTAGATGATACAGGTGGTAAGAATGGATAAGGGGATCAATTAAGTGGCGTGGCTGCTAGCGGTGCGGGCAAGGTGGGAGAGTGGCAAAAAGGGTGCAGATGATACAGGTGGTAAGAATGGATAAGGGGATCAATTAAGTGGGGAGCCCGCTAGATGTGCGGGCAGGGTGGCAGATAGGGTGTAGATGATACAGGTGGTAAGAATGGATAAGGGGATCAATTAAGTGGGGAGGCCGCTAGAGGTGCGGGCAGGGTGGCAGATAGGGTGTAGATGATACAGGTGGTAAGAATGGATAAGGGGATCAATTAAGTGGGGAGGTGTAGATGATACAGGTGGTAAGAATGGATAAGGGGATTAATCAAGTGGGGAGGAGTAGATGATAAAGGTGGTAAGAATGGATAAGGGGATCAATTAAGTGGGGAGGCTGCTAGAGGTGTGGCCAGGCTGGGAGAGTGGCAGATAGGGTGTAGATGATAAAGGTGGTAAAAATTGATAAGGGGATCAATTAAGTGGGGAGGCTGATAGGAGGAGTTAAAGATAGCAGGGCAGTTATGAGGAGAAAGTGGGGTCACGGTAGGCGGAGCTTTCAGGAGGACCGTTAGTGCTCATGGGTCAGAAGGAAAAAAAGAAGGGGTTTGAGATGGGAAGGTGACTTTTAACAACCATCTTGTTTTTTCTTTATTAACCTGGCTCCACCTTTTACTTCCACCAACTGATCCCTCCCACTCCACACTGTCACCTTCCATTCTAGCCTCACC
Organism: Discoglossus pictus; assembly: GCA_027410445.1. Taxonomy (NCBI): domain Eukaryota; kingdom Metazoa; phylum Chordata; class Amphibia; order Anura; family Alytidae; genus Discoglossus; species Discoglossus pictus. The sequence continues at coordinate 39,283,078 of CM050172.1, read as the reverse complement.
TACTCAGAACCCTTCCTGCAACTCAGTCTCCTCCCCAGGCCTCACCTATTCAGAAGCCTCTCTGCCATGTTGTCTCCTCCCCTGACCTCAACTACTCAGGACCCTCCCTTCCACTCAGACTCCTCCCTTGGCCTCAACTACTCATCACCTCACTGCACCCCCTAGCGTCACCTACTCAGAAACCTCACTGCCATGTTGTCTCCTCCCCCTGGCCTCAACTACTCAAGAGCTCCTTGGCACTCTGTCTCCTCCCCCTGGCCTCAACTACTCTGGACACTCCCTGCCACTCAGACTCCTCCCCTGGACTCAACTACACAGCACATCCCTGCCACTCTGTCTCTGCCCTCTAGCCTCACCTATTCAGAAACCTCTCTGTCATGTTGTCTCCTCACCCTGACCTCAACTACTCAGGACCCTCCCTTCCACTCAGACTCCTCCCCTGGCCTCAACTACACAGCACCTCCCTGCCACTCTGTCTGCGCCCTCTAGCCTCACCTACTCAGAAACCTCTCTGATATGTTGTCTCCTCCCCCTGGTCTCAACTACTCAGAAGCTCCTTGGCACTCTGTTGCCTCAACTACTCAGGACCCTCCTTGCCATTCAGTCACCTACCCTGGCCTCAACTACACAGACTCCTCCCTCCGCATCACCTCTGTCACACTACACTAGTCTCCCAGTAGGAAGGATAGGGACAGGATTGTGCAGTGAGGTGAACTTTGTGGCAACTAACTTATATATGTCAGTAGGGAGAGGGACATTTTTGTGGCAGATATACATATGAGACTACAGGACCCATGCACTTTTCCCAGGAGAGAAAGGTGCTTGCGGGATTTGAACCGCCGACCCAGCACTTGCTGGTCGATGCTGCTAACCACTGGGCCACAGCTGCTAGCCATAAGCATGGCCTGCACCGAACTAAACTTATAAGTTACTCCCCAGTTAACAGCAATCCTGAATGCGGTAGTTCATGGGAAAGAGGAGGCATGTGACCTATTTTTACATATCTGTCTTTGACAAATATCTTTCACGCAGTATGCTGCCCTTTTTCTGCGCTGTCAACCAGAGCTGTCGCTCTGCAGCTGCAGGGTTGCGGTAGGACAAGTGTCGTGTTTTTCGGCATGCTCCTAGATGCGATTAGTTTGGGCTAGCGGTTAGAGCTGCCTTCTTGAAGCGTCAGTTTCTTCAGCTCGATTCCCTGTGAAGTCTCGTTTCGGCTGGCGTTTTTTTATGTATTTATAGAACAATAAATGGTGCGCCTTATTCTCCCATGCTTCTTGCAGATCTGTGGATAAGTCAAGAATTCTTTTTGCCAGGTCCCCTCCATCTGTAGTCACTGCGGTGCAGTGGTTAGAGCTGTCGCTTTGCAACTGCAGGGTTGCCGGTTCGAATCCCGATCTGCTGGAGCTCGTGAGGTGGAAATCCTGGAGTCAACGGTAAGTGTTTTGCTTGGTGGTTGTTTCTCGAAGGATAGTTAAAAGTTAGTCAATAACTTTTAACTATCTAGCCATAAGCATGGCCTGCACCGAACTAAACTTATGAGTTACTCCCCAGTTAACTGCAATCCTGAATGCGGTAGTTCATGGGAAAGAGGAGGCATGTGACTTATTTTTACATATCTGTCTTTGACAAATATCTTTCACGCAGTATGCTGCCCTTTTTCTGCGCTGTCAACCAGAGCTGTCGCTCTGCAGCTGCAGGGTTGGGGTAGGACAAGTGTCGTGTTTTTCGGCATGCTCCTAGATGCGATTAGTTTGGGCTAGCGGTTAGAGCTGCCTTCTTGAAGCGTCAGTTTCTTCAGCTCGATTCCCTGTGAAGTCTCGTTTCGGCTGGCGTTTTTTAATGTATTTATAGAACAATAAATGGTGCGCCTTATTCTCCATGCTTCTTGCAGATCTGTGGATAAGTCAAGAATTCTTTTTGCCAGTTCCCCTCCATCTGTAGTCACTGCGGTGCAGTGGTTAGAGCTCTCGCTTTGCTGCTGCAGGGTTGCCGGTTCGAATCCCAATCTGCTGGAAGTCGTGAGGTGGAAATCCTGGAGTCAAAGGTAAGTGTTTTGCTTGGGTGTTGTTGGTGGGTGTTTTTCTCGAAGGATAGTTAAAAGTTAGTCAATAACTTTTAACTATGTAGCCATAAGCATGGCCTGCACCGAACTAAACTTATGAGTTACTCCCCAGTTAACTGCAATCCTGAATGCGGTAGTTCATGGGAAAGAGGAGGCATGTGACTTATTTTTACATATCTGTCTTTGACAAATATCTTTCACGCAGTGTGCTGCCCTTTTTCTGCGCTGTCACCCAGAGCTGTCGCTTTGCAGCTGCAGGGTTGCGGTAGGACAAGTGTCGTGTTAGTCGGCATGCTCCTAGATGCGATTAGTTTGAGCTAGCGGTTCGAGCTGCCTTCTTGAAGCGTCAGTTTCTGCAGGTCGATTCCCTGTGAAGTCTCGTTTTGGGTGACGTTTTTTTATGTATTTATAGAACAATAAATGGTGCGCTTAATTCTCCCATGCTTCTTGCAGATCTGTGGATAAGTCAAGAATTCTTTTTGCCAGGTCCCCTCCATCTGTAGTCACTGCGGTGCAGTGGTTAGAGCTCTCGCTTTGCAACTGCAGGGTTGCCGGTTCGAATCCCGATCTAGTGGAAGTCGTGAGGTGGAAATCCTGGAGTCAAAGGTAAGTGGTTTGCTTGGTGGTTGTTTCTCGAAGCATAGTTAAAAGTTAGTTAATAAATGTGTCAGTCATCCAGTCAGTGTGGGGGTGGTTCCAGAATGATCGGTGAAAGTTAGTTAATGGGGGGCGTGGAGAGAGTTGTCATGGAGAAGGGGATCAATTAAGTGGGGAGGCCGCTAGAGGTGTGGGTAGGGTGGCAGATAGGGTGTAGTTGGTACGGGTGGTAAGAATGGATAAGGGGATCAATTAAGTGGGGAGGTGCAGATAGAGTGTAGATGATACAGGTGGTAAGAATGGATAAGGGGATCAATTAAGTGGCGTGGCTGCTAGCGGTGCGGGCAAGGTGGGAGAGTGGCAGAAAGGGTGCAGATGATACAGGTGGTAAGAATGGATAAGGGGATCAATTAAGTGGGGAGCCTGCTAGAGGTGCGGGCAGGGTGGCAGATAGGGTGTAGATGATACAGGTGGTAAGAATGGATAAGGGGATCAATTAAGTGGGGAGGCCGCTAGAGGTGCGGGCAGGGTGGCAGATAGGGTGTAGATGATACAGGTGGTAAGAATGGATAAGGGGATCAATTAAGTGGGGAGGTGTAGATGATACAGGTGGTAAGAATGGATAAGGGGATCAATCAAGTGGGGAGGAGTAGATGATAAAGGTGGTAAGAATGGATAAGGGGATCAATTAAGTGGGGAGGCTGCTAGAGGTGTGGCCAGGCTGGGAGAGTGGCAGATAGGGTGTAGATGATAAAGGTGGTAAAAATTGATAAGGGGATCAATTAAGTGGGGAGGCTGATAGGAGGAGTTAAAGATAGCAGGGCAGTTATGAGGAGAAAGTGGGGTCACGGTAGGCGGAGCTTTCAGGAGAACCGTTAGTGCTCATGGGTCAGAAGGAAAAAAAGAAGGAGTTTGAGGTTGGGAAGGTGACTTTTAACAACCATCTTGTTTTTTCTTTATTAACCTGGCTCCACCTTTTACTTCCACCAACTGATCCCTCCCACTCCACACTGTCACCTTCCATTCTAGCCTCACCTACTCAGAACCCTTCCTGCAACTCAGTCTCTTCCCCAGGCCTCACCTATTCAGAAGCCTCTCTGCCATGTTGTCTCCTCCCCTGACCTCAACTACTCAGGACCCTCCCTTCCACTCAGACTCCTCCCTTGGCCTCAACTACTCATCACCTCCCTGCACCCCCTAGCGTCACCTACTCAGAAACCTCACTGCCATGTTGTCTCCTCCCCCTGGCCTCAACTACTCAAGAGCTCCTTGGCACTCTGTCTCCTCCCCCTGGCCTCAACTACTCTGGACACTCCCTGCCACTCAGACTCCTCCCCTGGACTCAACTACACAGCACCTTCCTGCCACTCTGTCTCTGCCCTCTAGCCTCACCTATTCAGAAACCTCTCTGCCATGTTGTCTCCTCAGCCTGACCTCAACTACTCAGGACCCTCCCTTCCACTCAGACTCCTCCCCTGGCCTCAACTACTCAGCACCTCCCTGCCTCTCTGTCTGCGCCCTCTAGCCTCACCTACTCAGAAACCTCTCTGATATGTTGTCTCCTCCCCCTGGTCTCAACTACTCAGAAGCTCCTTGGCACTCTGTTGCCTCAACTACTCAGGACCCTCCTTGCCATTCAGTCACCTACCCTGGCCTCAACTACACAGACTCCTCCCTCCGCATCACCTCTGTCACACTACACTAGTCTCCCAGTAGGAAGGATAGGGACAGGATTGTGCAGTGAGGTGAACTTTGTGGCAACTAACTTATATATGTCAGTAGGGAGAGGGACATTTTTGTGGCAGATATACATATGAGACTACAGGACCCATGCACTTTTCCCAGGAGAGAAAGGTGCTTGCGGGATTTGAACCGCCGACCCAGCACTTGCTGGTCGATGCTGCTAACCACTGGGCCACAGCTGCTAGCCATAAGCATGGCCTGCACCGAACTAAACTTATAAGTTACTCCCCAGTTAACAGCAATCCTGAATGCGGTAGTTCATGGGAAAGAGGAGGCATGTGACCTATTTTTACATATCTGTCTTTGACAAATATCTTTCACGCAGTATGCTGCCCTTTTTCTGCGCTGTCAACCAGAGCTGTCGCTCTGCAGCTGCAGGGTTGCGGTAGGACAAGTGTCGTGTTTTTCGGCATGCTCCTAGATGCGATTAGTTTGGGCTAGCGGTTAGAGCTGCCTTCTTGAAGCGTCAGTTTCTTCAGCTCGATTCCCTGTGAAGTCTCGTTTCGGCTGGCGTTTTTTTATGTATTTATAGAACAATAAATGGTGCGCCTTATTCTCCCATGCTTCTTGCAGATCTGTGGATAAGTCAAGAATTCTTTTTGCCAGGTCCCCTCCATCTGTAGTCACTGCGGTGCAGTGGTTAGAGCTGTCGCTTTGCAACTGCAGGGTTGCCGGTTCGAATCCCAATCTGCTGGAAGTCGTGAGGTGGAAATCCTGGAGTCAACGGTAAGTGTTTTGCTTGGTGGTTGTTTCTCGAAGGATAGTTAAAAGTTAGTCAATAACTTTTAACTATCTAGCCATAAGCATGGCCTGCACCGAACTAAACTTATGAGTTACTCCCCAGTTAACTGCAATCCTGAATGCGGTAGTTCATGGGAAAGAGGAGGCATGTGACTTATTTTTACATATCTGTCTTTGACAAATATCTTTCACGCAGTATGCTGCCCTTTTTCTGCGCTGTCAACCAGAGCTGTCGCTCTGCAGCTGCAGGGTTGGGGTAGGACAAGTGTCGTGTTTTTCGGCATGCTCCTAGATGCGATTAGTTTGGGCTAGCGGTTAGAGCTGCCTTCTTGAAGCGTCAGTTTCTTCAGCTCGATTCCCTGTGAAGTCTTGTTTCGGCTGGCGTTTTTTAATGTATTTATAGAACAATAAATGGTGCGCCTTATTCTCCCATGCTTCTTGCAGATCTGTGGATAAGTCAAGAATTCTTTTTGCCAGTTCCCCTCCATCTGTAGTCACTGCGGTGCAGTGGTTAGAGCTCTCGCTTTGCTGCTGCAGGGTTGCCGGTTCGAATCCCAATCTGCTGGAAGTCGTGAGGTGGAAATCCTGGAGTCAAAGGTAAGTGTTTTGCTTGGGTGTTGTTGGTGGGTGTTTTTCTCGAAGGATAGTTAAAAGTTAGTCAATAACTTTTAACTATGTAGCCATAAGCATGGCCTGCACCGAACTAAACTTATGAGTTACTCCCCAGTTAACTGCAATCCTGAATGCGGTAGTTCATGGGAAAGAGGAGGCATGTGACTTATTTTTACATATCTGTCTTTGACAAATATCTTTCACGCAGTGTGCTGCCCTTTTTCTGCGCTGTCACCCAGAGCTGTCGCTTTGCAGCTGCAGGGTTGCGGTAGGACAAGTGTCGTGTTAGTCGGCATGCTCCTAGATGCGATTAGTTTGAGCTAGCGGTTCGAGCTGCCTTCTTGAAGCGTCAGTTTCTGCAGGTCGATTCCCTGTGAAGTCTCGTTTTGGGTGACGTTTTTTTATGTATTTATAGAACAATAAATGGTGCGCTTCTTGCAGATCTGTGGATAAGTCAAGAATTCTTTTTGCCAGGTCCCCTCCATCTGTAGTCACTGCGGTGCAGTGGTTAGAGCTCTCGCTTTGCAACTGCAGGGTTGCCGGTTCGAATCCCGATCTAGTGGAAGTCGTGAGGTGGAAATCCTGGAGTCAAAGGTAAGTGGTTTGCTTGGTGGTTGTTTCTCGAAGCATAGTTAAAAGTTAGTTAATAAATGTGTCAGTCATCCAGTCAGTGTGGGGGTGGTTCCAGAATGATCGGTGAAAGTTAGTTAATGGGGGGTGTGGAGAGAGTTGTCATGGAGAAGGGGATCAATTAAGTGGGGAGGCCGCTAGAGGTGTGGGTAGGGTGGCAGATAGGGTGTAGTTGGTACGGGTGGTACGAATGGATAAGGGGATCAATTAAGTGGTGTGGCCAGGCTGGAAGAATGGCAGATAGGGTGTAGATGATACGGGTGGTAAGAATGGATAAGGGGATCAATTAAGTCGGGAGGTGCAGATAGAGTGTAGATGATACAGGTGGTAAGAATGGATAAGGGGATCAATTAAGTGGCGTGGCTGCTAGCGGTGCGGGCAAGGTGGGAGAGTGGCAGAAAGGGTGCAGATGATACAGGTGGTAAGAATGGATAAGGGGATCAATTAAGTGGGGAGCCCGCTAGAGGTGCGGGCAGGGTGGCAGATAGGGTGTAGATGATACAGGTGGTAAGAATGGATAAGGGGATCAATTAAGTGGGGAGGCCGCTAGAGGTGCGGGCAGGGTGGCAGATAGGGTGTAGATGATACAGGTGGTAAGAATGGATAAGGGGATCAATTAAGTGGGGAGGTGTAGATGATACAGGTGGTAAGAATGGATAAGGGGATTAATCAAGTGGGGAGGAGTAGATGATAAAGGTGGTAAGAATGGATAAGGGGATCAATTAAGTGGGGAGGCTGCTAGAGGTGTGGCCAGGCTGGGAGAGTGGCAGATAGGGTGTAGATGATAAAGGTGGTAAAAATTGATAACCGGATCAATTAAGTGGGGAGGCTGATAGGAGGAGTTAAAGATAGCAGGGCAGTTATGAGGAGAAAGTGGGGTCACGGTAGGCGGAGCTTTCAGGAGGACCGTTAGTGCTCATGGGTCAGAAGGAAAAAAAGAAGGGGTTTGAGGTTGGGAAGGTGACTTTTAACAACCATCTTGTTTTTTCTTTATTAACCTGTCTCCACCTTTTACTTCCACCAACTGATCCCTCCCACTCCACACTGTCACCTTCCATTCTAGCCTCACCTACTCAGAACCCTTCCTGCAACTCAGTCTCTTCCCCAGGCCTCACCTATTCAGAAGCCTCTCTGCCATGTTGTCTCCTCCCCTGACCTCAACTACTCAGGACCCTCCCTTCCACTCAGACTCCTCCCTTGGCCTCAACTACTCATCACCTCCCTGCACCCCCTAGCGTCACCTACTCAGAAACCTCACTGCCATGTTGTCTCCTCCCCCTGGCCTCAACTACTCAAGAGCTCCTTGGCACTCTGTCTCCTCCCCCTGGCCTCAACTACTCTGGACACTCCCTGCCACTCAGACTCCTCCCCTGGACTCAACTACACAGCACCTTCCTGCCACTCTGTCTCTGCCCTCTAGCCTCACCTATTCAGAAACCTCTCTGCCATGTTGTCTCCTCAGCCTGACCTCAACTACTCAGGACCCTCCCTTCCACTCAGACTCCTCCCCTGGCCTCAACTACTCAGCACCTCCCTGCGCCCTCTAGTCTCACCTACTCAGAAACCTCTCTGATATGTTGTCTCCTCCCCCTGGTCTCAACTACTCAGAAGCTCCTTGGCACTCTGTTGCCTCAACTACTCAGGACCCTCCTTGCCATTCAGTCACCTACCCTGGCCTCAACTACACAGACTCCTCCCTCCGCATCACCTCTGTCACACTACACTAGTCTCCCAGTAGGAAGGATAGGGACAGGATTGTGCAGTGAGGTGAACTTTGTGGCAACTAACTTATATATGTCAGTAGGGAGAGGGACATTTTTGTGGCAGATATACATATGAGACTACAGGACCCATGCACTTTTCCCAGGAGAGAAAGGTGCTTGCGGGATTTGAACCGCCGACCCAGCACTTGCTGGTCGATGCTGCTAACCACTGGGCCACAGCTGCTAGCCATAAGCATGGCCTGCACCGAACTAAACTTATAAGTTACTCCCCAGTTAACAGCAATCCTGAATGCGGTAGTTCATGGGAAAGAGGAGGCATGTGACCTATTTTTACATATCTGTCTTTGACAAATATCTTTCACGCAGTATGCTGCCCTTTTTCTGCGCTGTCAACCAGAGCTGTCGCTCTGCAGCTGCAGGGTTGCGGTAGGACAAGTGTCGTGTTTTTCGGCATGCTCCTAGATGCGATTAGTTTGGGCTAGCGGTTAGAGCTGCCTTCTTGAAGCGTCAGTTTCTTCAGCTCGATTCCCTGTGAAGTCTCGTTTCGGCTGGCGTTTTTTTTATGTATTTATAGAACAATAAATGGTGCGCCTTATTCTCCCATGCTTCTTGCAGATCTGTGGATAAGTCAAGAATTCTTTTTGCCAGGTCCCCTCCATCTGTAGTCACTGCGGTGCAGTGGTTAGAGCTGTCGCTTTGCAACTGCAGGGTTGCCGGTTCGAATCCCGATCTGCTGGAGCTCGTGAGGTGGAAATCCTGGAGTCAACGGTAAGTGTTTTGCTTGGTGGTTGTTTCTCGAAGGATAGTTAAAAGTTAGTCAATAACTTTTAACTATCTAGCCATAAGCATGGCCTGCACCGAACTAAACTTATGAGTTACTCCCCAGTTAACTGCAATCCTGAATGCGGTAGTTCATGGGAAAGAGGAGGCATGTGACTTATTTTTACATATCTGTCTTTGACAAATATCTTTCACGCAGTATGCTGCCCTTTTTCTGCGCTGTCAACCAGAGCTGTCGCTCTGCAGCTGCAGGGTTGGGGTAGGACAAGTGTCGTGTTTTTCGGCATGCTCCTAGATGCGATTAGTTTGGGCTAGCGGTTAGAGCTGCCTTCTTGAAGCGTCAGTTTCTTCAGCTCGATTCCCTGTGAAGTCTTGTTTCGGCTGGCGTTTTTTAATGTATTTATAGAACAATAAATGGTGCGCCTTATTCTCCCATGCTTCTTGCAGATCTGTGGATAAGTCAAGAATTCTTTTTGCCAGTTCCCCTCCGTCTGTAGTCACTGTGGTGCAGTGGTTCGAGCTCTCGCTTTGCTGCTGCAGGGTTGCCGGTTCGAATCCCAATCTGCTGGAAGTCGTGAGGTGGAAATCCTGGAGTCAAAGGTAAGTGTTTTGCTTGGGTGTTGTTGGTGGGTGTTTTTCTCGAAGGATAGTTAAAAGTTAGTCAATAACTTTTAACTATGTAGCCATAAGCATGGCCTGCACCGAACTAAACTTATGAGTTACTCCCCAGTTAACAGCAATCCTGAATGCGGTAGTTCATGGGAAAGAGGAGGCATGTGACTTATTTTAGCATATCTGTCTTTGACAAATATCTTTCACGCAGTGTGCTGCCTTTTTTCTGCGCTGTCACCCAGAGCTGTCGAATTGCAGCTGCAGGGTTGCGGTAGGACAAGTGTCGTGTTTGTCGGCATGCTCCTAGATGCGATTAGTTTGAGCTAGCGGTTCGAGCTGCCTTCTTGAAGCGTCAGTTTCTGCAGGTCGATTCCCTGTGAAGTCTCGTTTTGGGTGGCGTTTTTTTATGTATTTATAGAACAATAAATGGTGCGCTTAATTCTCCCATGCTTCTTGCAGATCTGTGGATAAGTCAAGAATTCTTTTTGCCAGGTCCCCTCCATCTGTAGTCACTGCGGTGCAGTGGTTAGAGCTGTCGCTTTGCAACTGCAGGGTTGCCGGTTCGAATCCCGATCTGCTGGAGCTCGTGAGGTGGAAATCCTGGAGTCAACGGTAAGTGTTTTGCTTGGTGGTTGTTTCTCGAAGGATAGTTAAAAGTTAGTCAATAACTTTTAACTATCTAGCCATAAGCATGGCCTGCACCGAACTAAACTTATGAGTTACTCCCCAGTTAACTGCAATCCTGAATGCGGTAGTTCATGGGAAAGAGGAGGCATGTGACTTATTTTTACATATCTGTCTTTGACAAATATCTTTCACGCAGTGTGCTGCCCTTTTTCTGCGCTGTCACCCAGAGCTGTCGCTTTGCAGCTGCAGGGTTGCGGTAGGACAAGTGTCGTGTTTTTCGGCATGCTCCTAGATGCGATTAGTTTGGGCTAGCGGTTAGAGCTGCCTTCTTGAAGCGTCAGTTTCTTCAGCTCGATTCCCTGTGAAGTCTCGTTTCGACTGGCGTTTTTTAATGTATTTATAGAACAATAAATGGTGCGCCTTATTCTCCCATGCTTCTTGCAGATCTGTGGATAAGTCAAGAATTCTTTTTGCCAGTTCCCCTCCATCTGTAGTCACTGCGGTGCAGTGGTTAGAGCTCTCGCTTTGCTGCTGCAGGGTTGCCGGTTCAAATCCCAATCTGCTGGAAGTCGTGAGGTGGAAATCCTGGAGTCAAAGGTAAGTGTTTTGCTTGGGTGTTGTTGGTGGGTGTTTTTTCTCGAAGGATAGTTAAAAGTTAGTCAATAACTTTTAACTATGTAGCCATAAGCATGGCCTGCACCGAACTAAACTTATGAGTTACTCCCCAGTTAACTGCAATCCTGAATGCGGTAGTTCATGGGAAAGAGGAGGCATGTGACTTATTTTTACATATCTGTCTTTGACAAATATCTTTCACGCAGTGTGCTGCCCTTTTTCTGCGCTGTCACCCAGAGCTGTCGCTTTGCAGCTGCAGGGTTGCGGTAGGACAAGTGTCGTGTTAGTCGGCATGCTCCTAGATGCGATTAGTTTGAGCTAGCGGTTCGAGCTGCCTTCTTGAAGCGTCAGTTTCTGCAGGTCGATTCCCTGTGAAGTCTCGTTTTGGGTGACGTTTTTTTATGTATTTATAGAACAATAAATGGTGCGCTTAATTCTCCCAATTAAGTGGGGAGGTGTAGATGATACAGGTGGTAAGAATGGATAAGGGGATTAATCAAGTGGGGAGGAGTAGATGATAAAGGTGGTAAGAATGGATAAGGGGATCAATTAAGTGGGGAGGCTGCTAGAGGTGTGGCCAGGCTGGGAGAGTGGCAGATAGGGTGTAGATGATAAAGGTGGTAAAAATTGATAAGGGGATCAATTAAGTGGGGAGGCTGATAGGAGGAGTTAAAGATAGCAGGGCAGTTATGAGGAGAAAGTGGGGTCACGGTAGGCGGAGCTTTCAGGAGGACCGTTAGTGCTCATGGGTCAGAAGGAAAAAAAGAATGGGTTTGAGGTTGGGAAGGTGACTTTTAACAACCATCTTGTTTTTTCTTTATTAACCTGGCTCCACCTTTTACTTCCACCAACTGATCCCTCCCACTCCACACTGTCACCTTCCATTCTAGCCTCACCTACTCAGAACCCTTCCTGCAACTCAGTCTCCTCCCCAGGCCTCACCTATTCAGAAGCCTCTCTGCCATGTTGTCTCCTCCCCTGACCTCAACTACTCAGGACCCTCCCTTCCACTCAGACTCCTCCCTTGGCCTCAACTACTCATCACCTCCCTGCACCCCCTAGCGTCACCTACTCAGAAACCTCACTGCCATGTTGTCTCCTCCCCCTGGCCTCAACTACTCAAGAGCTCCTTGGCACTCTGTCTCCTCCCCCTGGCCTCAACTACTCTGGACACTCCCTGCCACTCAGACTCCTCCCCTGGACTCAACTACACAGCACCTTCCTGCCACTCTGTCTCTGCCCTCTAGCCTCACCTATTCAGAAACCTCTCTGCCATGTTGTCTCCTCAGCCTGACCTCAACTACTCAGGACCCTCCCTTCCACTCAGACTCCTCCCCTGGCCTCAACTACTCAGCACCTCCCTGCCTCTCTGTCTGCGCCCTCTAGCCTCACCTACTCAGAAACCTCTCTGATATGTTGTCTCCTCCCCCTGGTCTCAACTACTCAGAAGCTCCTTGGCACTCTGTTGCCTCAACTACTCAGGACCCTCCTTGCCATTCAGTCACCTACCCTGGCCTCAACTACACAGACTCCTCCCTCCGCATCACCTCTGTCACACTACACTAGTCTCCCAGTAGGAAGGATAGGGACAGGATTGTGCAGTGAGGTGAACTTTGTGGCAACTAACTTATATATGTCAGTAGGGAGAGGGACATTTTTGTGGCAGATATACATATGAGACTACAGGACCCATGCACTTTTCCCAGGAGAGAAAGGTGCTTGCGGGATTTGAACCGCCGACCCAGCACTTTTTTTTGCTTGGTGGTTGTTTCTCGAAGGATAGTTAAAAGTTAGTCAATAACTTTTAACTATGTAGCCATAAGCATGGCCTGCACCGAACTAAACTTATGAGTTACTCCCCAGTTAACTGTAATCCTGAATGCGGTAGTTCATGGGAAAGAGGAGGCATGTGACTTATTTTTACATATCTGTCTTTGACAAATATCTTTCACGCAGTATGCTGCCCTTTTTCTGCGCTGTCAACCAGAGCTGTCGCTCTGCAGCTGCAGGGTTGGGGTAGGACAAGTGTCGTGTTTTTCGGCATGCTCCTAGATGCGATTAGTTTGGGCTAGCGGTTAGAGCTGCCTTCTTGAAGCGTCAGTTTCTTCAGCTCGATTCCCTGTGAAGTCTTGTTTCGGCTGGCGTTTTTTAATGTATTTATAGAACAATAAATGGTGCGCCTTATTCTCCCATGCTTCTTGCAGATCTGTGGATAAGTCAAGAATTCTTTTTGCCAGTTCCCCTCCATCTGTAGTCACTGCGGTGCAGTGGTTAGATCTCTCGCTTTGCTGCTGCAGGTTTGCCGGTTCGAATCCCAATCTGCTGGAAGTCGTGAGGTGGAAATCCTGGAGTCAAAGGTAAGTGTTTTGCTTGGGTGTTGTTGGTGGGTGTTTTTCTCGAAGGATAGTTAAAAGTTAGTCAATAACTTTTAACTATGTAGCCATAAGCATGGCCTGCACCGAACTAAACTTATGAGTTACTCCCCAGTTAACTGCAATCCTGAATGCGGTAGTTCATGGGAAAGAGGAGGCATGTGACTTATTTTTACATATCTGTCTTTGACAAATATCTTTCACGCAGTGTGCTTCCCTTTTTCTGCGCTGTCACCCAGAGCTGTCGCTTTGCAGCTGCAGGGTTGCGGTAGGACAAGTGTCGTGTTAGTCGGCATGCTCCTAGATGCGATTAGTTTGAGCTAGCGGTTCGAGCTGCCTTCTTGAAGCGTCAGTTTCTGCAGGTCGATTCCCTGTGAAGTCTCGTTTTGGGTGACGTTTTTTTATGTATTTATAGAACAATAAATGGTGCGCTTAATTCTCCCATGCTTCTTGCAGATCTGTGGATAAGTCAAGAATTCTTTTTGCCAGGTCCCCTCCATCTGTAGTCACTGCGGTGCAGTGGTTAGAGCTCTCGCTTTGCAACTGCAGGGTTGCCGGTTCGAATCCCGATCTAGTGGAAGTCGTGAGGTGGAAATCCTGGAGTCAAAGGTAAGTGGTTTGCTTGGTGGTTGTTTCTCGAAGCATAGTTAAAAGTTAGTTAATAAATTTGTCAGTCATCCAGTCAGTGTGGGGGTGGTTCCAGAATGATAGGTGAAAGTTAGTTAATGGGGGGCGTGGAGAGAGTTGTCATGGAGAAGGGGATCAATTAAGTGGGGAGGCCGCTAGAGGTGTGGGTAGGGTGGCAGATAGGTTGTAGTTTGTACGGGTGGTACGAATGGATAAGGAGATCAATTAAGTGGTGTGGCCAGGCTGGAAGAATGGCAGATAGGGTGTAGATGATACAGGTGGTAAGAATGGATAAGGGGATCAATTAAGTGGGGAGGTGCAGATAGAGTGAAGATGATACAGGTGGTAAGAATGGATAAGGGGATCAATTAAGTGGCGTGGCTGCTAGCGGTGGGAGAGTGGCAGAAAGGCTGCAGATGATACAGGTGGTAAGAATGGATCAGGGGATCAATTAAGTGGGGAAGCCGCTAGAGGTGCGGGCAGGGTGGCAGATAGGGTGTAGATGATACAGGTGGTAAGAATGGATAAGGGGATCAATTAAGTGCGGAGGCCGCTAGAGGTGCGGGCAGGGTGGCAGATAGGGTGTGGATGATACAGGTGGTAAGAATGGATAAGGGGATCAATTAAGTGGGGAGGTGTAGATGATACAGGTGGTAAGAATGGATAAGGGGATTAATCAAGTGGGGAGGAGTAGATGATAAAGGTGGTAAGAATGGATAAGGGGATCAATTAAGTGGGGAGGCTGCTAGAGGTGTGGCCAGGCTGGGAGAGTGGCAGATAGGGTGTAGATGATAAAGGTGGTAAAAATTGATAAGGGGATCAATTAAGTGGGGAGGTGCAGATAGAGTGTAGATGATACAGGTGGTAAGAATGGATAAGGGGATCAATTAAGTGGCGTGGCTGCTAGCGGTGCGGGCAAGGTGGGAGAGTGGCAGAAAGGGTGCAGATGATACAGGTGGTAAGAATGGATAAGGGGATCAATTAAGTGGGGAGGCCGCTAGAGGTGCGGGCAGGGTGGCAGATAGGGTGTAGATGATACAGGTGGTAAGAATGGATAAGGGGATCAATCAAGTGGGGAGGAGTAGATGATAAAGGTGGTAAGAATGGATAAGGGGATCAATTAAGTGGGGAGGCTGCTAGAGGTGTGGCCAGGCTGGGAGAGTGGCAGATAGGGTGTAGATGATAAAGGTGGTAAAAATTGATAAGGGGATCAATTAAGTGGGGAGGCTGATAGGAGGAGTTAAAGATAGCAGGGCAGTTATGAGGAGAAAGTGGGGTCATGGTAGGCGGAGCTTTCAGGAGGACCGTTAGTGCTCATGGGTCAGAAGGAAAAAAAGAAGGGGTTTGAGGTTGGGAAGGTGACTTTTAACAACCATCTTGTTTTTTTCTTTATTAACCTGTCTCCACCTTTTACTTCCACCAACTGATCCCTCCCACTCCACACTGTCACCTTCCATTCTAGCCTCACCTACTCAGAACCCTTCCTGCAACTCAGTCTCTTCCCCAGGCCTCACCTATTCAGAAGCCTCTCTGCCATGTTGTCTCCTCCCCTGACCTCAACTACTCAGGACCCTCCCTTCCACTCAGACTCCTCCCTTGGCCTCAACTACTCATCACCTCCCTGCACCCCCTAGCGTCACCTACTCAGAAACCTCACTGCCATGTTGTCTCCTCCCCCTGGCCTCAACTACTCAAGAGCTCCTTGGCACTCTGTCTCCTCCCCCTGGCCTCAACTACTCTGGACACTCCCTGCCACTCAGACTCCTCCCCTGGACTCAACTACACAGCACCTTCCTGCCACTCTGTCTCTGCCCTCTAGCCTCACCTATTCAGAAACCTCTCTGCCATGTTGTCTCCTCAGCCTGACCTCAACTACTCAGGACCCTCCCTTCCACTCAGACTCCTCCCCTGGCCTCAACTACTCAGCACCTCCCTGCCTCTCTGTCTGCACCCTCTAGTCTCACCTACTCAGAAACCTCTCTGATATGTTGTCTCCTCCCCCTGGTCTCAACTACTCAGAAGCTCCTTGGCACTCTGTTGCCTCAACTACTCAGGACCCTCCTTGCCATTCAGTCACCTACCCTGGCCTCAACTACACAGACTCCTCCCTCCGCATCACCTCTGTCACACTACACTAGTCTCCCAGTAGGAAGGATAGGGACAGGATTGTGCAGTGAGGTGAACTTTGTGGCAACTAACTTATATATGTCAGTAGGGAGAGGGACATTTTTGTGGCAGATATACATATGAGACTACAGGACCCATGCACTTTTCCCAGGAGAGAAAGGTGCTTGCGGGATTTGAACCGCCGACCCAGCACTTGCTGGTCGATGCTGCTAACCACTGGGCCACAGCTGCTAGCCATAAGCATGGCCTGCACCGAACTAAACTTATAAGTTACTCCCCAGTTAACAGCAATCCTGAATGCGGTAGTTCATGGGAAAGAGGAGGCATGTGACCTATTTTTACATATCTGTCTTTGACAAATATCTTTCACGCAGTATGCTGCCCTTTTTCTGCGCTGTCAACCAGAGCTGTCGCTCTGCAGCTGCAGGGTTGCGGTAGGACAAGTGTCGTGTTTTTCGGCATGCTCCTAGATGCGATTAGTTTGGGCTAGCGGTTAGAGCTGCCTTCTTGAAGCGTCAGTTTCTTCAGCTCGATTCCCTGTGAAGTCTCGTTTCGGCTGGCGTTTTTTTATGTATTTATAGAACAATAAATGGTGCGCCTTATTCTCCCATGCTTCTTGCAGATCTGTGGATAAGTCAAGAATTCTTTTTGCCAGGTCCCCTCCATCTGTAGTCACTGCGGTGCAGTGGTTAGAGCTGTCGCTTTGCAACTGCAGGGTTGCCGGTTCGAATCCCGATCTGCTGGAGCTCGTGAGGTGGAAATCCTGGAGTCAACGGTAAGTGTTTTGCTTGGTGGTTGTTTCTCGAAGGATAGTTAAAAGTTAGTCAATAACTTTTAACTATCTAGCCATAAGCATGGCCTGCACCGAACTAAACTTATGAGTTACTCCCCAGTTAACTGCAATCCTGAATGCGGTAGTTCATGGGAAAGAGGAGGCATGTGACTTATTTTTACATATCTGTCTTTGACAAATATCTTTCACGCAGTATGCTGCCCTTTTTCTGCGCTGTCAACCAGAGCTGTCGCTCTGCAGCTGCAGGGTTGGGGTAGGACAAGTGTCGTGTTTTTCGGCATGCTCCTAGATGCGATTAGTTTGGGCTAGCGGTTAGAGCTGCCTTCTTGAAGCGTCAGTTTCTTCAGCTCGATTCCCTGTGAAGTCTTGTTTCGGCTGGCGTTTTTTAATGTATTTATAGAACAATAAATGGTGCGCCTTATTCTCCCATGCTTCTTGCAGATCTGTGGATAAGTCAAGAATTCTTTTTGCCAGTTCCCCTCCATCTGTAGTCACTGCGGTGCAGTGGTTAGAGCTCTCGCTTTGCTGCTGCAGGGTTGCCGGTTCGAATCCCAATCTGCTGGAAGTCGTGAGGTGGAAATCCTGGAGTCAAAGGTAAGTGTTTTGCTTGGGTGTTGTTGGTGGGTGTTTTTCTCGAAGGATAGTTAAAAGTTAGTCAATAACTTTTAACTATGTAGCCATAAGCATGGCCTGCACCGAACTAAACTTATGAGTTACTCCCCAGTTAACTGCAATCCTGAATGCGGTAGTTCATGGGAAAGAGGAGGCATGTGACTTATTTTTACATATCTGTCTTTGACAAATATCTTTCACGCAGTGTGCTGCCCTTTTTCTGCGCTGTCACCCAGAGCTGTCGCTTTGCAGCTGCAGGGTTGCGGTAGGACAAGTGTCGTGTTAGTCGGCATGCTCCTAGATGCGATTAGTTTGAGCTAGCGGTTCGAGCTGCCTTCTTGAAGCGTCAGTTTCTGCAGGTCGATTCCCTGTGAAGTCTCGTTTTGGGTGACGTTTTTTTATGTATTTATAGAACAATAAATGGTGCGCTTAATTCTCCCATGCTTCTTGCAGATCTGTGGATAAGTCAAGAATTCTTTTTGCCAGGTCCCCTCCATCTGTAGTCACTGCGGTGCAGTGGTTAGAGCTCTCGCTTTGCAACTGCAGGGTTGCCGGTTCGAATCCCGATCTAGTGGAAGTCGTGAGGTGGAAATCCTGGAGTCAAAGGTAAGTGTTTTGCTTGGGTGTTGTTGGTGGGTGTTTTTCTCGAAGGATAGTTAAAAGTTAGTCAATAACTTTTAACTATGTAGCCATAAGCATGGCCTGCACCGAACTAAACTTATGAGTTACTCCCCAGTTAACAGCAATCCTGAATGCGGTAGTTCATGGGAAAGAGGAGGCATGTGACTTATTTTAGCATATCTGTCTTTGACAAATATCTTTCACGCAGTGTGCTGCCTTTTTTCTGCGCTGTCACCCAGAGCTGTCGAATTGCAGCTGCAGGGTTGCGGTAGGACAAGTGTCGTGTTTGTCGGCATGCTCTTAGATGCGATTAGTTTGAGCTAGCGGTTCGAGCTGCCTTCTTGAAGCGTCAGTTTCTGCAGGTCGATTCCCTGTGAAGTCTCGTTTTGGGTGGCGTTTTTTAATGTATTTATAGAACAATAAATGGTGCGCTTAATTCTCCCATGCTTCTTGCATGCCAACTCTCTCCATGCCCCCTATTAACTAACTTTTACCTATCATTCTGGAAGCAGCCCCAACACCATCTCCAAACTGACTGGATAACCGACACATTTATTGACTCACTTTTAACTATCATTCGAGAAACACCCACCAACAACACCCACACAAATCACTTACCTTTGACTCCAGGATTTCCACCTCATGACTTGCAGTAGACCGTGATTCGAACCGGCAACCCTGCAGTTTCAAAGCAAGGGCTCTAACCACTGCACCGCAGTGACTACAGATGGAAGTCCCCCATTCTGAACTCTGGACACCCCGCCCCAGAGGCCCCTTGCTTTTAACTCCTCACACCCCCCCCCCCCCAGAGGTCCCCCATTCTGAACCCCTCACACCCCCCCCAGAGGTCCCTAATTCTGACCTCCTCACCCCCCCCACCCCAGGTCACCCATTCTGAACTACTCAAAAGTCTAAAATATCTAAAAGTCATTAACTTATCTGAAAAATAGGCTTTTAACAGACAATGTATAATGTTAACCAATATTCTGTGTAATTCTTCTGCTTAATATAGTAATTCTTCTGCTTAATATAACTGCAGCACATGCACTGATATGTGTTCTTACATAATTAATTGTGTTTACATAAACACAGATAAAATTTTACTTGAGCAAAACACATGTTACAAAATAAACACGAACAGTGCATCCCAATAGAAATACTAGATTTTTTTTTATTTGAGATAAGTTTAAGAGACTCTCACCTTTGCCTGTCCTGCTCTTTCTTTAGGAAGCTTTTGTTTTTAGCACATGTTGGTTTTTAGTGGGAGGAAGGGGGTGGAGGTGCAACTATTACAAAATAAATAAATAATAATAATACTAATTAAAAAAGAATGTCTCTTTGAGAAAATGTTATACAGCTGATTTCTACCACAGCGGAGTCCAAGTGGCAAGTGATAAAGTGCAGAGCAGGCAGGCAGGGGAAAAGTGTAGGGTGGTGGGTTGTAGGGGTGGAGCGTGTCGTTGAATTTAAGTCTAGGAAGGATAAAAGAGAAGCTGACAATCCATGCCCCACTCATTGCTAATAACCCTGGTTTTATTCCTCCCATCTATTTTTAGCAACCACCACCCTTCCTCCCACCAAGAGCCTCACTATAACTGCGATCCCCTCTCACCTACTAACATCCCCCTACCATAATTAGCTCCTCTAAGTCCTACCAAGCCCTTCTCTGTCACCTCTAGGGTCTTTCCCTATTGCTTGCACCACCCACTGCTTGCTGTAAGCTCTAGGCCCTCCATCTATACCCTCCCCTTAACTCCTCTCCCATCCCACTCAATCTACATCCTATAACCACCCATTTCTACCACCACCAACTCTCACCTTTCTGCTCCTCTTCTCACATCCCTTTGATTCTGCTTCCACAGCTCCTGAAACACCAACAACCAGGGGATTCAAACTGGCAATAATACATTTGCAAAGTGAGAGCTCTTAACACAGCACCACAGTGACAGTATATGGTAGGACGCCTAGCAAAACTAAAACTTATCAACATAATGAAGGAAGCCTGGGAGAATAAAGCTGGCCATTTATTGTTTTATGAATGATGTACAGTTAACGTTTAAATTCACAGAAAGAGCTCTTATTCTCGCACCACATGTCTTAGAAGGGCAAAAAACATGCAAAAGAATGAATCATTTTACATTAAGAAGGTTACAGGTAAATTGAACTGCAAACCTTGGCACTCCAAGACCAGAGCTCTTACCAGGCCAAGACCATCCCACATGCAAGTGTGTCGACAGACAAAGCACTTGT
Source organism: Discoglossus pictus (assembly GCA_027410445.1). Classification (NCBI taxonomy): domain Eukaryota; kingdom Metazoa; phylum Chordata; class Amphibia; order Anura; family Alytidae; genus Discoglossus; species Discoglossus pictus. The sequence continues at coordinate 39,262,933 of CM050172.1, read as the reverse complement.
TCAACAGGAACCCCGCCAAGGGTTGCCAAAAAAAAAAAAAAAAGAAAGCACACTGTGAGAATGATTGAAAAAAATCACCTTACATTGGTGCTTCATGGGGAATCTCTGCTTATTTCTGATCTAACTACCCTGCAAATAAACAAAAATATAACATTTGTACACATTACTAGAGCTTCTGAAGTCTGCCTGCTATAAAATCTCAGATTACGGCTTCCTTTAACATTTTTAAAGGCGTTTTGTCAAGGATGGTATTACTGTGCCAGCATTGACCCTAAATGTTCAGTTCCTTAAACTCACCCTGTTTTCCTTTCAATTACACAGGATTGACTTAAGAATTTAGTTATTTGCTCTAGTACATTTTTGTTCAATAGGCTTTCCCCTTGTAATCTGTTTAATGCCATATAATGTAAATACTTTTTATTTATCTATGTGTTTGCTTCTGTTTCAGGCAAATTTGAAAAGGATGTTGGCCACTTAACCAATGCCATAGAGCCGTATGTGGGCAGCCTTAAAAGTTGTTGCAGGTTTTCCAGCGGACTCTTCCAGCCCCGGTCTTCCAGCAGACTCTTCCACCCCCTGTTTTGCAGATGCTTCTGACTAAACTCCCACCCATTAGCCAAGTAAGTGTGTTTTTGTGCTATTTTATAATTATAGAAATATTTGAAATTTACACTTGTCTGTAGGGACAAAATCCTGCAGGCAAGTAACACAATGAGCTTTCTTTTTGCTAAAATATTGGTTGGACAAATACCTTTTTCACCTGTCTAATAACCCCAATCTCCCTCCCCCTCTCCAATATCGATTATAGCGATGTTTTTATTATTTTTAAAATATTAGTTTATATTTCTGTGTTTTTAAAAATCACCTGCTCTGAAAACCTTTTAATTGTGTGTGTGTTTTTATTTTTTGTGTGTTTTTAATAAAACACAATGTAGTTTGTTAAAGACTTCAAAAACATGTGAAGTTTACAACAAATACAACAAATAACATTAGCAGGTATGCAAGATAGAAAAATAAGTGCATTTAGAGAAAATCTTTTACTTTTTAGATGACTTTGATTGTCATGGGTGTTTCCATCCTTTTTTTTATTTATTTTTTATTATTATTATTATTATTATATATACTAGCGACTTGCCCGTCAAAAAATGACGGCAATGAGATGTGTATGTTTGGAAAGTTGTTTAGTTATTAATATACGTATTTGACATTTGAGGAACAGGTTCTAAATCCTTTGCTTAGTAGCTTTTTTTGGTGTATCTTTAATTTTTGCAGCTGATAGCCTTTTGCATGCAATTCGTTTGAGTTCTTTTTCTCGTCAAATTTTCTTCTCCTCTGGTGTCTGCTGGCTGGCCCATCTCTCTTGTCTTTCTCTAGTTTGACGTCTTTTCTTTTCTTGTTTGCTCTCGTTAGTAGCCATGTTAATCTGTAAAAGAAAATAATGTATAATTAGTTTAGTTTGAGATGTTAAGTTTGTTTTTTACATTTTTTCTTATCAACAGTTTGTTTATATGTGCTTGTAGTTCATTGTAGCGGTACTTTCTTTGTATTGTTAAATAACTGTTTTTGTTATTTTGGATATGAATGTTTTTAGCATTATCCTGTATATTATTTAACTTTTCTATGTGTTTGTGTGATTTTTGGTACAATCCTATTTTGTGTCTACCATATGTTGCATACTTTATTTGCTTAATAAGTCTTTTTTATGAGGATTAAATGTTGTTGTACATTGAAGATTAATGTTTTTGCTATTTTGGATATGATGGCAATGTTTTTAGCATTATCCTGTTTTGTGTCCACCACTTTTGGTATGCTTCTTTATGCTTCTGTGTAAGGCTTATAGGTTCTTAAACAGTAAAAAAATGAATATTATTTAACTTTTCTATGTGTTTGTGTGATTTTTGGTACAATCCTCTTTTGTGTCCACCATATTTTGTCTACTTTATTTGTTCAATTAGTGTTCTTTATGAGTATTTAATAATGTTGATCAGTACAAATCAATGTTAATTGCCTTTTCTATATCATGCTGTGCTTTTTTTTTATCCTGTTTTGTGTTCACCACTTTTTGGTTGCTGCATTTGACTTGTTGGGTGATGGTTGGAGGTTAGTTTACAGTAAAGAGGAGGAATACTTTTGTTTTATGTATGTTGCTAATGTTTCAGATGCTATCCTGTTTTGTGGCCACCTTTTTTTTTTTTTTTGGTTTCTGTGAAACGGTCGTTCTTCCTAAATTGTATAGGTCTTTGGGAAGTTTGTTGAACTGTGTTTTGTTCCTTATTCAATTTATATGTATTTTTTTTATTTTACTTGAAATTGTTATATTGGCGGCCATTAAACATATATAGTTCCTTTTATTTTTTCAACTTGTTATACTTTGCCTTGATTGAAGTGTTGTTCTTGTCCGAATGACAGAGGGTCCCCTCCTGCCAATCTTAATCCGCCGGTCTTCTTGTAGTGTCTGTTTGAAAAAGAAAGTGAAATGGTTAATTGTATATTTCTTCTTTTTGATTTAGCAAAGCATTGTCTTTTTCAGCATGTAATGTATTTTTCTATCTTGCCTCTTCTTCTTTCTTTGTGTTCTTTAAAAGGGATTCTCGTTCACAGTGCACGGTGCAAATTCTTGAGTGACGCTGTTGATGCAGAGTCTGTTTGAATACTAAAAAAAGGGCAAAGATTCAGCTTTAGGTTCCATGTGTATTAGTCATATTATTTTTTGTTATGAGTTGCAGTAAATTAATGTCGTTTAAATATACTTGTTTAATTAGTTTCATTTAACATTAGTTTGTTTTAGGGCCTACACACATAAATGTGCGTGTGACATGTCACTATACATGATACACATATATGTGCGTGTAACAGGTCACTAAACATGAATCACATTTTCATAGTTAAAGTATTTTTTTTTTTTTGTCCTGTCTTGATAATAAAATTTCATATATTATAGCTTACCTCTCAGTTGTAATTTGCACAGTGTAAAGTAGGAAATTAGGAAATAATTCTCTTCTCAAGTAACGGCAGCAGTTAACTATCCAGTCACTCCGTTCATCACCTGAGGAGAAATGTAGAATTTTCTGGAAAGTAGGCAGTATTTATAAACTTTCAAGTGCCTCAGACCGTTAGAACGCAATGCACATGCGCTATTTACGTTCCAGCTTACAATTTGCGTTCCATCCGCCATTTTATGCGTAGTAGTTTTCAAAATGGTGGTTAATATCAGTGTGGTACGTGCCGCATAGTATGTGTTTCAGTTTTGCAGTTTAAACTAGTTTTTTTGGACTTAAATGGAAATTAACTTTTCGAGGTGCCGGATGCCCCCCCTTGCTGTAAGTAAGCTTTTTATGTGTTCGTTGTGTTTATTTCTTGTTTTTCTGATGTTTTCATGCACGCTGTTTTTGGGCGCTTTTGCGTGTTGGGAATGGGTCGTTTCGCTGATGTATTTTTTTGCGAGGGACGCAGTTGTTTTTTTTTCTAAGTCGTGCGTGTGTGTGTTAACCGCGTGTGAGGCGCCTTTGGATCTTCCACCACCGCAAATGCGGCCCCTCGCTTTGCGAGGGTCCGCATTTGCGGACAAACACAGCCAACGTGGGATGCTCCGCCACCGCAAATGCGGCGCTTCGCAAAGGACTCAGTTCTTGCGGGTTCGCTGTGCAAGCCCCGCAAGCGTTAGCAACAACTCGTATCCTCACAACTATATATGTGATATATATACATATATATATATATATAATTTTTTTTTGTAATAGTTGCACCTTCACCCCCTTCCTCCCACTAAAAACCAACATGTGCTAAAAACAAAAGCTTCCTAAAGAAATAGCAGGACAGGCAAAGGTGAGAGTCTCTTAAGCTTATCTAAAATATTTGTTTCCTAGTATTTCTATTGGGATGCACTGTTAGTGTTTATTTAGTAACGTGTTTTGCTCAGCTTCTTCTAAAATGTAAAATTGTACCTGTGTTTATGTAAACAAAATGAATTATGTAAAAACACATATCAGTGCATGTGCTCCAGTTATATTAAGCAGAGGAATTACACAGAATATTGGTTAACATTATACATTGTATGTTAAAAGCCTTTTTTTCAGATTAGTTAATGACTTTTAGATAAAGTTTGTAAGTACAGATTGATTTTAAAATAATGGTATTTGTAAGCAATTTGTTTCATCCATTTCAAGTATTAATCAAGAAAATATACAATGTGAGAATTGCACTTCATAGATAATTTAAGGAAGTTTCTTGGGACCTTGCGTGTTATTGATGAGCCACGCAGCAGCATCAAAAGTCCAACTGGCTGCTAGATGGCGCTGTCACTTAGGGGATCTCTGGGGGTTGTGTGAGGAGTTCAGAATGGGGGATCTCTGGGGATTGTGTGAGGAGTTCAGAATGGGGGATCTCTGGGGGTTGTGTGAGGAGTTCAGAATGGGGATCTCTGGGGGTTGTGTGAGGAGTTCAGAATGGGGATCTCTGGGGGTTGTGTGAGGAGCTCAGAATGGGGGACCACTGGGGGGGGGGGGTGAGGAGTTCAGAATGGGGGACCTAGTCGGGTGTGAGTGAAGAGGTCAGAATGGTGGACCTAGTAGGATGTGAGTGAAGAGATCAGAAGGGGGGACCTCTGAGGATGGTGTGAGTGAATAGGTCAGAATGGGGGACCTAGTCGGGTGTGAGTGAGGAGTGCAAAATGGGGGACCTCTTTTGGGGGGTGAGTGATGAGGTCAGAATGGGGGACCTCTGGGGGGTGGTAAATGAAGAGGTCAGAATGGGAATCGTCTGGGGGGGTGAGGGAAGAGGTCAGAATGGGAGACCTAGTCTGATGTGAGTGAAGAAATCAGAATGGTGGACCTAGTCGGTGTGAGTGAGGAGGTCAGAATGGGGGACCTCTGGGGGGGTGAGTGAAGAGGTCCGAATGGGGGAGCTAGTTGGGTGTGAGTGAAGAGGTCGGAATGGGGGTCCTCTGAGGAGGAGTGTGAGTGAAGAGGTCAGAATGGGGGAACTAGTCGGTGTGAGTGAAGAGGTCAGAATGGGGGACCAAGTCAGATGTGAGTGAAGAGATCAGAATGGGAGACGTGGGGGGGTGGGGGTGAGGAGAACAGAATGGGGTAACTGGTGGGGTGAGGAGATCAGAATGGGGGACCTATGGGGGGTGAGGAGATCAGAATGGGGGACCTATGGGGGGTGAGGAGAACAGAATGGGGGTGGTGTTGGGGTGAGGAGATCAAAATGGGGGACCGCTGGGGTGAGTGAAGAGATTAGAATGGGGGACCTAGACGGGTGTGAGGAGAACAGAATGGGGGACAGAGGAGATCAGAATGGAAGGACCTAGGAGGGAGTGGGGAGATAAGAATGGGGGACCTAGGGGGGGGGGGGGAAAGGGGAACCAAATGGGGGTGCTGGTGGGGTGAGGAGATCAAAATAGGGGACCTAGTCTGGTGTGAGGAGAACAGACTGGGGGACCGAGGAGATCAGAATGGAAGGCCATAAGATGGAATGAGGAGATCAGAATGGGGGGCCCAGGCGGGGGGGAGGAGAACCAAATGGGGGTGCTGGTGGGGTGAGGAGATCAAAATGGGGGACCTAGTCTGGTGTGAAAAGAACAGACTGGGGGACCGAGGAGATCAGAATGGAAGGCCATAAGGGGGAGTGAGGAGATCAGAATGGGGGGCCTGGGGGGGTGAGGAGTACAGAATGGGGGAGCTGATGGGGCGAGGAGATCAGAATGGGGGACCTGAGGGGCGTGAGGAGAACAGAATGGGGGTGGTGTTGGGTGAGGAGATCAGAATGGGGGACCTCTGGGGGGGATGTGAGAAGTTCTGAATGGGGGACTTCTGGGGTGTGTGCGGAGTGCAAACTAGGGGACCTCTTTTGGGGGGTGAGTGAGGAGGTCAGAATGGGGGACCTCTGGGGGGGGGGTGAGGGAAGAGGTCAGAATGGGGGACCTAGTCGGATGTGAGTGAAGAGATCAGAATGGTGACCTAGTCGGGTGTGAGTGAGGAGGTCAGAATGGGGGACCTTTGGGGGGGGTAAATAAATAAGTCAGAATGGGGGACTTCTGGGGGGGTGAGTGAAGAGGTCAGAATGGGGAAGCTAGTTGGGTGTGAGTGAAGAGGTCGGAATGGGGGTCCTCTGAGGAGGAGTGTGAGTGAAGAGGTCGGAATGGGGGAACTAGTACGTGTGAGTGAAGAGGTCAGAATGGGGGACCTAGTCGGGTGTGAGTGAAGAGATCAGAATGGGAGACTGGGGGGGGTGAGGAGAACAGAATGGGGTAACTGGTGGGATGAGGAGATCAGAATGGGGGACCTACGGGGGGTGAGGAGAACAGAATGGGGGTGGTGTTGGGGTGAGGAGATCAAAATGGGGGACCTCTGGGGTGAGTGAAGAGATCAGAATGGGGGACCTAGTCGGATGTGAGGAGAACAGAATGGGGACCGAGGAGATCAGAATGGAAGGACCTAGGAGGGAGTGGGGAGATAAGAATGGGGGACCTAGGGGTGGGTGAGGAGAACCAAATGGGGGTGCTGGTGGGGTGAGGAGATCAAAATGGGGGACCTAGTCTGGTGTGAGGAGAACAGACTGGGGGACCGAGGAGATCAGAATGGGGGGGCCTAGGGGGGGGGGGGGGGGTGAGGAGAACCAAATGGGGGTGCTGGTGGGGTGAGGAGATCAAAATGGGGGAACTAGTCTGGTGTGAGGAGAACAGACTGGGGGACCGAGGAGATCAGAATGGAAGGCCATAAGGGGGAGTGAGGAGATCAGAATGGGGGGCCTGGGGGGGGGGGGTGAGGAGTACAGAATGGGGGAGCTGGTGGGGTGAGGAGATCAGAATGGGGGACCTGAAGGGGGGGGAGTGAGCAAATCAGAATGGGGGACCTGAGGGGGGAGTGAGGAGAACAGAATGGGGGAGCTGGTGGGGTGAGGATATCAGAATGGGGGACCTGGGGGGATCTGATGTCCCACATTCTATTCTCCTTAATATATCTATTCTGTTCTCCTCAATGTATACAAATTAATAGATTATCCACTATTTCTTGAGTTTTTCCTCAATAAATTCAAGTCCACATTAACTTATTATTTAAACTGCTGTCAAATTCACAGCCATACATTAATTTATATTAACTTCTCCAAGTACACATTGGATTTGGTCACATAAATTATAATATTTTCTAGCAACAATATATTTAGCTGAAACCTATTCTGGTTTATTGCTTAATTTTATAATTCATTATATTAATTATATTTATTATCACAGTTTTAGTCACATTTAGTAATCTATGGTGATCAAATATAGTAGAAATTTCA